>CM031236.1:547382776-547782776 GCA_018340775.1 Taxus wallichiana var. yunnanensis
GTGGGTGGGGCCTTGACCCCACCGAAAGGTTTATTTTAATTGCAAAGGGGGAGGGGTCACTAACCTCACCCCCATCCCATATAATAATGGGGTGTGAGGTCGGGTTCGTGACACCTCCCTACCCCAATTCCACAATACTATGTACATGGCCAATGCTTCACCCAATAATGTAAATAAAAATATATATCTTTTTATAAGACTTATTTATTATAAGGTTTTACTAATATATATATCATTATTATATCACAATAATATTAATATATTAATTCTTCCACAGTAAGTTTTTAGTTTATTTGGCGTGGCATATGATATCTACTCCAAATGATGGCAAGATTTTGTTTAGGAACTTAAGTGGAGCCGTATAAATTTAAAAACAGTGCAAGCATGAAGTACAATAGTTATTATATTCGGTTGCCAAAGCTCCGCGAAACCGAAGATAACTACTGGTGAAAGCCGACAGATATTTCCACGCGCGACTTCACGCAGACTCAGATCGGCAATCCTACAGCCGTTCGTGGGAGGACCAACGGCTACAGTTCCCATTTTTATGCGACCCGCAACGGCGAGAAACGAATCACTCTCAACGCCCAAAGGTATTTTGAAAATTGTTGTAACCAGCACATCCTTGTGAAGATGGGAGGGCCTCCCTGCCAGATTGAGCCGTGTGCAGAAAAAGATAACACTTGAGCTCGAACATTCTTAGTATTGGTGGATTCACCAACTTTGTGGAGAGAGTGCAAGGGCATGATCAAAACATCTCTGTTCGCTTTTCCAAGGATTGGAATGAGAGGATGGTCGTCGACTGGAGGGCGTAAGATTCTTATTAATGACGAACTCATAGCCAAGCGATGCCTCGGCTTGAAGGATACCGCTTCTTCAACAAGAGGGTTATCAAAGAGGGTGAAGAGAGAAGATTTGTGGAGGAGGAGGAGAAGCTTATATTCAACACCGCGGTCCCGTCTGTTAATTCAATTCCTTCTCCGTATGATGAAGTCACCCGCATGATGATTCGCTACATATCCTTGGAAGGCAGGTTTGTTACTGTCCCTGCCAAGCACCTTGTCTTTTTGAATCACTTTCGTAGGAGTAGGTTGGTTTGCTTTCCCCACTATCTGTTAAACTCTCTTGAGCGCTCCATTTTGGAGTTCCGAAGCATATACCGGTTCCCTTCACCAAGGGCTTATTCTGCTTATTCACAAGCACTGCCTTATTAAATTCCCCGGTCTCCCTTCCTCTCCCGGCCTGGCTTTGGGCTCTGTTGCTGCCAGTCCTGTCTCCCCTGCTGTCCCTGCTGCTGCCCCCGCCTCCGGTGCTGATGCCCCCATGCAGGCTGCTCATGCTTCTCCTTCTTTCCTCCTCCTGCTGCTGCCCTACCACCCACACTTGTCTCTACTTCTAAACGTGTCACTGGGGCTTAGGAGACTCAACCTCGAGTCTACCATCGAGGGGGATGAACCTTTGGATGACATTGCTCGTGATCCGCTGAATATTAGTAGTGCCCCCAGCGGCACCAACGGATAACCCTTCTAGAAGATTGGAGGCCTTAGAGGTGAGCTTAAATTCTTTGAAGGATGAGGTAAAAATCTTGCTAAGCAAAAAGGCAAAAAAAAAGCATTGAGGAGAAGGGAGCATTAAGTAGCTTCCTTGACTCCCCTTGGGAAAACGAAGACTAGGCATGAGTATAATATTGCAGCATTCGGGGCCATAGAGGAATTCATCGAAGGACATGCAAGAAGTGTTTCGCAACTCGGTGTCCCGATGACTCTTTGGGGCAATGAGAAAGAGAGTAAAAGAACCAGAGAGGAGCTCGATAAGACGGACGGATGCTGCTCATATGACCACGCTGGTATGTACCATGCTTGGAAAAAGTAAAGATGAGTATTGATCAAGCGGCCAAGAAGTAGTCCCGTTTTACTACCGCTTTTTCAGAGGCTTTTGTTTTGTTGCCGTTGTTTCTTTGTTAAGTCTCGTTTGTGTTCTTGTTTCTAGGCTTCGGTGTTCTTTCTGTAACTTTTGTGCTTTGATATGAAACTCTCTCTGCTCCTCTCTCTTATTCAGGCTTTTAGGCCTCCTTTTGTACACAAGGGTATAGTCCCTTTCAAAAACTATTTACCAATATTAAAAAATATTAATATATTAATAATAAAAATAAGATAGCGTATATGTATGTTTTTAATAATGAAAACAATAGTTAGGTTATTATTTGTAAAAAGAAATTGGTAAGACATTCCATTATAATAAGCTTAATCATAGATTCCATTTAAGTAGGAATGCATATATACATTATTTTTGTTTATTCCATTTAAAACTAAATTTGAAAGAATAATAGGATTGCTACCAATTTAGATAAAAGTAAACTTGGGGAAATTTTGGTAGAATTTTCTTATTTAATCTAATAAGATTTGTGAGGGAAATTTTCCATCAACAAGACTAGAATGCATCTATATTTCAAGTAATCAATAAACATTTCATGCAATTAAATAAGAGTAACTATTCTATTTACTTTTCTTTTAAGATAAGTATTCCTTTCTAACAAGTATTCCTTAAAGGCTCTTTCTCCCTTCAACTAAATCAAAATAATTTGGAATAAGTAGAGTATGCAATAATTTCTTTCAATCACACCTTTCTTTTACAATTACATCTATATTACAACTTGGAATAGAATAAAAGTGAAGGAGAGATCCATTTCAAATAATATACAACTCAAATTTGTTCCATTCACTAAAACACCTTTGAAAATATTAATTTCTCATACTAATTGATCTAAGGAGAGTTTACAAAATATAAATATTTCTAAGTAATAAAATGACTTTATTTCAAGCTACAATTTTGCATAGTCATCCACTAAAAGTGGGAATAATAAAATGAACAATTTACAACAAAAGGATATCAACAAGGCCAAAAATACAAGTCTCCAATTTGCATGTCTTCTTCCTAAATGTAGCTCCAATCTAGCTCACTTCAATCTTTCACAACAAGGATCACAATACAAGGAAGGGGGAATAGGAAATGCTCTCCGCCCAACCTTTAATCCATTAAGAGGAGAATCCATCCCCTTAATGCCCCCAATCCCCAGCCAAGAAACCATGAGGGATCTTGAGTGCATTTTGAAAACTTTACAATAAATATTGCTTCCAGTAACAACATCTATACATTTCAAAATATTCAACACAACAAAATAACATAACAAGTTTATAACTTTCTCAAACAACACAAAGGTTTGAAATCAAACCAAATGGAGCAAGGACTATGGGAAACCACCTCCTTTTTCCTCCCAAGTGAAGTGGGAGTTTCACCCTAAGCCTCCAAGTGCACAAAACAAACAACACAATATCCTTATCTCTCCCTTGCAAGTATGCAACAAAATGACCATGATTTCCTTTTCACTCCCCATAGGTGAAACTCCCAATCACACTCCCACAAAATTCATGCCTCACAAAATCCCTTTTCCCTCCCCAATGGTCCCATAAGTCCTTCTCCCACACCCAACTTAAGGCATACTACCCAACCACACAAAATCACATTCACAAAACTTAAACAAATTTAACAAGCACAACATTTCCACATCCACAAACATAATAAAAAAAAAAAAAGGTGAAGATCCTAACTCTCCATAAAGTTCTAAGAAAATTCACTCCACAAGCTTTGACACCTTCAAGCTAAGAACACTCCAAGAAACTCGAACAAGCTTCCCCAAATCTAAAAATGCATAAGAAAAAAAATGAACAACTAACCCCCATTCATCAAATTTCATCAATAAATTGAAATGGAATGTGAGGATGATGAGGTGGCTCCATGTAGGATTCCACTTCATCATTCTTCCATTCTCACACTCAAAATTCAAAACACCATGCCCAAGACAATAAATGAGCACGTAAGACTATGACAACACAAAAGACACTTAAACTTGCACACCATGCCTTTTAAGAACAAAATTTATTGCGACAAGGTGTAATTATTTTCATTCTTTTACACTCCAAAATAGATAAATAAGTCAAAATTCAATTCGCCAACCGATAGGTAGGGTTGTTGGGTAAATTTATGAGGCATGGGAAAAGCTTAGCTTGTACCCCAAGCCTCCAAAAAATCCTCCCAAGTCAAAATCCGAATTTTGAAGTTGGGGTAGAGTACATCACACACAAACCAACGTAAATATCACTTACATTCACAAGATTTCAAGGACCACCTAACTCGATAATTATCTATTTGTCACATCTTTATTTTATTTAATACATTAAGTAGGATTATAACATGTGAGTATAAAATCCAAATATTACAAATCAACAAATATCAAACTGACTATCATCGTAATCTATTGTATCATAATAAAAATGCAAATCACATAATGTCAATAGTCCAAATATATGCATAGTCAATAATCTACTGATCATAATAGAATAATCAAATGTTTAAGTATCAAATCAATAATAACAACATCCAAATGAAATAGTTTCGAAGATTGGTGGGCACTACATCCCCTCCCCTTAGACCTAACTTCCTCCTGGAAGAAACTGGAATAAATGAGTAAACCGGGTTCACAATAAAGTGGAATCCTCCCATGTGGCTACAGTCTCATCATACCTATTCCAATGTACCCACACCTAGTTAATGGTGCGGCGTCAAAGGCCCTCGTACTATGCTCTAAGATGTGCACATGGTCCAAAAAATTCCTACCCCTTCTCCTAAACTTACAATGTGGTCCAATCCAAAACATGAGATGGATCTTGAACGCATATCCTAAGTATAGAAACATGAAATACATCATGGATGCGAGACAAGCTAGGTGGCAATGCTAGATGATATGCCAAAGGAATGATACACTCCAAGATTTAGAAGGGACCCACAAACCTAGGAGCAAGCTTAAATCTATTTCCGTTATGGATAGGGATCTTATGATGCATGACATGCAGAAACACCTTCATGCCCACCTTAAAACTATGATCTTTCCTTTGTTGATCCACACATTTCTTCTGTTTATCCCGATCCTCTTGTAATCTCGATGAATTATGAGAACCCGTTGCTCCATATCCTATAATAATGTTGGCCCAAGAGAAACTCTATCCTCCAATCTATCTCAACTCAGTGGTGTCCTTTACTCCCTACCATATAATTTTTGAAAAGGATCCATGTTAATCGAACTATGATAACTATTGTAGGAAAACTCCACTAAATACAAGTACTCCTCCCATATAGACTGATGGTCCATAACATACATCTGCAACATATCCTCCAAGATCTGATTTACCTCTATATCTGCCCATATGTGTTTAGGTGATAAGATTTATTGAAGTTTATACTCATCCCAAGAACTTACTGCATAGTGGTCCAAAAGTGAGAAGTATATAATGGATCGCATCACAATTGATCTTCCACGGAATCCTATGTAGTCTAACAATCTCATCAATATATATACTCGTGCAACCGCACTATCGGTATATGTGGTCTTCACCGAGAAAAATAAGTCACTTTTGTCAAATTATCTTTCATGACCTGTTATCCCATAAAATTGACAAGGGCAATTTTACAGATAACCATACCGAAATTTTGTTCCGATCCCTCGTTAGGGATCCCTTGTGTTCGGAATGTTGCAAAATCCCTTCCCGGGAAATTTTAGTTTTCCGAACTTAGTCATTTTTGGTCTTTTTGGCCGGGCGCATACAATGACTATGCAACATCAACTTTTGATGCGCCCCCTCTAAAATCCTTTGGCGCATGTTTTCTTGTGTCAACAAGCCTTTTGGTGCCCGTCTCTATGTTGAGGCTTCCCGCATGTGCCCAAGGCGCATGCGCCTTCCTGTCAACATATCATTTGTTGCGACTTCTTAATGCGCCAAAGGCGCACATATTCCTCTGTCAACACCACTTTCGGTGCGCCATGGGCGCACATATTCTCATGTTGACAAGCCTTTCGGTGCGCCAAAGGTTGCATGTCTTCTCGTGTCGACAACTCTTTTGGTGCGCCACTTAAAAAGTTGGTGGCGCATTTATTACTGCCTCACCTATAAAAAGGCGCATCTGCGCTGTCATTGTCACCGATGCAAAACACGTGATTTTTTCTATGAGCCTATTAGCGCTTTGTCCCATCATTTTTGAGTCACTTTGTGGACCCCTTTCGTGCATTTCTTCGTTATAAAAGCCGGGTAAGAGGTCCTCTTTCTTTTGTGCTTTGTGTTTGTGGTTTTGGTACATGTTTGTGGGTGTGATTCGGATTGGAAAGAATAAAATAAATTTACTCCCCCTGCTGTCTTTCCACATTCTCCTCCTCCTCTTTCCAAATCTGCTGGTAGAGGAAGCTCATCTAAAATGATAGCTTGAAACTCCTTTGTTTAAGCCTTTTCGATCCCCCACCGAAACTTACAAAGAGAAGCTAAGCCATGTGTGGAAACCCCTTTGAGAGAATCAAACCTTAAAAAATGGGGAAACTGTATTTTCCCTCTCGTGCATTGGAACACCATGCAAGCATTAAAAGCAATTGTGCCCATTGGCGCTTCGTCGCATCGCCCCCATGTTACACAAAGAGCAACCGCGCGCCAATGGCACGCTTTCCCGCCTACTACATCATAAAAGATGTGACCTCATGGCGCACTTCCCTCGCATGCTGCAAATACTTTCCATGCGCCCCTTAGCGCATCAAACTTGGATGCAACATAATGAATTTTTGTGCCCTTTGGCGCACCCAAAGATCCATGTAATGCACCTTTCCTATGCGCCAAGTGCAAAGTTATAAAAGGCGCTGCACATTCCTCCTCACAAGAACATCATGTTATACAGTATGACCCTCCATGCACCGCGCCGCCTCCCTTAAGCGCACAAAATGCACATGTTACACAAACCTTATATGCGCCTTTGGCGAAACCAAATTTCCATGCAACGTGAAAAATATATGCGCCACGGGCGCATCCTGTTCCCGTGCAACATAAAGATTCCGTGCGCCCTTTACAAAATACATCCACATGGCGCAGGCGCACTTGTCCTTATAGCAACACAAAATGCATTATGCAGTGTCTATGTGCCATGCGCCCTTTGGCGCTGATTTAACCCTTGCAACACCCTTTCCTTATGCACCTTACCTATTTAGCCTTAATCTACATATTCCGTGCGCCATGCGCCCCGAGGCCTCAAAATTGATAACTCTTTCTTCTGTCAAGCATTTCAATGGAAAATCCAACAGCTGACACGACTTTCTCCGATTGGGTTTCTCTTCTTATTCTTGCAGATCAACAGTTAAGCTCAGAAGAACATATGTCAACATCAAGCAAGAGACCTACCAAATCCAAAGGCAAGGCCAAAATCACAGAAGAAGAAATGAAATATAAGTATCAGAGGGTCAGAATGCCCGACTCCCAGGCCGAGTGTGATCTAGACATCAGAGATTCAGAGTTGGGGCATATTGATATGGAGGAATTCTGGGTCAGGACTCAGAAGGTCACAAGAAGTCCATGGATGGACAAATTGATAGGTAGTGCCTTGCACTTTGTTGGAGGAATCCCAGTCAGCGCCGTTAACAATGAATTCATGATGGTGGTTGCCCGGTGTTACAACAAAGACACAAGATGTGTCGTGAATGAGAAGGGCGAGGTCGTAATCAACCTCACTGCCCGCCACTTTGAAATAATACTCGGCATTCCTCATCACCGGCACTTTGTGGCCATCAGCCAAGACGACTGCATTAAGGCATGGGATGACAATGAAGATCAGGGTATATACGCTAATGAATGAAGTCTATCTGAAAAATAAAAAGGTAGTGACCTGTTGGCCACAAATCATTCACCGCAGTGATTTTTCAGAGGAGCTCAGTGACACCATCACGTTCCTGAGCAGGGTGTTTGGGCTTCCTGACGCCCACTTTTTCCATAAATGGATGTTGCGGTACTTAGAGACTATGAACAAGAATGTGCCCGATCAACGCTTTTGCTGGGCAGAAATAATAAGCAGCACGATCTCTGAGCAGCTACAACAATTTACTACAACTGGGAGATTCTACATGAATTCCTATGTTGTTTACGCTGCAGCTTCAGAAAGGGACTACCCAGCCCTGATGCGGAGTGGGGTTTGGCCCCAGGTCAAAATATATGAATACTATCCAGAATTGAAGCTGGAAAATAGCATCCCTCAATTTACAAAGATCAATGATGCATTTTTCTACTTCATCATCTGCCTGTTGAGGCCAAATATGACTTACGGTCGCACGACCAAGAGCATCATGATAGCCACTGAGAAATGGGGGCCCTATTCACCCAATTCCCCACATTCACATATATGAGGGCAGCCAACTTCTTGGGAGAACCAACTAGATTGCCGAGGTATGCTGGACCAAAGTTGATCTCGCTGAGTCAGTGTCCAAGACAGACTAGTCACTTATCATGAAAAGTGCCTAAAGAGAAAGAAGGGTGGAACTCCTTTCCCCCTCACAGTGGGTAGATATATATGTCTAACTCACCACAAGGCAAAAGACATGTTCGCAGAGCTGGAGCTGCTAAATCTGAAACATGACTTCCTAGCAAGGCCCACCTTCTACCCGAGAAATTGTCTTCCTAGGGCCAAGCTCGATCCAATCCACATCCCTCAGATTGAGGATGTTTACATTGACCTATATCACGAGGTGGAGCTTAGGAGGAAGGACCATTCTCGGTTGGCCTTGGCAGAAATCATCCAATATGGGGTAGCCATCGTCCCCAAAGGCTACCAAACTACTGAGGAAGAAGTGGATCAAGTGTATCTTGATACAGGTGGGGATGATTGGCCTTTCACGGCAATTGATAGAACCAAAGCTCCTCAGACAGAGCATTGGTGCCGAATGAATGGTATCATCTACCTTGGAGTCGATTTCACAACCTCTCCATTGGGTAACACACCTCCTTAATCAAAACAGCAGCCTAAAGGCAAGGGTAAAAGAAAAGAGGGTGAATCCAGCACCACTCAAGAGGAAGCTCCTGAAATTCCTCCTTCCGCGGCACTGAACAAGTTATAACTCAGGCTTCTCCAGAGAAAGAAGCAGAAGAGGATGTTCCAATAGGCCCATCCACTCAGGATGTCGGCACTGCTACAACAACCGAGGTCCCTTCTGTCCCTTCTTCTTCTCCTCCTTCCCCTCCTCGAGTGACTCAAGCGACCATTCCTTTGGTCGTGTCCTCTCCCCTTCTTCTACTGTTCCTCCCGCTTCTTCGTCCATCTTCTCTACTCTCACGGATCTATTCCCATCCATTTCTTCCCTCATTTCAGAGCTCCCTTCCCTTCCTATGTCTTCCACTCTTGCAAAGATATCTATTCCTCCCGTGAGCACTTCTTCGGCCTCCCTCTCGATGCCGCTTCCAAGTGTTTCCATTTTTTCCTTCTACTACTATAGCTGTCCCCTTCTCTGTTTCCGGCCCTTCTCCCATAAGTCCAGCCTGGATCTCCCAGCACTTAAGTTAGCAAAAGGAAAGTTCCCATCACTCCGATGGACTTTTCCCTTATCCCGTCAAAAGGGGCAAAGAAGCAGAAGCCCGTCACGCGCTTCTCTCAGAGTGCTTCGGGAGAGAGGGTAATGGAGATCGCATACCCCAATCCCCTCAAGGATAAAAAGGATCTGTCTCCGACAGATTATATAGTGACCCAAGTCACAATGGGTACATCTTCTGAAAGCCTTCAGGGAGAATCCCTATCTGTAGTCGACGCCCTCTGCAAGAAGCTTCAAGAAGCTAAAGAAGAGAAAAGGCTATTGAAAGAGAAAACAAACATCTACTCCAAGCCTTACAGAAGATGGGAAGCGCACCTCCCACAACTGCCACCGAGACTCCTGAGCCTCTAAGCCAGGATAAAATTAATGAATATGCAAAGATCGACGAGCAGGGGCATGGCGCTTCCGCTTGGAGGAGCCGAGATCCTCAAAGACAGTGAAAAAGTGATCGCCAAGTTCTCTGATTTATATCTGAACATCAACAAGGCGAATAAAGAGCTCAAAGCATTATCAGGACCCATATCAGAAGAGCTGGACCATGCTAGGCTGCAAAGCATGAGACCTTTCAACAAATGTTTGACTGCTTCAATCAAAGATATAGTCAGTTCGGTGACTTCGGTCATCCCAGAGCCCTCAATAAAGTCATTTCCACTATGGACTACCAGATGGATCAACTGGGGTTTGTTCTTGAAAAGATCGATAAGGTAAAGGAAGAAGTCCCGACACGATGCACCAAATGGAACAAATCATTCTCAACATGTCTCCAGGGTTGCTTACTCCTTCCTTCGCCTTAAGAAAAGTCGATGAAACCATCCAGATCTTCAAGGAGATCATTTCACGAGGGTCAGGCCGTGAGGTCTCTTTTGACACGAGAGTCCATCAATAACTGCCGGCTGTCGGGATTTTATCGAGTTCCTCATAGAAGCACATAAAGAATATTCCGAACTCCCAGAGAAGCTCATAGATGAGTGGGAGACTTGCGAGGTGATCAGCGAGCGACATAAGGATCCTTCCCGGATCAACTAGAGCCCATGATCAGCAAGTTCATGGAATACCGCGCCCACCGACATCTCGTCACCGAGCAAAACAAAGCGAGCTACTCCCTTTCGGTCGTAGGATGACGATGATGAATAGTGGCTTCTTCTTCTTCTTCTCTCTTCTTCAAGTTTCTTTATGTGAATATCTTGAGTATGTTGGCAAAACGATGACATCATCCATGTTGCACCATGGGATGATGTCATCCATCAAGTTGTCAAAAGTCAACATGACTTTGAGATATTTTGTAAATATCTTTGTAAATAGGTGGTTAGCTCCTTTTTGCCTTCTTTTCTCTCCTTCTTATATAAAGACTCCAATACTTGTTGTATGGGAATGAGTGAATATCTTTCGGATGAAAAATAGAAGTGAGGAGAAAAGACTTTGAGCTTTTTGTAACATAAAGGATTATTAATACAATATTTAGACTTTGTGTTTGAATACATGTGTTATTTACATCGATCTTTCTTATGTCGATCTATGTCTCTATTATGTTAAATTTACTCCTGTTTTATTGTCATTTATTTATCAAGATTGCTTTGCTCATTTATGCAAGTAGGTTTGGCTCTGTTTACTACCAATCCCAAAACATAAACCTTCTGACCTTTCTGCTTTGGAATTCATTTCTTTTCTTCCTTCGGACCTGCTCTTTCTTCATCTTCTCTTTCATTCCTTTCTTTTCGCAGTCGGAAACACCCTACTGGGATGAGATCCCAAACCCCCGAAGGCGGAATATTGTGAGACTTGCACAGATTCCTGCTGGTAGAATAGCAATAAACCGCCTCTTTGCGACTCAAAGAGGGGCTATGTCCTCGCACACCGGTGGCTTGTTTATCCATAGATCTACCCAAGTGATGATTTTCAGACCAACGCTTTTGGCGACTCTCTGGGGATCGAACAGATCTATCAGATCTATGATAGTGGAAGGAAAGAAAATCTGGAAAAATTAGAAAAATCGCTGCCTGTTTGCAAATCTGCACTTTTTGTTAAAAATCCAAAATTTTGCAAAAGTGACCCGAATTGAAAATTTTCTTCTGAGATCCATAGATCTGGCCTAGTTGGAGATCTCTAGTTCATTTGAGTCTTTATAGAAATTTGTATTTTTCGTAGATCCGAGTTTTTGATTTGTTTACTAAAAGTTTGAAACCCTTTGAAAAAGTCAAATTTAGATCCGAAAATCAGCTTGCTAATCTTCACTGTCATTTTATCCTCGCTGTTATTTGTCATTAACAGCAATCGGTTTTCAAAAGAGGATAGTTTTTAAATATTTAGAAAAGTACATGCTGCTGGTTTTTATCAAGAAAAACCAGAAAATCAGCAAGTACAACTAAATGTAAATTTTAAATCTGCTCCGAACATCATAGATCTGGAAAGTATGCTAGCGGTGAGCCATTTACGCGTGAAGCGAAGCGAGCTCGTGGAGAAGTTGATCCCACTATCGACCTCCTTCAAAGGCACAATTTTAGTGTAACACCGGTGCGCTTTTCAACACTAAGTTCAGCTGATCGGTCAGCCAGAAGCACCTCACCTCCACGAAAGAATCAATTTTCACAAGGAACCTCCTCATCCCTTTGTAGCGCCTTGCTTAGTGGAACCGCACTTCCAGCCCATGTTATTTTTCTAGCCTTTCAAATGGCGGTACCATGGGGAAATGCTATGGGTCCTCTCGCATTACCACATCCAGCTTCATGCGCTCCTCACTAAACCGAAAGAATTTTCCCAAATTCGACGGGAGCGGAAATCAAAGCATGGATTCGCACATATCTACATTCATCATGTCATGCAAGATCCGGATGTAACTCATGAGGATGTGACAGTTCACCTTTTTCTCGAAACTCTACAGGGCCTGTGTTGAATGGTTTCAGCACTTGCCAGCCGGGTCTATTACCAGTTGGGCCACCTTGCGGGATGCTTTTGAAGACAGGTACAAGCCTTCAGAAGATGCATTTGCTTTGTTATCACAGATCACTCACCTAAAGGAGGCCAATGAAACCATGCGCGATTTTATCGCCAGGTTCAATGCATTAATCAACCATTTTCCTATCCCCATGCTTCCAACACTAGAAAATCAGAAGTGTTTCTTTGTGAACGCTATGAGCTCGAAAGTAAGTTTCTTGCTCCTGCAAGAGCAAGTGGCTACCTTGATTCTCACCCAGGCCACTGCCATCCGAATTGAAGATAATTTGATAATATCTGGCGAATTGAGAAGGGAATCCTCCAAGCTTAAATCTTCAAGCCCTTCTCCCACTACTTCGTCGATCCGCATTTCAAAAGATGGCGAACAACTTGCTTGCATTAAAGAAGCAGTTGGCCCAAGCCTCCCCCAGTTCCTCATATCAGGATATTCCACGGAGGAATTTTGTTCCCAACAATGTTTCACAAAGGCCGCGCTTACCTACAATTGCTCCGCGGTTGGCGCTTGAGGCTCCTCCAGTTAATACTCTAGCTGAAATTGAAGAAGAGGAGCAGGATTACGAAGAACCTTCATCTCAAGGCAAAGATGATCAAGACGTCGGTGAACCGACTGGTGACTCTACTATCGGGTATATAGAATTTGATGAGGAATAATTTGATGAAGAAGAGGGTACCCAGGGTTATGCAAGCGGACAATCATATGCTGTTTTTACCCGCTCGCAAGGAAAAGAAGCAGAGGTCACTTCCCATGTGCCGAAGGAGAAGGCCGTGTCAAACGTGCCTCCAACCATTGCTAAAAGAGGTAATCCTCTTCCTACTCAACTCCCTGTTAAGTCTTTTACAAGGAAATCTTTTCCCCCCATCTCTCCTCAAAATCAGCCTTCTCATATTCCTATCAAGACCAATACTCCTACCTTACCATCACGAAGTGAGGGACTCATTCCTTCACCAGCCCAACCCTTGGCTGCATTTGATATCATAGATCATGCAAAAAAGACCAAGATCCAAATGTCTGAAGCCGAGTACCTTCAGTCAAATCCCGAACAACTTGTAAGATTGACTAAGTATATTCAAAGTCAAGCTGTTATATCTAATCAGGTTTCCCCGAAAGGAATCCTTTCCACTCCTCTTGAATCCCACATAAATGTTGCCTCAACATCTGTATTAGGCAAGATAGAGCCTTTCTATCTCTCCCTCCTAATCAATGGCCACAAGTTGAGTAACTGTATAATTGATTCTGGAGCTTCTGATAACGTCATGCCGGTAAAATTCACCCATGCTTTGGGCCTCACCCTTACCAAGCCTTTTGGCAGGTGTTATTCCTTGGAAACCAAGTAGGTTCCGTTGATTGGTCAAATCAAAGATGTGTAATTTGCATTTGTGGCGTTCCCAGAGAAAAGAGTAAAGATGACCGTCCTCATTGCCGACATTCCAGCAGCCTACGGAATTTTGCTGGGAAGAAGTTTTTGCAGCAAAGTTGGTGGGGAAATTCATATGGACTGGTCTAAGGCTAGAATCCCCGTCAAAGGTGTAATGTAGACTTTGGAGCTGGAATCACAAAAGAAGTACTTGGTTACTAACTCTGAGGACCCCAAAGCTCAAATTCTTTTCGAATCATCAGGAATGGGGAACTATTTCTTGTCTACCGAGTCCGACAAAATGGTTGTTCTCATTCAAGAAGAAGATCTTAATAAGATCTGGACTTTGCAGTTCGATGGCAGTTGCGCAACCAGTGGATGTGGTGCCGGAGCCGTGCTAATATCTCCCGAAGGGGAGGTTATTCCTCTCTCTTTCAAGTTGCAGTTTTTCAACACAAATAATACTGCTGAGTATGAATCTTTGCTACTTGGCATGCAAGCCGCGAAGGAAAGAGGGATCAAAAATATGAAAGTGCAAGGTGACGCAGAGCTAGTCGTAAATCAAGTTAAAAGGATTTATCAAGTAAAGAATGAAAGGCTCGTGCATTACCGTAATGTGGTGTGGGACACAATTGAAGAATTTGATGCTTTTTCAATTGAATCCATTCCAAGAGCCCAAAATGACATGGCCGATTCATTGGCTATTTCAGCGTCCCTCATGCTCCCACACCCAGGTTTGAAAACAAACAAATACACCATTGAGGTGGTTTTCCACCCGAGCATGCGAGAAAAATTCTCGATTGGCAAGTATTCAACGATGATAATCAACTCATTGCCTTTACGGAAAAGGTGGAAAATTTCAAAGAATTACATTTTGAGGGATCCACTTCTATGTGCCGCGAATCGGTCACCGATCAAGACGATGAGTCCAAAGGGAACGATGGCATATGTCACCAAAGGAAATAAAATTCGAAGGGCCTAGTTTCTCTCGGAATGGTTGTTCGGCGGCATGATCATTTTGTGAAAAGAAGAGGCGAGATGATCCCGACTCATCCCCGAAAATCGAACCAGCTTAATTTAGGTTCGAGAAGAGCGTCTGCAATTCATGAACATTGGAAAATGTTATACGCTCCAAGAGAAGCGGAAATTTGTCAAGTTCTTTGAAGAAATACATAGATGTATTGGCATGGTCCTATGCTGATCTAAAGTCTTTTAAGCCAAAAGACATCCAAAGATGACATTCCATTGAAAGAAGACATCAATGCCTTTTGCCGAAATAGAGGCATTATAATCCTAAGATCTCGTACTATCCAGTTGAAATTTAAAATGCTTGGGATGCGAGAATCATTTTCCTATCCATCACAAGATTTGGGTAGCGAACATTGTGCCGGTCTGCGCAAGAAGAACGGGAAATACGCATATGCGTAGATTTTGAAATTTGAATCGGGCTTCCTTGAAAGACAACTACCCACTTCCCATAATGGATCAAGTTCTGCAAGCAAGAATCTGGATCGAAATGCTATCTATGCTTGATGGTTTTTCGGCTACAATCGATTGAAGTTTCACCAAGATCAATTTAAAACAAAGATTCACTACTCCCAGGGGCACATTTGCCTACAAAGCAGGGATGCCTTTCACTTAATTCACGCCGCGCCACTTTTCAAAGGGGCCATGGACCTTGCATTCAAAGGTATGATGGGGAAAGTCATCATGTCATTTATCTGGATGACTTGATTGTGTTCTCTAAACAACGAAGTGATCATTGTGATCACCTAGAGCAAGTGTTGGCCGGTGCGCCGAGAACATGGGATTTCCCTGAACCTGAAAAAGTCTATTTTGGAGTCACGAAAAAAGTCTAGGACATGTTGTTAGCAAAGAAGGAACGAAGATAGATATCGAAAGAGTTAAGGCTATTCAGAGTCTCACTTTGCCTACAAGAAAGACTGGAATTCATTCTTTCTTCGGGAAGGTGAACTTTCTCAGGCGCTTTGTTCCCAACTTTGCTGAAAAGAATCGTCATATATTGGACATGATGAAAGGGTCACCAACTTTCCGGTGGAGCGAGGAAGAAAAAGGTCGTTCGAAGAGATAAAAGCTTCCGTCGCTCATGCTCTAGTCCTAGTATGTCCCGATTTCTCCAAGGACTTTATCATGTATAGTTATGCATCTGAGCATACTGTGTCTACCATCTTGATGCAAAAGAATTTGGAGGATGTTGAATCTCCGATTGCATTCATGAGCTCTCCCCTCAAGCCTCACGAACTAAAAATGTCTCAATTGGAAAAGCATGCCTTCGCCGTTGTCAAAGCGGTCAAGAACTTTAGGTATTACATTCTAAACTCTCATACGGTGGTGTTGGTTCCTGACATGGTAGTCAAATCAATTCTAACTCAACAGGAGTTAGGAAGCTTGCGAGGAAATTGGATTGCAAAGGTCCAGGAGTACGACCTGGATATAAAACCAACCAAGCTGGTAAGAGGCAAGGGCCTATGTCAGCTTATGGCTGAAAACAAAGATTCAAAATCCTTGAGGAAAAGGATGATTGTACCAACGAAGCGCAAAGCCAGCTTTGGAGAAAGCCCATTCTCTGCCTCTGGTCCTATTTGTTGCGACTAGTGATGAGTGGTATTCCGATATTGCTTTCTTCCTCACCTACGGCGAATGCCCAGCTCACCTAACTGCAAAGGAGAAGCGCACTATAAAGCTCAAAGCAGCCAAATATGTCATCTGGGATGATGGTTTATACAAACGTGGGATAGATGGTGTCTTCTTGCGATGTGTCGACAAGCCACAGCAGGTGAAGTTGCTTGAAAGTTTTCATAATTCAGCCTGTGGAGGCCATTTCTCCTCTTCCGTGACAGCACACAAGATCATCCGGGCCAGGTACTATTGGCCGACGCTTTTTCAAGATACAACACTGGTAGCAAAGTGTGAGCCTTGCCAGCAGTTTGTCGGCAAGCCCAAGTTGGCTGCTTTTCCCCTCAGGCCGGTCGTTGTCAACGAACCATTCGTGCAAAGGGGGGAATTGATTTTATTGGTGTACTCAATCCCCAATCGAGTGCCAGACATAGTTATGTCCTAACAGCAATAGATTACTTCACCAAGTGCGTGGAAGCCATACCTGTTAGACATGCCACTTCCGAGGTTGTTTACGCTTCATTAAGAAAATATCATTGTCAGGTTTGGCGTTCCCAACAAAATTGTTGTTGATAATGCTTCTAACTTCTCCTCACGAGAAGTTATTAGTTTTTGCTATGAATATGGGATAACTTTGGCTCACGCCTCAGATTATTACCCTCAGGGAAATGGTCAGGCAGAATCCAGTAACAAAAACTTGGTGACCATCATACGAAAACTGGTGGATGAGAATCAACGAATGTGGCACAAGTCCTTATACGACGCTTTGTGGGCAGATCACATTACTCCCAAGAGGTCCCTCGGTATGTCACCTTTTCAAGTGTTATATGGCACTAATGCCGAGCTTCCCATTTCTGCTGAACTCCCTACTCTGTGCTTGGCACGAGCTATTGAAGATGAAACTTTCCAAAATTCTCTTGAAAAGAGAATCATGTATCTAAAAGAGCTTGAAGAAAAGAGAGTAAAAGTGGTCGACAGGATCACCGAACATCAGAATCAAGTCAAAAGATTGTTCGATAAAAAAGCTAAGCAAAGGAATTTCCAGGTGGGAGACCTCGTCCTTCTATGGGACAAGCGAAGAGAGCCAAAAGGCATGCACGGAAAGTTTGATTCCCTATGGAGAGGACCTTTCAAGATCAAGCAGCTCAACGGAGAGAATAGTTTCTATCTCTCATATCTGGATGGAACCGAACTCCCACTTCCCTACAGTGGGTAGCATCTGAAAATTTTCAGGAAGTAGAGCTTGCTCTCTTCTTTGTACAGTTTGCTTTAGTTGTGTGTTTGTTTTCGTCGTGTGTTTGCTTTCCATTTGTTGTGTGTTTCCTTTGTTCTCCCTCCGGTCACCCTTGTTTTTGACTCTGTTACCCAATGGATAGGCACATGAGATCTGGGATTCTCTACCCCCGAGTTTACTCAGGGATAGTCCCCAGAAAGAGCCAGTTGTTATCCCGTAAAATTGACAAGGGCAATTTTACAGATAACCATACCGAAATTTTGTTCCGATCCCTCGTTAGGGATCCCTTGTGTTCGAGAACGTTGCAAAATCCCTTCCCGAGAAATTTTAGTTTTCCGAACTTAGTTTTTTTGGTCTTTTTGGCCGTGTGCATATAATGACTATAACATCAAATTTTGATGCGCCCCCTCTAAAATCCTTTTCGCGCATGTTTTCTTGTGTCAACAAGCCTTTTAGTGCACCTCTCTATGTTGAGGCTTCCTCCGTGCGCCAAGGCGCATGCACCTTCCCCGTTAACATATCATTTGTTGCACCACTTCTTGATGCGCCAAAGGCGCGCATATTCCTCTGTCAACACCACTTTTGGTGCGCCATGGGCGCACATATTCTCATGTTGACAAGCCTTTTGGTGCACCAAAGGGTGCATGTCTTCTCGTGTCGACAACTCTTTTGGTGCGCCACTCAAAAAGTTGGTGGCGCATTTATTACTTCCTCGCCTATAAAAGGTGCATCTGCACGTTGTCATTGTCACCGATGCAAAACACGCGATTTTTTCTCTGAGCCTGTCAGTGCACCTGTCCCGTTATTTTCGAGTCACTTTGTGGACCCCTTTCGTGCATTTCTTCGTTATAAAAGCCGGGTAAGAGGTCCTCTTTCTTTTGTGCTTTGTGTTTGTGGTTTTGGTTTTGTGGGTGTGATTTGGATTGGAAAGAATAAAATAAATTTTCTCCCCCTGCTTTGTCTTTCCACATTCTCCTCCTCCTCTTTCCATCTTCCGGTAGAGGAAGCTTTGTCCTAAAATGATAGCTTGAAACTCCTTTGTTTAAGCCTTTCGATCCCCACCGAAACTTGCAAAGAGAAGCTAAGCCATGTGTGGAAACCCCTATGAGATAATCAAACCTTAAAAAAGGGGGAAACCGTATTTTCCCTCACGTGCATTGGCACACCATGCAAAGATTAAAAATATTCGTGCCCATTGGCGCATTCGTCGCCCATGTTACACAAAGAGCAGCCGCGCCAATGGCGCGCTTTCCCTGCCTGCTACATCATAAAAAGATGCGCCCTCATGGCGCACTTCCCTCGCATGCTGCAAATGCTTTCCATGCGCCCCTTAGTGCATCAAACTTGGATGCAACATAATGAATTTCTGCGCCCTTTGGCGCACCCAAAGATCCATGTAATGACCTTTCCTATGCGCTAAGTGCAAAGTCATAAAAGGCGCAGGTGCGTTCCTCCTCGCAGCAACATCATGTTGTGTAGACCCTCCATGCACCGCACTTTGCTCCCTTAAGCGCATAAAATGCACATGTTACACAAACCTTATATGCGCCTTTGGCGCACCGAATTTCCATGCAACGTGAAAAATATATGCGCCACGGCGCATCCTTCTCCCGCAACATAAAGATTCCGTGCGCCCTTTACAAAATACATCCACATGGCGCAGGCGCACTTGTCCTTACAGCAACACAAAATGCATTATGCGGTTTCTATGTGCCATGCGCCCTTTGGCGCTGATTTAACCCTTGCAATGACCCTTTCAAAGGTCTTTGTCGACACTAAAATTTTCCTCCATAATTTCTATTTCATTAATGTATGTATTAGGAATAGGATGTTGTTAAGTATAATTAGTAGTAGCGTCTGATAGAAGATAACGGCGCCGTCAGTACAGTGTCGCCAATAATGTGGAGTACGGTAACAGTCAAAGTACAATAGGAATGTTGTAAAAAGTAAATATTTGTCGTAAGTGGTCCGGTAATGTTAAAATGTCAAAGTTTGGGTAATTAGAGAAGTAGGGTCTACATGATTAGGAATTAGAAATATTATATTGGTAATAAGGACAAGGAGTGAGGTCATAAATATTTTGTGTATTTTATTTGTAAAAAGTCTAAAAATGTGGAACCCATGTAAAATGATAAGGTTTATCTTATCTTAAGAGATAAGCTTACATGTACAGATAAGAGTTAAGGTATGGAATATGATTCGTCAGAGTAGATTTCTTATCCTATCTTAGAGATAGGATGGATAAGCCTGGAAGTTCTATAAATAGAGAGGCCACCCCCCTCATTTAGCATAGAAAGAAGTAGTGAGAAATATTGTAGGAAGTGTGCAAAGGAAGCCATCAGTTAAAGGTGTGTTGAAGAAGCCATCAAGAGGTGTAATTGTAAAGTTTCTCCCATAGTCTTGTTGAAGTACCTCATGGGTGAGATTGTAACAATTTCATGTTAATATTATAATTTACTTTGATATTTCAGATTTGTCATCATTTCATCTTATCATAGTCGATGGTATTCTTGTGTTCGGTTGTTGTTTTGTTTCCAGATTACATCCACCAAACTAAAGGCTGTGCATTAGTAAATAATCATAGCACGAGGAGTTCCCGGTGAAGAATTATCATAGTGCCGGATTGGTGATGACATTTTGGTTCCGTTGCCAGGACCATTCCTCGTTGGTGGATTTTCTGGAGAGATATTCCCACTTAGTCAAAAATCAATTGGAGGATAACCTTGTTTTTACTGTGCATAGTAGTTACCGTGGTAAAGTCATTTTTACCGTGAATAGTAGTTACCATGACAAAGTCATTTTTGCTGTGAATAGTATTTATCACAGTAAAGTCACTTTTTACCGTGAATAGTATTTACCACAGTAACTTCACTTTTACTGTGAATAGTGTTTACCACAGTAAAATCAGTTTTTACTGCAGTAAGTCAAGTTTTACCATAGTTTACCGTGGTCATTTCTATAGTAATTCCAATTATTTGTGCACATAAGTCTTGTTGATTGTACTTGTGGGTTGGTATTTCACGGTGGTTACTTTTGAAAATGGGAAAGATTCCTATTTTTTCAGCTCAATCTAATGAAGATGCTTCTTCTTTCATTCAAGAGTTTAAGCGATCTTGTATTTGTAATGGCCTTATAAGAAGGGAACAATGGACTGAATTTTTTCCTACCTTTTTGGATGGTTCCGCACTTAGGTGGTTTGAAACACTAGGTGATAATGTGAAAAACTCATGGGATTTATTAACTGAAAGTTTTCTTGAAGAATTTGGTGAACAACAGAGATATGCAGACCTCATGATCGAGATCACAAAGCTAGCCCAAGGAGAGAAGGAGAAGATAAGGGATTATCATGCTCATGTTCTAGAGCTAAGGAGGAAGCTCGATGCCCAGATCTGGAAGGAAGGATTAGCGGATGGGTTGATGAATGGCGTGGATAATCTCCTCTGTAAGCACTTCATTCTTGGGATGAAGCTAGAGATCAGACAACGAGTGAAGTATGACCACCCAGCTACCATTGAACAAGCAAAGGAGATTGCAAGAAGGCAAGAAGAAAGCATGGAAGAGGAGCCCAAAGAAATTGTTGTTAAAGTAGAGCCTACACCAGCACCTTTGGTCCAGAATCCACAACCACTCCCGGTGAGCACAAATATTTCTCCTAGTACATCTACTGAGTATGAAGATCTGCTTAGGAAGATGGGCCAGTTAACTATTAATCTTCTTCAAGGAAAGGAATTTAGTTCTCAGGGAGGAGATAGAGGTCCAAAAAGAAATATTTTTGAAGTTGTATGTTATGGTTGTTATAAAAAGGGTCATTATAAGTATAATTGTCCAGATAGAGCTTCTACATCTGGTAAAGGAGATAATGATAAAGGAAAAGCACCTGTGAATTCTCTTGATGTAGTAGATAAGAGTAGAAATAATGAAGTAGATGTGTTTGTAACAAAAAGAAAGAAAGAAAAAGATAATCAAGATGGAACTGATCCTAAGAAGATGAAAGGAGAAACTAGTAAGAAACATAGGAGAAGAAAGTTGGGTGTGCAGGATTTTCTAATTTCACAGGGGCAAGGACCATACTCCATCTTGGAAGATCTGTCCAAAAGGCCTACAAATATTACATATGGTCAACTCTTGGCTATGTCTTCTGAGAAGAGGCGGGAGTTGCGAGGTGGACTCAATGCTCGAAGAAGGAAGGAGGTTGAGGTCCCTGTTTTGGAGGCAGAGGCAGATCCCTATGCTCCACAAGCTAAGGTATTATGTAATGGTATTTCAATTCATGATGTCTTAGTTGATGGAGGTGCTGCAGTTAATGTAATGACCGAGTCTGTAATGAATATGTTGGGTTTAAAAATTGATCGCCCTTCAACACTTATGTTAAGGTCATTAAATAAGGGAAAAACTAAACCAGAAGGTGTAGTTTCAAATGTGGCAATATCTGATTATGGGTGTTGTATGTGTGGTAGACTTTCAGGTGATGAAAAATGGTACTGTTGCGTACCCAATGCTGTTGGGAAGACCATGGCTAAGGAGAGTTCATGCAAGAAACTACTGGAATGAAGGTTTCATGACACTTGGACATGGTAGAGAGAGGGTGAAGATAAACGTGATCCCTCGACATCATAAAGCATAACACTGTGGATTCAAGTGATGAAACTGATGATTGGACATCCTCTGATTACTCTAGTACCAGTGAAGTGGACACTGAAGATGAAGAAAGCGAGGTGGATGTTTCAGTCATGGATATCCTTCTAGTCACACCAACTCATGACCCCATAAAATTATCTGAAGAAGAAGTTGATGATCGTCTCCAACAAGTAAAGATTGGTGATGCTGTGATGGAGAGTGAGAAGGAATCTTACCTTTGGCTCTTTCGAAGGTACATACACATATTCACTTTTGATTACAAGGAACTCCGTCAAGTAAGTTGGGTAGAACATTCTATTGAGCTGGTAGATGGTGCTAAGCCCATAAAGCAAATGCCATATAGAATGAATCCTAATTTTTCCAAGACTGTAAAAGAAGAAATAGATAAGTTGCTTGATGTAGGATTCATATTTGCTATGGAGAATTCAGAATGGGTTTCTCCCATTGTGATCTCAATAAAAAGAATGGGAAGCTACACATTTGTGTTGATTACAGGAAGCTCAATAAGGCAACAAAGAAGGATCATTACCCTCTTCCATTTTCGATCAGATCTTGGGCGAAGTAGGCTGGCCAGAGTGCTATAGTTTCTTTGATGGATATAGCGGCTACAACCAAGTTTGTATAGCGAGAAAGATCAGGTGAAGACCACGTTCACCACTCCTTGGGGACGTTTGCTTATAGAGTTATGCCTTTTGGGTTGTGTAATGCTCCAGAAACATTCCAGCGTTTGATGAATAGGGTGTTCGAACCCTACATTGGGACCTTCATTAGAGTATTTCTGGATGATTTTTGCATCTATGGGAGCAAGTTGGACCACCTGCACTAGATGGAGACAACATTTCAAAGGTTAGATGAAGCACAAGCCTCACTAAACCCTACAAAGTGTGTCTTTGGATGTTCCAAAGGTGTTTTGTTAGGGCATGTTGTATCCAGAGATGGTATTGGTACTAATCCTGATAAAGTTTTAAAAATCAAAGATTTACCATTTCCTATGAATAGAAGTAAGTTGAGATCATTTTTAGGCCATGTGGGTTACTATAGAAGGTTCATCAAGAATTTCTCAAAGATTGCACAGCCACTAACCCAATTCTTGAAGAAGGATGTTACTTATGAACCAGGAAATAAGGCGCATGAAGCTTTTGGACAACTGAAGGAAGCCCTGGTGTCTTCACCTGTTTTGAAGAATCCAGATTGGAGCAAGCCATTCATTGTGTACACTCGATGCCTCGATGCAAAGCACTAGGAAGTACTTTGAGCCAAAAGGATGAAAATGGGAATGAACATCCAATTTACTTTGGGAGCAGACAAATGAGCAAAGATCTTTGAGGTAAATTATACTTGTGAATCAAAAAGAGGCTCTGCTATCATTTTTGCTGTAAAGAAGTTTAGAAATTACTTGCTAGGGCAGAAATTTATAGTTGTAATGAGATCATCGAGCTCAAATATATTGTCAATAAGCCTAACCCATCGGGGAGGATAGCAAGATGGATAATTTTGCTACAAGAATTTGAATTTGATATTATAGATAGGCCAGAAAGAAGCATGTTAATGCATATGCACTCTCTCGAGCCTATGATGGTTTAGGATCATCTTGTGATGATGATGATTTTCCGATGCAAACATTGTTCTCCCTTGACACAATCCCTAGTGAATACATAGATATTTGGAATTATCTCGAATGAATTCAAGTTTCTGATGGTGCCAATGCAAAGACTAGGAGAAAGATTACTCAAGCCACGTCGTCCATATTCTATTCTACATGGAGTATTATTTCGAATAGGACCTGATGGACAGTACAAGAGGGCAGTTGGACGTGATCAAGGAAAGGAGCTGCTAGAAGAATTCCACAATGGTACATGTGGAGGGCACTTCTCTGGACAACTTACAGCAAGAAGGATCTTGGATGCAGGTTATCACTGGCCCACTCTTTTTAAAGATTGTTATAATTATTGTAAGACATGTGATATTTGTCAAACACATGGTAACCGTAAGACTTCATCAACTCCATTATGTCCTATTCTTCCCCTTGGTCCCTTTGAAAAGTGGGGAATAGACATTGTAGGTCCACTTCCAACTACATCACGCCAAAATAAGTATATTGTAGTTGCCACAGATTATTTAACCAAGTGGGTTGAAGCTAGGCCATTGAAAACAACTTCCATGGATGAAGTGGCAAGGTTCATATATGAACGCATTGTCACCAGATTTGGTTGTCCATTAGAAATTGTAATAGATCAAGGAAGCCAATTCATTAATGAGGTGGTAGAATCCCTAGTCAATAATTTTTCTATTAAGCACAGGAAGGCAACAACATACAAGCCAAGCACAAATGGACAGGTGGAACGAACAAATTTTGTGTTGTGTCAAATTCTAGCAAAAGATGCAGCCTTGCAGGTACATAAATGGGATAAAAGGATTCATGCAACATTGTGGGCATATAGGGCAACATCAAAGTCAGCAACAGGATACTCCCCATTTCAGTTGGCCTATGGCATTGATCCAGTTCTTCCTATTGAGTTTGATATTCCCACTGTGAGAGTTATGAAAAATGAAAGGATGGATGAAAGTGATTCAGTAAAAGAAAGGTTGGTACATCTTCATTTGCTTTGGAGGAAATGAGAGAAATAGCAAAGGATACAAGCCATAAGAAGAAAATGAAGCGAGAAGGAATACTTTGATCAAAAGATCCGTAGTCTCCATTTCATGTGAATGACTTGGTTCTAGTATATGATTCCGTATACAAAAAAAAGAAGACAGAGAAAATTTCTTCCAAAATGGATGGGGCCCTACAAAATAGCAAATGTGCATGAAAATGGTACGCACTGATGGAGGAATTGGATGGCACTCCCATCATGAAATGGGTCAACCACGACAAGTTGAATATTTTCCAAGCACTGAGAATAGTCTACTCTCGAGGACGGAGTAGAAGATAGGAAGGGGGAAGATGTCGACACTAAAATTTTCCTCCATAATTTCTATTTCATTAATGTATGTATTAGGAATAGGATGTTGTTAAGTATAATTAGTAGTAGCATCTGATAGAAGACAACGGCGCCGTCGATGCAAGATGTGTCGCCAATAATGTGGAGTACGGTAATAGTCAAAGTATAATAGGAATGTTGCAAAAAGTAAATATTTGTCGTAAGTGGTCCGGTAATGTTAAAATGTCAAAGTTTGGGTAATTAGAGAAGTAGGGTCTACATGATTAGGAATTAGAAATATTATATTGGTAATAAGGACAAGAAGTGAGGTCATAAATATTTTGTTAATTTTATTTGTAAAAAGTCTAAAAATGTGGAACCCATGTAAAATGATAAGGTTTATCTTATCTTAAGAGATAAGCTTACATGTACAGATAAGAGTTAAGGTATGGAATATGATTCGTCAGAGTGGATTTCTTATCCTATCTTAGAGATAGAATGGATAAGCCTGGAAGTTCTATAAATAGAGAGGCCACCCCCCTCATTTAGCATAGAAAGAAGTAGTGAGAAATATTGTAAGAAGTGTGCAAAGGAAGCCATCAGTTAAAGGTGTGTTGAAGAAGCCATCAAGAGGTGTAATTGTAAAGTTTCTCCCATAGTCTTGTTGAAGTACCTCATGGGTGAGATTGTAACAATTTCATGTTAATATTATAATTTACTTTGATATTTCAGATTTGTCATCATTTCATCTTATCATAGTCGATGGTATTCTTGTGTTCGGTTGTTGTTTTATTTCCAGTTACATCCACCAAACTAAAGGCTATGCATTAGTAAATAATCATAGCACGAGGAGTTCCCGGTGAAGAATTATCATAGTTCCGTAATTGTGATGACAAGTGCACCTTACCTATTTAGCCCCGCAATCTACAATATCCATGCGCCATGCGCCCGAGGCCTCAAAATTGCTAACTCTTTCTTCATCGTCAAGAATTTCAATGGAAAATCCAACAAATGACACGACTTTCTCTCGATTGGGTTTCTCTTCTTATTCTTGCAGATCAGCGGTTAAACTCGAGAAGAAGATATGTCAACATCAAGCAAGAGACCTACCAAATCCAAAGGCAAGGCCAAACTCACGAAGAAGAAATGAAATATAAGTATCGGAGGGTCGAATGCCCGAATCCCGGTGAGTGTGATCTCGACATCGAGATTCGAGTTGGGGCATATTGATATGGAGGAATTCTGGTCGGACTCATAAGGTCACAAGAAGTCAATGGATGGAAAAGCTGATAGGTAGTGCCCTGCACTTTGCTGGAGGAATCCCAGTCAGTGTCGTTAACAATGAATTCATGACGGTGGTTGCCGGTGTTACAAAAAAGACACAAGATGTGTCGTGAATGAGAAGGGCAAGGTCGTAATCAACCTCACTACTTGCCACTTTGAAATAATACTCGGCATTCCTCATCACTGGAACTTTGTGGCCGTCAGCCAAGATGACTGCATTAAGGCATGGGACGACAATGAAGATCAGTGTATGCAGCTGATGAATGAAGTCTATCTGAAAAATAAAAAGGTAGTGACCCGTTGGCCACAAATCATTCACCGCAGTGATTTTTCAGAGGAGCTCAGTGACACCATCACATTCCTGAGCAGGGTGTTTGGGCTTCCTGACACCCACTTTTTCCACAAATGGATGCTGTGGTACTTAGAGACTATGAACAAGAATGTGCCCGATCAACGCTTTCTTTGGCGTAAATAATAAGTAGCACGATCTCTGAGCAGCTACAACAATTTACTACAACTGGGAGATTCTACATGAATTCCTATGTTGTTTACTACTGCACTTCGAAAGGGACTACCAAATTGACGATGCGGAGTGGGATTTGGCCCCTGTGCCAAAATATATGAATACTATCTAGAATTGAAGCTGGAAAATAGCATCCCTCAATTTACAAAAATCAACGATGCATTTTTCTACTTCATCATCTGCCTGTTGAGGCCAAATATGACTTACGGTCGCATGACCAAGAGCATCGTGACAGCCACTGAGAAATGGGGGCCCTGTTCACCCAATTCCCCACATTCACATATCTGAGGGCAGCTAACTTCTTGGGAGAACCAACTAGATTGCCAAGGTATGCTGGACCAAAGTTGATTCTGCTGGAGCTGTCAAGACAGCTAGTCACTTATCATGAAAAGTGCCAAAAAAGAAAGAAGGGTGGAACTCCTTTCCCCCTCACAGTGGGTAGATATACATGTCTAACTCACCACAAGGCAAAAGACATGTTCACGAGCTAGAGCCATTAAATCTGAACATGACTTCCCAAAGAAGGCCCACCTTCGACCCGAGAAATTGTCTTCCTAGGGCCAAGCTCGATCCAATCCACATCCCTCAGATCGAGGATGTTTACATTGACCTATATCATGAGGTGGAGCTTAGGAGGAAGGACCATTCTCGGTTGGCCTTGGCAGAAATCATCCAATACGGGGTAGCCATCGTCCCCAAAGGCTACCAAACTACCGAGGAAGAAGTGGATCAAGTATATCTTGATACAGGTGGGGATGATTGGCCTTTTGCGGAAATTGATAGAACCAAAGCTCCTCAGACAATTGAGGAAAGGATCAAGGAAACTCTGCGCAGGACAGAGCATTGGTGCCGAATGAACGGGCTCATCTACCTCGGAGTTGATTTCACAACCTCTCCGTTGGGTAACGCACCTCCTCGATCAAAACAGCAGCCTAAAGGCAAGGGTAAAAGCAAAGAGGGTGAATCCAGCACCACTCAAGAGGAAGCTCCTGAGAGTCCTCCTTCATTACACTGAACAAGTTATAACTCTGGCTTCTCCAGAGAAAGAAGCGGAAGAGGATGTTCCAATAGGCCCATCCACTCAAGATGTCGGCACTGCTACAACAATTGAGGTCCCTTCTGTCCCTTCTTCTTCTCCTCCTTCCCCTCCTCGAGTGAGTCAAGCGACCATTCCTTTGGTCATGTCCTCTCCCCCTTCTTCTACTATTCCTCCCGCTTCTTCGTCCATCTTCTCTTCTCTCGTGGATCTATCCCCCTCCATTTCTTCCCTCATTTTAGAGCTCCTTCCCTTCCTATGTCTTCCACTCCTGCAGATCTGCTCCTCCCATGAGCACTTCTTCACCTCCCTCTCGATGCCGCTTCCAAGTGTTTCCACGTTTTCCCTTCTACTACTACAATGTCCCCTTCTCTTTTCCGGCCCTTCTCCCATAAGTCCACTGGATCTCCCAAAGACTTAAGTCAGTGAGAAAAGGAAAGTTCCCATCACTCCGATGGACTTTTCCGTTATCCCGTCAAAAGGGTTAAAGAATTAGAAGCCCGTCACTCGCTTTTCTCGAGTGCTTTGGGAGAGAGGGTAATGGAGATCACGTACCCCAATCCCCTCAAAGATAAAAAGGATATGTCTCCGACAGATTATATAGTGACCCAAGTCACAATGGGTACATCTTCTAAAAGCCTTCAGGGAAAAGCCCTATCTGTAGTCGACGCCCTCTGCAAGAAGCTTCAAGAAGCTAAAGAAGAGAAAAGGCTATTGAAAGAGCAAAAAAACATTTGCTCCAAGCCTTACAGAAGATGGGCAGTGCACCTCCCACAACTGCCGCCGAGACTCCTAAGCCTCTGAGCCAGGATAAAATTAATGAATATGCAAAGATCGGCGAGCAGGGCATGGCAGTTTCCGCTTGGAGGAGCCAGATCCTCAAAGATAGTGAAAAAGTGATCGCCAAGTTCTCTTATTTATATCTGAACATCAACAAGATGAATAAAGAGCTCCAAGCGTTAGCAGGACCCATATCAGAAGAGCTAGACCATGCTAGGCTGCAGCATGAGACCTTTCAAAAAATGTTCGACTGTTCAGTCGAAGATCTAGTCAGTTCGGCATCTTCGGTCATCCCAGAGCCCTTAATAAAGTCATTTCCACTCTGGACTACCAGATGGATCAACTGGGGTTTGCTCTTAAAAAGATCGATATGGTAAAGGAAGAAGTCCTGGACACGATGCACCAAATGGAACAAATCATTCTCAACATGTCTCCAGGGTTGCTTACTCCTTCCTTCGCCTTCAGAAAATTCGATGAAACCATCCAGATCTTCAGGAGATCATTTCACGAGTCTTTGGGGCCGCAGGTCTCTTTTGACACAAAGTCCATCAATAACTCTCTTTGGCTGTCGGGATTTTATTGAGTTCCTCATAGAAGCGCATAAAGAATATTCCAAACTCCTAGAGAAGCTCATAGATGAGCGGGAGACTTGCGAGGTGATCAGCGAGCGACATAAGGATCCTTCCCAGGATCAACTAGAGCCCATGATCAGCAAGTTCATGGAATACTGCGCCCATTCGACATCTCGTCACTGAGCAAAGAAACAGAAGCGAGCTACTCCCTTTCGGTCGTAGGATGACGATGATGAATAGTGGCTTCTTCTTCTTCTTCTCTCTCTTCTTCAAGTTTCTTTCTGTGAATATCTTGAGTATGTTGGCACAAACGATGACATCATCCATGTTGCACCATGGGATGATGTCATCCATCAAGTTGTCAAAAGTCAACATGACTTTGAGATATTTTGTAAATATCTTTGTAAATAGGTGGTTGGCTCCTTTTTGCCTTCTTTTCTCTCCTTATATAAAGACTCCAATACTTGTTGTATGGGAATGAGTGAATATCTTTCAGATGAAAAATAGAAGTGAGGAGAAAAGACTTTGAGCTTTTTGTAACATAAAGGATTATTAATACAATATTTAGACTTTGTGCTGAATACATGTGTTATTTGCATCAGATCTTTCTTATGTCAGATCTATGTCTCTATTATGTTAAATTTACTCTTGTTTTATTGTCATTTATTCATCAGTATTGCTTTGTGCGTTTATGCAAGTAGGTTTGGCTCTATTTACTACCAATCCCAAAACATAAACCTTCTGACCTTTCTTCTTTGGAATTCATTTCTTTTCTTCCTTCGGACCTGCTCTTTCTTCATCTTCTCTTTCATTCCTTTCTTTTCACAATGGAAAAACCCTACTTTGGGATGAGATCCCAAACCCCCGAAGGCGGAATATTGTGAGACTTGCACAGATTCCTGCTGGTAGAATAGCAATAAACCAATTTCACTTTGCTGACTTAAAGAGGGGCTATGCCCTGCACACTATTGGCTCGTTTATCCATAGATCTGCCCAAGCAAAAGATTTTCGACCAACATGACCATAATGATATCGTGGTGGTATCTCAACGTCGGTACTTCTCTGATGAAATCCATGAAAATGGTGTCCCATTTCCATTCGTATGTCATGAAAATATAGAAGACTAGTTGGATGCTTATGCTCGACCTTCACCCTCGACACTCTAAAATACAAGACACAAAATGAGAAAAATATCTTTGAAGTGTTATCTAATGGTATAATTATCTCAAAGTGGTGTACATCTTCTTCTCCCATAGATGGGCTGAATAGGGTGCACGGTGTGTCTCATCAAGGATATCCTTCCTTAAACCTCCATCTCTAGGAACATAGATTTAACCTTTATGCCAAAGAAGACCATATAGCTCCAAAGAAAATCCACCAAAATTTCCCTCAAGGGATCTGTGACTCTTGGTCGCTGATCTAATCGAAAGGTAGACTTTTTCGTGACAAAACTACTACAAAATCCTAGTCCTCAAGTCTATAACAACTATTGTAGCCATAACAAAATGTCTACAAAAACTCAAGAAATCTACAACCACATTATCCTTCCCCTTCACATGCTCTATCTCCATGTCATACTCGCAAAAACTCCATCCAATGGCGCTGATGTGCATTGAGATTGGGTTTCGTGAAGAGGCAATGAAGACTCAAATGATTAGTCCTAAGAATGAATCTCACCGCCCAAAAGGAAATGTTTCCATTGAACTAAAGCATGCATAATCGATGCAATTTCAAGGTCATGAGTCGATAATTGAAATCATAATCCTTGAGTTTGTGTGACTTAAAGGCTACCACTCGGTCGTCCCGCATCAACACACCTCCTAATCCCGCCGAGAAGCATCTCGTGAAAATGAAGAACTCTCCTTGTGGATTGGGCAATCACGAGAATGGGTGTTATTGTAAGGCATTCCCTTACTTGTTCTAAAGGATTATTCACATCTATCTAACTAAATGAACTTCTTCCTTTACATTTGAAGGGAATTGATGGGGTGTGCAGCTTGAGAAAAGTCCTAAACAAATATCATGTAGTAACCTACCAAATCCATAAAATTACACACCTCGGTCACACTAGTGGGTGATTTCCAATTAATAATGGCTCTAATCTTGGAATGATTGACTATGATACCTTCCCCATAAATAATGTGACCCAAATACTACACCTCTTATTGAAATAATTCACAATTTCTAGGTTCACGTAAAGTTTCGTAGATGAAGACATTAAAGAACCTAACGAAGGTGATCCTCGTGCTCCTCATGCATATGAGAGTAGATCAAAATTTCATCTCGTAACATGAGTACAAAGTAGTCTAGAAAAGTCCTTAACACTCTATTCATCAAACTCATGAACACTAAAGGGGATTTTGTCGATGGAATGGCACAATCAGTAAACTCATAGTGGCCATATCTCGAATGGAAATATGTCTTATGGACATCTATCTCTACAATCCTCAACTGATGGTTTTTGGAACTAAGATCTATCTTGGAAAAAACTGTGGCCTCCTTCATCTGATAAAAAAATCATTGATGCGAGGAAGGAGGTAACAATTCTTCATTGTTACTTTATTCAACTATCTATAGTCCACACAAAACCGCAAGGATCCATCCTTATTCTTCACAAAAATCATTGGTGCACCCTAAGGGGATACACTAGGATAGATTAGGCCTTTCTCAAGAAGGTCCTCAAGTTGTAACTTGAACTCACATAGCTCAGGTGTGGTCATCCTATATGGAGTGCGTGAGATAGGTTCCACTCCCATAACCAAATCAATGTGAAAGTCCATCTCATATGGGGGAAACATCCCCAGTAGTTCACTAGGAAAAGCATCGAAAAATCTTGCAAAATGGGGTGATCATCAAGTGAAGGTCCACTAGCCCCATCCTCCAACCTATCACTAATTGTAATAGCATACAACTAAAAACCCCGTCACGCACACCGCTTTAGCTGCATAGTTAAAATAGTGTGGATAGAGATGGGTCTCCTAACTCCATCCATCACCGAATCCACACCCAAGTCATCTGCACAAGATATAACCTTTATATAGAAATCAACTCTATCTCTCGTGTGCGTAAAACCAAATCATACCCAAAATCACTCCATAAGAACCCAAAGGAAGGATACGAAGGTCCAAGGTCATGGTAAAGGGTCCTCGGTCCACTACACACTCCTTGACTAAGGATTCTATTGATTTCTTAGCTTCAGAATCCATCTTGACATCCCAACTAATTCCTTGCCTAATTGCCACCATCTTGTAATGCTCTACTAATGATGGAGAATCGAAAGAATCTAATGAGCTTATATCAAATAAGATAGGGGTAGAAATACCACCAATGCTACCTATGGTCTCAATCACCGTGCCCTGGCACTCTTCGAGGTGATTCTCGACCACTACATATATCTTGTGCCTCATAGCCATGTCACCAACCATAGGCTCAAAAACTGGTGCCTTACCCTGATTAGTAGGGTTCTAAGGGTAATCTCTCTAATGATGTTTATGTACACTATATCCATAGGAAGTACCTGGTCCTCTCGACCGAGCGAGATAGTCCTCTTACCAACCGTGCTCTAGGTAGAGTTTGTGTCTTGTTGGCTCCCTAGCTAGAGGTCCCATACGAGTCCTCACCGAGTATAATGGCACCATGGAGGTCGAAAGGGTGGTCAAGTCTCTAATGTTAAGGAGGTGGAGGAGGCTTGAATAAAGACTTTATTGAAGTTTTTCCACCATGAGGAGGAGGAGCTGATCCCCTCGACCTACTATCATGCATCTGTTGTGTACACTCCTTACTATGTCATGAGCTTGTTGAGTCTTCCCCTTAGTTTCCTCTACTATGTAGGCCTTCTCCAAGACCCATGATAGTGTATGTGGGAAATAAATAAAAACTACCCTACCCAATTCTAAGTTTAGGCCCTTGATGAACATTTGAACTCAAACCTTCTCTTCCTGCATGTAGTCTACATACTAGAAGTAGATCCAAAAACCATCCCTCATACTCTGCTACCATCATGGAGGCCTGTCGCAGATTATGGAACTCATCAATCGATTCTTTGAATGAATCTCCTAGATATATATCTACTCTTGAAATGCTCCTTGAAGAGCTCCAAAGTGATTATCTCAAAATATACATGGAGCATCTACTCCTCACCCACAAAATTCATGCTCCATCTCTCGAGAAGGTGGATGGCAACACGATATTTCATGTTGATAGAACAAGGGCATAGCTTAAAGCATCCGATCAAGCAAACCAACCACACCTTGGCCTAAAATCCTCATATGTATCCAAAAATGAGGCAAAGATTCTGACTTTCAAGATCTCTTTAATGTGATCCATTATAGTCGAGTGTTGGCCTCTAGGCCTCTCAATTTGATCATCTCTCCACCTAGGGCTCTTATATTGTCTCTATGATTTGTCACTCGATCTTTGAGGTCTCTAGGAGGTGACCCATGCCTAACCGAATCCATGTGGGATTTCTCTACACTATCCTCAACACTATGACATAAAGGTGCATGAGACACCACTAATGGATCCTTGTTCTATCTCGCTAGGTTGACCTTCATAAAGATCCTCCACGTATAGTGGCATTAACATCTTGTAGTGTCTACAATATCTGAGGCAAAATAGCTACTACAACTTGATTTGGGGGTAGTAGGTCTAGGTCCACATGTAATAATCCCTAGTTTGGTCCGTGCCTCCTACACAGACAAAGGAAAGAGTTAGTTTATAATCATTTAAGTTTTTGTTTCAGTTTTCTACGTTTTCTACGTTCTCAAAACATCATGCAATGTTGTATGTTCTAGGTTTAGAGTTGTGTTAGGTTTATTTTTGTGATTTGTGTTTTCAAGTGTGCCCGGGTCCTAGCATTGAACCCGTGCTTGTGATACCAAGTGTAAAGGCCACAAAATTCACAACACAAAACCTAAGACAACTCGAAAATAAAACTATAAAAATTACTTGAATAATTTAAAAAAAAAAAAAACAAAAACAAAAGTAATGTTTAGATTAGTTCGCGATTATTCAACTAATATTGTAACAAGAAAATAATTTATCTTATTTAATTTCCAGTTAGGTTTAAAAATCCATTCTTATAAATTCTTAATTAATTTAATAACGTAGTTTCTATTCATTTAATAATTAATTATTATAGGAAAATATCTAACTTTACCCTCCTATTTAACAATTAGCAATAAAATTTAATCCATAATAATAAACATTGTCTAAATATTAAGGTTAATTTACAAGTGTCATGATATTTTACTTTAAAGAGTTACTATTTAAACTACTAAGCTCCATCCCAGCTGATCTCGAGATCAAGGTAACCAAATTGCATGCTAAGCTCAACAATCAAGCCAAGGCCGAGTTGAATGGTTATTCAATTACAACTCATAGTAATAGCCAGGTTTACATCTACAGCAACCAAGGTGCTAAGTCAGTCAACAAATCATCGCCCAACATAAAACACTCAAAACGTCACCAAAGCCACTTGGCCACCCTAATCTCACTTCAACCATCTAATTGATACTAAATTCGAACGTTGACCTGCGTACCAGTGTGTTAAATGCCTCTTGATCTCAAATAAAGTGGAAGTTTTATTATGTAAGGAAAATGACAAGTCTGAGAGGTTGTTTAAGATGTGTCTGGAAGTGGAATTCCTTGGTTGATGGAACCCATGCCCTGCTCAACTGACCGGCCTTGCACACGCAACTCCTCTTGCCATACATCAGCTCCATCAATTCTCTAACCACTCCCAATGCTTTTCCCCATTTTTTTAAATTTCATTACATTTAATGTTGGGCACTACAAAATATATAAAATTTCCTTCAACAATTGTGGTCCCTTTCATATAAGAAACATTTGTAAATTAGACGTATGGAAAACTTCATGCTTACGAAGAATTTACTAGGGCTTGTTTATTAGTTTTATTTAGTTTTAAACGCATTAGACAAATCTAGTGTTAATCCATTTACTTTATACCAACTGAATTTCAATAATAATTTATTAATGTTTTGTTTTGAAACAATTGTAAGCTAGCTTTGGGGATATGTAGTGCCCCCTTATTCTCATTTCCTTCTCGGATGCCACATTCTGCTTCGAGTCCCGGACCTCGAGAATCACTAGGGCGTGGTTTCAATCTTACCTGGTTCAACCTTAACTTATTGATGATGGGTTTCCAAGCATAACTGAAACCCAAATCATCATCCCTATTCGATTTTTGATTTTTCTATAGATAACTCTAGTGTAGTACAAGATGCCCATTGGGCTCGCAATAGGAGACATATTAAATGCAAAATTAGCTGTTAAAAATTTAATATTATTTTGTAACCTACTACCTTTAAAACATGAAATGCTCATATACTAAACTGAGGGGTTCTCCCTTAATTTGTTTATGATGGGTCTCCAACCATGACTCAAAGCAAACCATCATTCCTATTCAATTTTGAATATACACGCCAATGTCAACCACCTCTCCCAATTGATGCTTGTAAAAGTGTTTCTCCATAGTCACTTAATCCAATAAAAATATATTTATAATTTAATATAAAATAAAATAAAGCTAAATGGAGGAGGGTGAATAAGCTCTAAAATGTTTTAGTTAGGGTTTTTGCTACTTTTTGGAATGGGCGAGTTGGGGGGTGGTGGAAATGCAAACCCAGGTCGGATTTGTGGGCAGTGGGCAGAGCAAAATCAGGTACATGTGCTATTGGGAAAAATGCATGAAGGAAACGTGGTTTCACGGATTGCTATGATCGCAGTTTTACACAAATCAATGTGCTTTGGGTGTTTTTGTCTTTTTTAAAGAAATGCCTTGCCATATGTAATCTCATGGAGTGCCATGGTTTCTGTGACCTATGCCAACATCCTCCCAGCCTATGCAAAAAAAAATGAGCCCCAGACCTGCGTGGACTTCTCTCAAAGAAAAAAAGGTAGAGGGATTTTGTCGGATGTTACGGTTGATTCTGAAGTGCTTGGTAAGGGCATCCATCTTAGCATAATAGAAATCTTTACATATTTCCAGTTTTCCCCCTTCCAATCTGTGCCAAAATGGGGATTTTCTTACCAGTTTGTGTAGTTTCCATGATATTAGTATCGGAATAGGGTATGAATAATAGAATATAGTTTTTTGTAAGATTTTGTACTTGTAAGTGTCATAGTTGATATGCATGAAAAATGTGGAAGTGTATTCAAGGCATGTGAACTATTCGACAAAATGCCTCAGATATTTCATCTCATGGAATGCAATGGTTTCAGGGTATTCATAGATGAGCTTGTTGTAAAGGCCTTTGAAACTTTGAAGGAAATGTATTTGGCAGTTGTAAAGTAACACTTAACAACCTTTTTCCAACACCCTCTTAGCTATGCCAAAATAAGTGTTTTAAATTGGGTATGGACATCCTTCAAAGAATTATGGAAAAGGGTTTTTGACATTTTATACAGTTGGAGAAAAGCATACACACAGGGTAGGAGAAATATTTGACAAAATGCCTCAAAGAAATGTGGTCTCATGGATCGGGATGACTACTTGAAAGCACAAAATGGTTTTTTTATGAGACATGGGTGCACAACGAATGGCTTGGTTTGCACGTGACTATCTGGCATCATGTGGCAACAATGGTGGTCTCAATGGATCACGAGTGTAAACCACTTGGAGCCCCTTATACCCATTTCACTCATCGTTTCTAGGCATGGTTCATCTTCCCTTACCTCTCATAATTCTCGTGTTTTAGTTCTCTTTTGCAACTTAATAGAATTTTAAAATATTAGGATTTTAATACCGTTAAATGTTTATTTCAACTCATTGCAAAAACAATGAAATGTCGTGTCGAAACTCACGAAGTCAAAATAACTGTTTGCTTTAAAACATGAACTTCCACCCTCATTCCGAGGTGATGTAGAAAACTCGTACCCAACCGGATCGCTACAACATTGTTTTATCGACTGGACCAAATTGACTTCCTAGTAAGTAATGTGATCATTTCCCGGTTTAATTGTATTTTTCGAGACTCATTAAGTACCCTTCCTAACTCTAAAAATGAGATGTTAAGCTTCATTCATGTACCTTGGTATGTGAGAATTCACCTTGACCTTTGGATTGACCCCGACCAACATATGAGATCTTTTTGACGTTCTTATAGGAGCCCTATTACACTATTTTACAAAGAGTGAGATGGTTGTTAAATCTAGAAAGTTGGCTTTTGTTTTGAACGCCATTCAAACCTTGATAGCAAAATTATTTCCCGCCTTCGCAAACCTCTAGTGTTCTTACTAGACAATTGCCCAGAACCTTCAGCTTTAGGAAAAAACACTTTTATGGATATTTTGATGATGACATTTTGTAGGCCTCTCGTCGTAGTTTGTGAGGTCAAACTAGACCAATTTCGACTTGTTGCTTCAAGAAACTTGTCGCCGTTTGAAAATAGTTTTCTAGTTCTCAGTTCCGTCGACTCTGATGAATTATCCTTATATAGGGGAACTTGTAGGAAGTGTCTCATTGCGTGCTCACCCATCAAACGAAAATATAGGATGTGGTTTTCTCGAGTCCTCGAGCTAACTTTTGTTCAATTTGCCTTTGGGCCAACTACGACCCGGTGGCCCCGGAAACTAGTTGCCAAATGCAAACCGTTCACTTTTTCCCAATTCTATCGGTTGATATGAACTCTTCGTATATTTGGGAACACGTAGGAAGTTTATCGTGGTGTGCGTTCTCATCGAAAGATAAATTTTGGAAGCGATTTCTTAGCCTCCGAGCCCATTTTGAACGTTTTTGTAGCTAGTAAGAAAATGTAAAAATAGAAAGTTGTGGGACCCTCGTCGGGTTGTCAAACCACCATGGAACTTTGGACACATGTAAATAACTATTTAAAACTCTATAGTGGAACTTGTTGTGTGATATAGAACTTTTGATAAATGGTGTTTTCTCTCTCTTCCCTTCTCTTTCTCTCTCTTGGGTTACAAAATGAAGTGAAATGAAATGCATTGAATACATGTCTCTAAACTTTTTCTCTCGCTTGAAAATTGTAATTATTATTATATGTAAATGGGAAAACTGAAAAATGATAATTATGTTTGATTAGGGTGGATGCCATGCCAGCGAATTATTGTTGATATCATGCTCATGTGGTTTTTCAGGATGAAAGAATGACGACGAAAAGGCGAAGTGTAATTCATTTAGTATCATTGTAATTTATATAGTTCATTGTTAAATGAATAAATGTATAATGTTGTCTCATGTTACAGAAGGTTATATTTGATAATTTGTTGCTATGTATGAGATGTTGGTTTTCAGGGACATCTAGGAAATGTGCATTTAATCATAGGTCAATTTGATTTATAGTATACCTAGTAAAAAGGTTTGATATTTATATAAGGTAAATGAAATTGAAGTAATACCTTGTAGTGCATATTTAGTGTTCAATAAATGATTAATGTGTCATTTTGTGCATTCATACTTTGTAAATGAAATAAAGAGAATTAAATCAAAACACTCTACCCTTGTTCAATATCGGGACATAACTTGTTTTTAGGTGTGTTACTTTTACCCTAGAAGACATTGTAAGCCGTAGTATGAACTTAAACTTTGCACTCGATGGAACGTCCTAATTTAGGAAAATCAGAGCCCAAGAATGGGCTTATCGTCTTAGTGAATGTTTTGTGACATTGTCATAAACCCATCTGATAGGAGTGACATAGTCAAACTTCTTTTGGAGTAAGTAAAACTAACTCTTCCTTCGTATCCTAGTGGACTACCTTGTCATCCGAAGATAGATCTAAGAATTTATTTTCTTCATCGAATGAAATCTCTGTTGGATCCAGATGACATAGATGGAGGTTGTGACTTAATTGTTCTAACTCTTGTTATTGAACCCCTTAGATCCATTCGGCTAAATGTGTTACTTTGGTTTCTATCAACTTAACACCTTGGTCCTTTCATGAAATTGGTTTAGCATAAGTGTGTCCTCTTGCTTAAAAACACATTTATAGTTGAGGGGTAGACCCTTAGGTGAAGTTGGAATTAATCTAAAACTCAGTTGATTTGGATGTTAACTTGGGTTCATGTGTAGCTTCAAGTCTTCTTATCATTTATGTCTTCAAGAGGTTAGACAAATAGTTTGTAACTCCTTTTCAAGACAATGCTAAAAATAAGACCATAATGTGACGTAGAAAATAAAGCATATAAGAGTAAAGACGAGATTTGAGGTTCGAATAATGCCACCCTTGAAGACCTTATGACTCAATTAAACATACTCTTTTGTTTCAAAGAATATGAATTGTTCTTGGTGTGAGCAACCTTCGAGAAAAAAAAATACATATATAAATCACAATGGTATTCCTCAAGTCATTGAATTGGAATAACTATGGTAGGGAAATAACTAACCTGATCGAGGTATGTTTTTGGTAATAAGCTATCTCGCATCTCAATCTCCGTTAAAACCTAATATCACTATATGGACACCAAGTCACATCCACTTGAGTTGTAAGAATAAAAAGGTAGACACTGAATGTGTGTTCGAGAAGAAGATTTTTTTGAACATAAGAACAAGATAATTAAGTATTTTATATGCATTTGAATTATGCCAAATAAGTATGCAAGTTATGGAAAGTTTTGTAAAGGATAATCAGCCAACTTAAAATGGTCGAACTACAAATTAAATGTGGAATGAACTTAAAGTTTCTGTAGGTGGACAAATGAGGAATTTATCCTTGTACAATAATGTTCTTGGAATGTTAATCGTAACTAAAATACAATTAAAGAAATGATGTGTTGTGGGTTCGCCATTCCTTGAGTCTTCTTTTTGTGGTTGGGGCATTGCTAGTATTCGTTCATTGGGAAAAGTGTGGCATCGACATGCCTATGTTGTTTTCATGTGTCTATGTGAGTCGATGACTTATGTGATTGTCGTATGTGAGTCGAGTTTCTGTATTTAGAGCCCTTGTTATGTTGTGTGTAGTGAGCAATGTAAGTAAAAAAGAAAAAAATTATCCTAGTATTTTACTGTTGTATTTGGGTGTGTAAAATGTGGGCACTATATGATAATGCCACAAACTAGGCCTACCTATATTACGTAACCATCTCTAAATAAATGGAGCTTTTCTTGTAAAATTCCCACAAGTAATCTTGAGGAAATCCATTTACATGATTTTGAGGAGGTTTTTGTAATAAATATTTATAAATTCAACACTTTAATTTGAATAATAACTTTTGGTGTTAAATCCGTATTTATGCCCATGACAACATTAAGTTGGGAAAACAATTTTCAATAAATAAATTTGTTTCCCCCTCTTTTGAATAAACTTTAATAGAAATTGCATGGAATCTCATATGTTTTTCCTCACGTGTTGTGATTCCTCGACCAGGGCCTTACTTGTCTTGTACATATTCAAATACAATTTCTTCAAAATAAATTTTAGGAGTAAGTCCAAGTGAATCCCAAAAAAAAAACTCTAGCCATGACCTAGAACACCAGCCTATAATAGTGCACACTCTCACAAATCTTGCCACTCTCCGAATACAAATTATGTCTCTGGCTTAAGAGCCCATCTTAGAAATCCATTTTCGCCCGTCCCATTCTTATCTTGGTGCTATCATCGCTAATCGTGACGCTGCCATCCACACTGGACTCGGGCCTCTAACTTTCCTAAACACAAAACAACGCCTTAATAAATCAGTAAAATATTCAACATAGTAATTTACAATCATAATATTGTGCTTTTATAAATATGTTTTCTTTTTAAAATTTAATGAGATCTTCCATTCCACTTTAATTTGTGTTTTTAGAAAAATCAAGATACCTTAGAAATGTTCCCAAATGGAACTGAACTCCCGATCCTAAAGAAACCCCATTTTCGATAAGGAGACAAACGTTGTTATGTTAACGCAGCCCATGGCAAGGCAAATCTGGTCCCGTGCCTAAACCACATAGAAACGCGCAACGAACAACCACCAAAAGGCAAATTTCTGCGATGCGTCGAATATGGTATGTTCTTCACTAATACCTGGGTTGTGCATAAGGATAAATTCAGGTGGTTTGGGGAAGTTTTCAAAATATGATATGGGTAGGGTATTCAAATTTCAAACTCAGATTGAGGGGCTTTTGGGTCAATGGTGAAGGTGTTTGGCTTTGATATAGCTCACCAGGGATTAAGTCTTGTTGAGTGCAAGGCATGGAGATACCGACCCAGAGAGTCAAAATGGTTAAGGCCAAAATTTTGTCATGGGTGACTTTGACGGTGTGGATGCCCCTTAGTTGTAGTTTCTTAGGTCAAGGTGATCACTAGATTAGTTGTACGCTCACTCTTAATTGTAAATCCACTATATACTTCCTCCGAAGTGGAAAATAGAGTAGATAACATAGGGTCATAATGGATATGGGGCAAGGAAGGACCTTTTCCAATGTTAACATCTTTCAACAAAATCAAATCCTATGTTGGCACTTCCGGGAATGCACTTTATTTGTCAACACCAAAAATGGAGCAGTAATCGACGCGTCGAAAAACAGAGCAAGTAACGAAGGGACATAATGGACATGGGGCAGGGAAGGACCATTTTTGATGTTAACGTCTCACAACAAATTCAAATGCTATTTTGGCACTCGTTGGGAATGTACTTTATTTGTTGATGTCGGAAAATGGAGCAGGCACCAATGAAAAAAAATGGAGCGCAGATACCAATGACAAAAATGGAGTAGGAAATAGAGGGACATAATAAACTTGGGGTAGGGAAAGACCATTTTCTTTGTTGGCACTTGTTGGGAACGGAGTTTATTTTTCAACATCGGAAAACAGAAAGGCAATGGAGGGACATAAAGGACTTGGGGTAGGGAAGGAATATTTGCGATGTCAACGTCTGTCAACAAAGTAAAATGTTATGCTAGCACTTGTTGGGAACATACTTTATTTGTCAATGCAAGAAAATGGAGCAGCACCAACACTAGAAAATGGAGTAGGCAACAGAGTGACATAACGGACTTTGGGCGGGAAAGGACCATTTACGATGTTAATGTCTATCAACAAAGTACTAGTTAATAACCCCACATGAACTATTTCATTTTATATTGTAAACATTTGAGAATGAGCTATAAGACATATATTAATTAATAATAATTGTATAGTTGAAGAATGTTTGTTATAACTTTCATGCATTTTTGCAAATTAAGTATTATCGGATTCTTTTGTGGTTTTTCATTTTTCTCTCCCTCTCTTTTCTCCACAATATTTCTTTCTTTGTTATTTTTAAACATTTAAAAATATTTTTATGGAGCATACCAACACTCATTACCACTTTTTTAGAATATTCCAATACTCCTTATCACTTTTTGGAGCATCTTTATGCTTCTTGGGTCTTTTTAGACCATTTGGGTCATGTTGCAACTATCATTTTTACTTTTAGTCATTATAACATTGTCATTTTACACACTAAAAATATCTCAATTCGAATCTCCATTATCTATAAATATAAAAGTATTGTATTGTATTTGTAAGAGAAAATTTATAGGATTCCTTATTCCAATGATTATATTGAACAACTATAAGAATGATAGAGAAGATCAAGAATTCACTAAAGTAATTATTCATGTTATAGTAATTATTGAAAGAGAAGAGTTACACACTTGATTACACCATTAAATTAATAATGTGGGATATTTATTATTTAGGATTATACGGTTACAAGAATAAATGAATAATCATATCATATACATTAATTTACATAATTAAAAACTAGGATTTGCGAACACAAACATCCAAAAGGTAAGTAGAGATGCAATTAGGGTTAGAGATATCATTCATCTTCTTAAAATAAATATAGAAGTTTTGTAAGATGATGTAGGATGTATGCAGGTCCAAGAATGTGCACAAATGTCATTTTAGCTATGTGTTTATTGAGACTGAATTGTCAAACAAAGACTAAGTGGTCTAAAATTTCTCTACATAGTTGGCAGTTTTGTACAAACTACTTGTGCACCTCTAACTATTTTTTTGTTACTTCACATTCATGCACACAAAATGTTTTTATGTTTAGGGGTTTTGTATCACTTGCATCGTCTCCTGTATTTATGAAATTTTATCTTCCTACAACCATGCTCAAGTAAATATTATATAAAAAATAAAGGTTATGGGATTGATTTTGACTAATGTTGGCTGCTAAACCCTACAAGATGACCAAACATTACACTACACTTCAAAATACAAGTATTTCACCTACTTTACAAAGCATATATGTACATGCAAATTGGTTCCCATTTCCAAAGTTCTATCTTATTCTCTTACATCGATAAAATAATAATTATATCCTAATTGAACCCTTTTATGAAGATGTGGAATACTTGAAAATAATTAATTTATCCTATTTTTTGTTCTATGATAGGTCATTAATCATTGTTATCTGTTGAAATCAATCATTCTTTTTGGTTTTAAAGTGAACCTTGCATCTTACTTGATCACATACAATTAATCTAAGGGTTAATTTGTTCCATTCACTTTATCTTCCTCACACACATCAAAACCACATCAAATATCAAATGTGTATCATATATTCCTACCAGGTGATAAATGTTAGGATTTCATCACCTAATAAGGAAACCAATTCGGTGTTATGTCCTAGTATAAACACCTCGTTATCGATATATTCGCTAAGCACCTAACTCCATTATTGTTACATGACCGTGAATTCAGGGAGTTAGGCCCTAATACAAGGCCCTTTACCATCACTAGCACCCATTTGGGCCTCACATACCTTTGGATATATCAAGGAATCTAGACTTAAACATTCCTGAAACCATCCATAGATAGCCATTTCCTAGGACCCTATCACCATTTTACACATTCCACTTTTTTAAAAATTAATCTAGCTAATCAAATCATTTCGTGTGACTTGATATTTACTTGTAATCAACCCATTTAGATTTTTTTCATTTTATTAGGTGATTGTGTGTTTGTTAAAATAGTACTTACAAGACAAAAATCTCGTGTCAATACTTTAGAAAACATGTCCACCCATTCCAACAATCTACACCACAATACCACCAAACTTTAAAATGAGCCCAAACCTAATCGAACAAAGCCCAATAAATCATTGATCAACATCAAGAACTTTTATCAATAGCCCATCCTAGAAAACATGATTAAAACTCTAGAAAACATGATTATCAAACTTTGATCATGAGAAAATTTTGCATCACCCCCACCTAAAGATCAATAATAACCACATTCTCCTAGCACCCAATTTTCCTCATTCGAGATAGTTTATCCTCTTATCCCCCAATTCTTCAACAGTGGGGATCCCGATGTCTTTGAAATCATTTATTCAAACCCCGTAGCCCTTAATTCCTATCTCGTAGCTTGGGGTGTTCATCTTCATAATCATTACTTGAACCAAAACCTTAAGATCCTTATCCTTCATGTGGTTTCTTACATCTCATTGATCTAAAATACAAACCTATTATTCTGCATATATATTCATACCCTCTAAACAACCAACCAAAAGCATCCAATATTGTGTCTTGTGTTCCTATTTTTGATCTTAATGTAATCTCCTCATAAGTCACAACCATCCTGTAACCCAATCCATCCACCGGATCTACACTACTTTAACATAACATGAATACATCTTCATCCTCGCACACTCCTCTAGCTTCCTTATTTGTTCAAATACCCCTATAAGTTTTTATCGCTATTCCTACTAGCGTATCTCGATCCACCGTCTTCTCAACAAGACACACCACCTCTCCAAAACATTAACATGTATGTTCCCACATCAACACCCTTAATCAATAATAGTGCTATTGCTAATACTCATCTAGCTTCACAACAGTCCTCCCTTCTCCTTATTTAAGAACATATACCTTAACCATCACAACCACTTGCTTCCTCCTAGTCCATACCACAACAATTCTAGTACCTTCCTTTCCAAAACATTCTGCAATAATCACAACCCTTCATTAACACTTCTATTCCTTTTCAACAATCATCCCGTATTCACAACCCCTTATCCACACATCCATCCCCTTTTAACATGTCCCTCAACAGTCACAACCTCTCTTGAACACATCTATTCCTATCTAATATCGGTATATATAGCCATCGAACCATTAGTATCCCATCCCACTTACAACATCCCCATGAACATTCCTCAAAAAAACATTCCCTTCCAATAATACACCCCTCAACAATATCAATCATACCAAAAGCCTAATAACTATTCGTTTAACTAATCGCTCATCCTCATCTATACCACAACAACCACCACAAATGGACCCCCGTCAAGCTTTAATATACATAATATCTATTCTTGAAGCCACTTCCATGGGTCTCGAGAACAAAATTTTTATGAACAAATCAGAATGTAACCCATTCACTCATCATCGTACCATATAAATTTTATCTACCTCCTTGAGAGCTTCTAAAATTTCTTAAATTTTATACTAAATAAGATTCCCAGAGAAAATCTAAGTGCTCCTCCACACTTGCTATCTTATAGCCCATGACTAATGTTTTATGCTTAGGACATTCCCTATGTCTTTGGTTGGTCATGCCATGGACTGGTACAAAAACATCCCACAATATTATCTTTTCTCATTCACACAACTCACTGAGCTCTTTCTAGAACACTTTTCTATCAGTGTTGCACGCAAAATCACAATTATAGACCTTTATGCTATCAAATAGTTTGAAGATGAGTGAATCACATAAATTTTTTTCCCACCGGAGGGGTATAATCAATCGAATCTCATTATCACTTCCATAAAAAAATTAATGGAATTATTCTCTCATTCATGCGCTAAACACATCTCATCCACACTTCATATTCAATAATTTTAGTTTTTTTATGAAGCTTTTACCATGGCCCATAAACTTGAATTGTGAGCCCTTAGATAAGGAAGAGTCAAACTTAGACCAAAGAAACCTAAAATAAAATTCTCATCAAAAGAATATTCCAATCCAGATAAATCCTAGTCATTAGCAAATGTTGTAGTAGTCAAATATGCCTCTAAGGAATGTTTGACTACCAAATGGGCCTGACCTAAATGTAGTTATACACCCATTGGAGAGACTTACAATGAGGTTTTTGACAAACTTCTCACTACTAATATGATATCTCTTCCACCCATCCGACCAATCAATACACTTGTTTCTAAGCCTCTTGGTATAGGGATAACGACTATTACAAATACCATAGAGTTAAGGGTCATGACATCGAAAGGTGTCTTTCATTTTGCAATGTCCTTCAAGATCTGATCGATAAGGGTGAGCTACATTTAGATAATCCTAATGCACCCCAAAATTAGAACCTTGATGTCTTTAAAAAACCCTTCCCGAATCATTCTCCATCAAATAGTCAACCTCAAGGCAACAATGTACAAGATCAACATACTATAAACAACATGAATAAGACATTATCTACTATTGAATACATGACCACAACTCCTAATAACACCACTAAATCAACATCCGACAAGAAACTATAGACATCCCTATAACTCATCATCCAAAATGAATCTTCTGCATCTAAAGCTACCACCTCTTCACCTAGCCCTTTTAAGGAATATTTGAAAACACCTCAAAAGTAACCAGTCATCCAAATCATGAAGAGATCCTATGATGAATGTGTGGCCCAATATCACCCACGTAACCTTCAAAAAATTATTCCACCCCCATCTAAAAAGGTTACGGTCATATCTCAAAATCATCCCATGTAAAAATTAAAGTATCAACCATCTATTTTGGGTCCACATCCTTTGTTTTAAAAAAATATCATTAGTAAACCTTCAAAAGATATCCATTTACAAAATACTAAACAATCCATATAAAAATAGTGTCTCTTTTGAATGCTAAACCTAGTGAGATATCATCACCATCAACATCTGCACCTGAAGGCCATTATGCAACAACCTTAGAAAAGTTTCTCCAACAAACACTCATAGTGTTTCCTCCCCTCAAACCATAAAGTTCTTGAGGTTGGAAACTATCTTGGTATAACATCGAAGCTTCCTGTGACTACCATAAAACTCAAGGACACTCTTTAGAATATTCTAAATATTTCATGTGATCATGAAGAAACTTGAGAGTAAAGATCTTCTTCCTTCAGAGTCACACAAACCCGTAAAACCAAACACAACATCTACAACCACATCGTCATCTTCATCTAAAACCTCTAAACAGGCCCTTGCTGATTGATTTGATGTCGTCCATATCACCATGCACTCACATTCTCACAATCTCAATTCATCGAACTGAACAAATCTAATAATTTCATCACCACCCCCACCTCCAAAACTTTCCTCCTCTTCTCGATAAAACAAAATTTTCCATCTCACTTGCTCTGAAAGATCTAATTAGAAAATTAAATTTTCCATTCTCACTACTCCACCTTCTTATACCACAAGAAAAAGGTTGTTATCAAATAATTACACCAAGATCTAGTCAAAATTTCACTCTGAGCTTGTTCAAACATCATCTTCACACAAGAAAGCTATGATTGAAGCCTTTCAATCTATATCGCACCCACAAATGATCCAATTTCTTTCAAAACCTTAGTAGGTGTTCTCGATGCATCCCCTTCCTTATCCTTTGAATCTTCCCAAATACCATCACTTTAACCAAAAGATCATGATTTACCCTATTTATCACCACTTAAATAAAGGATGTCCTTATCAAAAGGGACATGATTGATGGGGGTGCTGCTATAATCATCATTTCCTCCATTTCTTTCAATAAACTTAGATCGCTAAATAATTTCATTTCCAAGACACCAATCTTATTTCAATCCTTTAATGACATGATTGCACCCACATTAGGTACTATTATTCTACCACTCAAATTTGGTGTTAAAACCCTTCTATAAATCATCTACATCATAGAAGAATAGTTCTAGTACAATATGTTATTAATAAGACATTAGATACACATTGTGTGTTGTTTCCCCTCAACCCTTTTCCACTATGTTAAATATGAGCATGAGGGCAAGACATTCATAGTATCTACAGATCCCAATATTTACGCCGACTACAACATGACCTATCATCCAAACAACGTTCTCATACCAAAATCAAAATAATTTGATGAAGCATCTACCATCACATCTATCCCATCATCTAAATTATAAAATGACTCCTCCCTCGGAGATGTCATGGGGCATCTTTCGTTGGGGGAGTATCATCTCCTTATGATTAATTGTCTACCTACACCTAAAATTTATGGTAGTCTATACAAACAACCTATGTTCAAGTATGATGTTGGAGATATCATCTCTTATGGTCTAGCGTATTTAAAAACCAACCTCATTTATGGAGGCGTCAACCGACCTTCATCACAATCCCTCAAACAACATCATGTTATGCCCTTTTCATAAAATTTCCAATCCTTATATAATAAAAACTTTTCTCGAATGCATCTCCGCCATTTTTCTTGGAAAGGTTTTGGCTTTGATTGTTATGAACAAGGTATACATGAATTAATTGTCCTACATTCTCTTGAACCGCACGAAAAATATGGTCTATGATATGAGGGACCCACTATGGACACATATGAACAAACCACATATGTACATATCACCTAACATGAATCATCATCATCCATAGAATATGATGACCCCATGGACACTGATGACAACATATCCATCCCACCTAAATTTTTTTAGTCAATCTAATTTACTTAGTAGCTTTAAATTATTAGGCCAATCACATCACAAAGAAACTTCCTCTCATTTGGAAAGAAATGATTGAAGAAGATTCACCCATCATTGATATCCTTCAATGCCATGATGACTGAGATATTCTCTCCCATATATGAACTAACAGTCATTTCATTCGAAAGCCTCACCACCTTACACATAAACCCTTCTTAACAAGTCCACTATCGAAATTAAATTAGGTTGGCCAATCATTGAATCCATAAGAACTACATGATTTCACCATGTTCTTATCAAAAGATAGCTAATATTTTTCCTAGTCATATAGTAATATGTCAGGTATCAATCCAAATATCATCGTACAAAAAAATTCCACCTATACTAATGTAAAACCAAATCAAACAAAAACTATGTAGGATGCATCCCCACGTGGCTCGCTTTATCAAGGAAGAGTTACAACGTCTTATCTCCACTAATTTCATCATATGTATTGATTATCCACAATGGGTCTCTAACATCATACCCATAACCAAAGCTTAAGGAAAATTGTGTATTTACACTAACTTCGAGATCTCAATATTTCACATCGTAAAGAGAATTTTCCTCTTCTCGAATATTGATCAACTTGTTGATTTAATAGCCGGTCATGAAATGCTCTCCTTTATGAATGGATTTTTGTTTACAATCAAATTCTTATTACCACCAATGATCAACATAAGAAATCTTTCATTACACCTTGGTGGAGCTTCTTCTACCATGTTATGCCCTTTGGAATTAAAAATGTAGGAGCCACATATAAACGTGTCATGACATATATCTTCCATTATCTCATTCAAAAAATTATAGAAGATTATGTTGATGATCTCTTATGTAAATATAAGCAACACAAAACTCATCTCACTATGTTTAAAAAATTTTTTCACCTTATTCATTATTTCTTTCGTCTCAACCCCGGTAAGTGTGTTTTTAGTGTTTTCACTAGAAAAATCCTTGGGTTCATTCTATCTATCTAAGGTATTGAAGTTGATCTAGCCAAAATTAAAGAAATCATCAAAATTCCTCCTCCACTCAACCTCAAATAGTTTCGTAGCCTTAAAGGTGATTTATAATGCATCCAACGTTTCATATCTCAATTATCTGATCTTTGTCAATCGTTCCATCACCTCCTCTACAAGGATGTGGATTTTAGATGGGATCTTAATTATCAAAAATATTTTGATGAACTCAAAGACTATCTCATATCACCACCTGTACTTTTACCACCTCATGAGGGGGAACCATTTTATCTTTACATATGTACCAAAAATTATGCCTTTGGAGCTATGCTTTCCCATCGTGATGATCAAGGTTGTGAACATATTGTCTATTACTTAAGTCACAAACTCCATGAATACGAGATCCATTACGGTGAAGCTGAAAATTTATGTTGCAATTTGTATTTTGTAACCTCTAAGCTACTTCATTATCTCCTCAATCATAAAACATATGTGGTCAGCATATTTAACCCACTTAAAACCATGCATTCTAAACCATATCACAATGACCACATAAATCGTGGCTCATGCTTATGATTTATGTTAACCTTGAATTCATATTATAAAATTATATTAAATGACAAGCCATTGCGAAACGACTTGTTAAAGATCATCTTTCCAATACTCATACCTCACAAAAATTCCCTAACGAATCCATCAATAGTATCGACGAACATATTCATTCCTATTGAAATGAACATCTTATTTTATGGATCTAAATGCCAACAAGGGGGCGAGCCGGTGGCATTATCATACTTCCCTAGGGGATCCCTATTCTGCTATCATTTAAACTCAACTTCAAATGTACTAATAATATGGAAGAATAGAAATATTTAATCATGTGTCTTATAATCTGCTATCCTATTAGGTTTTGACATCCTAAAAATCTATGGAGACTAGAAAATCGTTATCAATCAAGTTAAATGAGAATATCTGTAAAAATGAAACCTTACAAAAGTATAAAGATAATGTTTATTTTCTCCTTGTACCCTTTGATCATTACACTATCCAAACAATTCCATGATATTCCAATAAATATTTAGATACTATGGATTCTTTAGGAACCCTCATCCCCTTAAAAATTGAAGAATCAAATGAAAACACTAAAGTATCCATAGTTTTTCAAATCTTGGATCACCCTCACATAGAGATGAACTTCCTCCTATCGACACTATTGATGACCATCAAACCGATCTCTGGTATTTTCAAATATTTGACTATCTTTGTGAATCTAAAATACCTTCCTATTTATCATGAAATGCTAAAAGATATTTTCTTCAACAAGATTCTTGCTTTGTCATCATAGGTGTTATCTTGTATAAATTCGATTTCACAACCTTCTATTAGGGTATCTTAAGGCTCATGAATCTATCAAAGAAATCCAAGAAGTCCATGATGGTTTTGAAAGAGGGTTTGAAAACCCACAAGCGAGGATCATGAGGGACAACGTCCACATCAACAGACGTACGAACGATAGTGTGAAGAGATCTTGGGAGGAGTGAGCATCAACCGAATGTGCATGCAAAGATTCGACAAATGGGCAGAACTTGGTTAAGCCATAAAACTCTCCTCTATCTCATAGATCAAAAGACGTGTACATATAAGAGGTGTTAAGTAACCCTCAGTGTTGCAATCATGACAACTCGAGTAGAGAGGGGGAGTTACATTCCCAGAATAGAAGTGTAACTCCCAATGATGCATATGACGCATTGATGCACTGACACACTGACGCTACGATGCATTGATGCATAAAGGAATATCATAATGACCCCTAAATGACACATGGAGCTATGATCTCACCTAAGTGAGATGACTCACCTAATGATGTGGAAAATACACACACCAACACCCCCTTCATCATAACTTAGGATGAGGGGTAAGTTAGAAATGAGAAATGGGTCCCGACACAAAGCCTGATGAGGTACCCATGCATAAGAAAGAGGTCCCAAGCAGTGAAGGAAAACCTAGTGGGAAAAACATCCACCACAAGAGAACAAAACACTATCTAATCTAAGAAAGATGCCAAATATGGGTCCTAACTCTAGATGAGCACAGAAAGTTACGCATGTACAAAGAGGCAATCTCTCATAAAGAAGAAGAAGAGAGAAGAAGAGGGAGACAAGAGGAATGCAGAAGATGCCATGGACGGATCTAAACTCTGCAACTGTAGGAAGTCTCCCAGAAGAATGTTGATGATGAGATCCTCTGCCTTTGGACTAAAGAAGAGCCACCCACAACAAACTGTGTGCCTACCCTTAGGAAGGACATAAATGACATGTTGGAAGTTTTCCCACTCCACAAAGGAAACTGAAGGCAGCAACACGAAGAACTCTAAGTCTAGTGCACGGAAGTGTGACATAGGTCTAGTGAGTGAGTGCCAAGGAACTAAAGGTAATGCCACGTGTGTAGAACTATCAGAGTGAAGAGGAACACCCACAGAAAGGATGTCCAAGTGATGTGAAGGGAACAAAACATCCTCCACAATAGAAAAGGGATCCATAGCTGAGGGTGGATCAATGAAGGTCTCCGAGAAAAGTGGAAGTGGTAACAGTCCCAGAAGGGGCACTCCCAACAATGGAGATGATGAACTCCTCTGAAACACTTGTAGATGGATGAGAAACCTGTAGTGTATCACAAGTGTACTCTACGAAAAGATGACTAAGGTCAGGCAGATACTTGTCCTAATGAGGGGGCTCAACAAATAGAAGAGCGATGTCAGATAGGTATGAGTCATCTAATGAAGGTAGAGGAGTGAAATGGGCCTCACACACTAGAAGTGGAAAGGAGGCTGGTGTAATGATGGTGTGAGACTAAGTAGAAGACTGCTCAATATCTGATGAGATGTGGGGGGTGACAACAATGTCTGGAATAGTGAGAGAAAGAGGAGAAGAGTCCTCTCGTAGTACTCTTGATATCGAACAGGTGCACAATCCTCATCATCGGAAGTAGAATCAAGCGAGCCTAAGTCGGTGGGCTGTCATCACATGAATAAATGCACGAGACAATCGAATCGGTAGAAACAACGATGGTGGCAGTATGTGAAGGGTCTTCATAGAGGGACTGAAGAATTCTCTAAACACGATGAGGTGGATATGAGTCTGCCACGTGAAACTAGAGATAACGAGAGACATGCATCATCATGTGACCAAATACATGGTCACAAGTGTCGAGGAATTCCTCTAGATGATGACGATCAGTGGGTACAGGAATGGCCCAAGCAAGAAGGTAAAAGACCGTCGTGGGCGAAGTTATGTTCCATGGAAGCACGCCAAGTTGAATAGGTGTCTCTCCTGGTGAGAAGAGGTGGAGGCTGTAAGGCAATCCTATGATGCTCACGTCTAGAAAGAGCACTCTCCATGATGAAAAAAGTAATATGCACAAAAGCAAGACGTCGGACTCGGCCGATAATGCGTCTGCGTGTGTAGGCCCAAGAGTACAAGTAACCCCTAGAATGCAGCACTTTATAAAAGTAGTGTGTTTACAAAATTGGCAATGCCATCACGTAGTGTGTGAAAAATCATGCAACTTTGACCAAGGAAGCGCTCAGAAACGAGCAACGAGTCAAAAGTTATTACATTAAAATGATTCCCGCAACTGATGGAAAAATGCACTAGATACTGTAAACACATTTAAAAAGTACACAAGATGGGTGTAAAGGGTATCATGTGACTACTCATTGGAAACGACATCAAATTTTAGGCATAGTTTTTTTTTCTGTGAGGGGGATTAGCCTCCTACCAACCCCGGACCTCACCCTCCATCTTCGACGCGCGAATGAAGGACATAATACAAGCAAAAATGCAGCCCAAAATTTATTACAATGCCATGAATGAAATGTTTTGTTTTTTAATCACCCTAAAACATTAAAAAATAAGGTGATAAGGAGTGTGTGGGGGCCCATGTTGTCAAGTCATGGAGATGCACCGAGCTGTTGGGTGGTTGCAGGTTGCCACGTGTTTGTAACTGCAATTTTGCAGCTGTTTGCCAGCAAAAGAAGATGTTGAACAGCCAGGGATGCATTGAACCTGCTGTTGGAATAGTCCCACATGCCAGAAGATAAAAACGCAGGTCTGCAACAACAGGATGGCTCCAAAAATGTCCAAGACCACGTGCAGGTTAGAAAAAACGTTTTTTGTAACGGCAATGCAAAAAAAAATGTTTTCTAACGTTGGAGGAAGGAGCTGGAGGTGCTAAAGCCATTTGCTTCAGAGGTCTCGAGTCTTTGGTGTAGACACCAAATTTATGTCTTACGACACCTGTTCCCTGCATCTCATTTCGCAACCTAGTCTCACCACCTAAATCTTGCACAATTATTTATTAATTACCTTATAATTAATAAATCCACATCTCCAAACCTGCCACCTCATTTCGCCACCTCATCATGACCTAGTCCTAACCCTAAACTAACCTAATAAAGACCTATAACTTGGTCTACATCCACACCCATGACTAATTACTCCTCACCCGCACCAAAATCAACCTAATAATGACTTGACCAAGCCCACAACTAATTCCTCGGGAGAAAAGGAGGGAAAGTTGGCTACTTTACTAAAAATAGTCCACTTTGACTTAACCGATATCGGTTCCTACTCGACCGCCGTCGGTTACGTAACCGCCATCGGTTCCCTGTAAATGACCTCCCCCAACCAAAAATAGGGGATCTGAAATCTGGAATCTGGAAATTCATTGGAAAGATCGGGAATTCACTTGGCCGAGTAGAGACAAGTGAAAGAAAGAGAAGAGTTTGCAGAGAAGGACATCAAGCCCAAGACTGCAACTGAGTAACCAGAGCCCAGTGACACTCATCCAAGCATTGGGAGAGAAGATAGCTCATCTTTGATTGTCAGATCATCCTACCTGAGCCCTGCCTTCGTTATCATAGTCCTTGGACCTGTATCTTCATCAGGAACTAGTAAGTAGTGTCTGGTACATTCTTGTAACAACATTTCTTGGACTTCTGAATCACAGTAATTATAAGTCTACTCCTAGATCCACTACCCGGTAACACCCTACATCTAACTGTACCTCCTCTACCCTTACATTGCCCCAAGGACAGCCCCCCATATTCTCTGAGTCTTCTCCATCACCCCCATTACCTATCCCCAATCATTTACCAGCCTAAAAGCCCTTATAAACACCATAGCCACCTTATAGCCAACCTTCACTAAAAGCCCCTAAACCACTGCCCCTACCGATATTGGTTAGCGAGAATCAGGTGTGACAAGACCACATCGGTCACTGTGATTCAAAACCAAAACTAGCCCTTTCCTCTATTGTTTTAACAAGGTAATTAAATTGTAATTTTGCAATAATTTGTGTTAATTCATATTAGCAGGGGAACTGACCACCTTCAAAAGGAAGTTTAATACTTCCTGGGCCCAAGGCAGTTCCCTCATTTATTGTCTAATTAGAATCTGGTGGTCTTGTATTCTTACTTGCAGGTAGTCCTTCCCAGACAAAAAGGAGTTCTTTGCAATCGATCTGATCTCTCTCTACGGTACGTGCACACCCTCCAAACATTCAACAGGTATTCCTCCTAGCCCTAACCCTTATCTGTTTCTCAAGAGAATGAAAGGATAGAAGCAACTCTATTCTAGGAACTGAAAACCTCCTCTGTGCGAAACATTTTGGCACGCCCGGTGGGACCCATTTTGGGTTTCTTTCTTTCTTGCTTGCTTTCATATAGGGAGCACACTTGCTATTTTCTTCTTCTAAAATATTCACAAGATATTTTGTTATCTTTTGGTAAAAGAATTTGTCTTGCTTTCACATTTTTGCATTAGTGAAAGTCATCTCCTTTGCTTCATCGAATATCATTTTCGATTTGGGTTTAAAACACATGCATCACATTCTTGCTTGCCGTTTTCAATTCTAGTGAACATAGATTAAGTAACAGGTCGTACACGTGGGGGTGATATCCACGGTATTGACAAGAAATTAATCTTACTTTCACTGCACAACACATACCAAATCACATCATAAATTAACACAACAGCTCAAACATCCCCCTTTTCCGTGGTATTCCTCCACCCGATTGAGGTAACCTTATAAGCCAAAAACAACTTGACATTTCCCTAAGTCTTGTTTAGGATTGACATCATCTTACATCTAAGGCATAATCCCAAAGTGATTGAAACTAATCCTAGGGTTAGTCTCATTAATTTGCTTGTGCATCTTGCTTGTTTTTAGTTTTATTTCTCTGTCATACACTATTTTCTGTGATCACTTGAGCAGTTTGGTAGGTATTGTAGACACCAAATTTGTGTCTTACGACCCCCATGCCCCGCATCTTATTTCACAACCTAGCCTCATCACCTAAACCTTACACAATTATTTATTAATTACCTTATAATTAATAAATCCACATCTCCAAACCTGCCACCTCATTTCACCACCTCATCATGACCTAGTCCTATTCCTAAACTAACCTAATTAAGACCTATAACTTGGTCTACATCCACACCCATGACTAATTACTCCTCACCCACACCAAAATCAACCTAATAATGACTTGACCAAGCCCACAACTAATTCCTCGGGAGAAAAGGAGGGAAAGTTGGCTATTTTACTAAAAATAGCCCACTTTGACTTAACCGATATCGGTTACTACTCGACCGCCGTCGGTTACGTAACCGCCATCGGTTCCCTGTAAATGACCTCCCCCAACCAAAAACAAAGGGTTGGATTTTCATTGATCGGAACTGGGGAATTGATTGGAAGGATCGGGAATTCACTTGGCCGAGAAGAGACAAGTGAAGGAAAGAGAAGAGTTTGTAGAGAAGGACATCGAGCCCAAGACTGCAACTGAGTAACCAGAGCCCAGTGACACTCATCCAAGCATTAGGAGAGAAGATAGCTCATCTTGGATTGTCAGATCATCCTACCTGAACCCTGCCTTCGTCATCACAGTCCTTGAACCTGTATCTTCATCAGGAACTAGTAAGTAGTGTCTTACACGTTCTTTTAATAACATTTCTTGGATTTCTGAATCACAGTAATTACAAGTCTATTCTTAGATCTACTACCCGGTAACACCCTCCATCTAACTGCCATTCCTCTACCCCTACATTGCCCCCAAGAATAGCCCCCATACTCTCTGAGTCTTCTCCATCACCCCATTACCTATCCCCAATCATTTACCAGCCTTATAAACACCATAGCCACCTTATTGCCAACCTTCACTAAAAGCCCCTAAACCACTGCCCCTACCGATATCGGTTAGCAGAAACCGGTACCGGTGACAGTGACTGGCATCGGTCACTATGATTCAAAACCAAAACTAGCCCTTTCCTCTATTGTTTTAACAAGGCAATTAAATTGTAATTTGGCAATAGCTTCTTTGTTAGAATTTGTGTTAATTCATATTAGCAGGGGAACTGACCACCTTCGAAAGGAAGTTTAATACTTCTTGGGCCCAAGGTAGTTCCCTCATTTATTGTCTAATTAGAATCTGGTGGTCTTGTATTCTTACTTACAGGTAGTCCTTCCCAGACAAAAAGGAGTTCTTTGCAATCGATCTGATCTCTCTCTACGGTACACACACACCCTCTCAACATTCAACAGGTATTCCTCCTAGCCCTAACCCTTATCTGTTTCTCAAAGGAATGAAAGGATAGAAGTAACTCTATTCCAGAACGCGGAAGCATTTACGTGCAAAACATTTTGGCACGCCCTCTAACATATGACGGTAGTAAGCTACATCCCATCTTGCGAGCATCGCTCGTGGCTGGCCCACGACCCCCAACCACCTCTGAAAGCCATACCTATATATAACCTGTGGCCCTGGCTGCTGGGGCAGCCCTACTGGTCGTATACATATGATGTGCTCATATGCCCAGCAGTGTAACAAAAATGTGGAGCAAATCCCAAATCACCTCATCCGGTGATAACCCCACAACTCTCTGTATAGCTGCACTAGATATACTGGTGCCCAGGCATAGCACATATGCTCCTCCACCATCTCGTGTAGCACCCCATCAAAGCCCGTGGGAAGTGGCCTCCCTCTGAGTCCGGGAGGGCGAAGCATGTGATGCCTATCATCATCAACACGGCAAGCCGTGTCTCATGTCTGTGTGCGCGATACATATCGCCATAGGCAATGCTCACACTGTGATAAGTCAATAATGCGGCTGCATCCCCAAATACCTAAAGAATGTTGTCCATAGCCATCTCCGCATCTACCTGGAATACTGCCTCCCCTACGATCGGCAGTCTCAGGATGCGATACACATCCTCCAGGGTAATAGTCATCTCTCCGGTAGGGAGATGGAAAACATTGGTCACCGGATCCCATCTCTCGATGAGGGAAACCATAAGGCTGTGGTCCCTATCCACAGCCCTATACCGCTGGACTCTGCCGAGTCCCACCTCATGCATAATGGCCCACTGCGCTGCGGACACATGTGGCCGCATCCGTCTCAATAGCGGGGGCATCCGATCCCGCATCGTAAGCTGCTGACGTGCCTGCAAAACAACCCACTTCATTAGACCTACCCTTTACCACAACAACTACCTTAACCCTCTATACCCCCTTTTTACCCACCCAACCACACCCCGACTCTATAACACCCACCTATCTTACCCTAAAACATCTACGATATCCCCTTTCCTATCAACTCTACCCCCTCCTTCTTCACCCCAAACAACAACCAAACACCAAAACAACAATAAAAACAACAAAACAACAAACAAACACAACAAACAAACACAACAACCAAAAACCCAAACAACAACAAACAAACACAACACACAACACAACAAACAAACACAACAACCAAAACCCAAAACAACAACAAAACCAAACAAAAAAATAAATAATCCTAACTAATGACCGATCAGGTCACCTTGACCGCCACCACGGGTCCCTCCCCAAAGACATCCTACACATCGGCGCCAGTCAACATACGACCGACGCTTGGTCTACCCAAAAATCCAAATTTTGTGAATATTTGGTGACCGATGTCGGTCGCCTAGTGACCGACATCGGTCACTGTCCAGGTCCGAGCCGAACCCGATGCGGCCCCCCCAAACCCATTTTTGACTATTTCTACCCTTATACCCACTGGAAAACCCTACAAACCTACCCACCCTACCGTTTTAGCCTAACTAACCCACCTACCCTCTCCATTTTTCAAACAACTTCAATTTATTCATTATTTTATTAAAAACTTGGATTCCTACCCAAAACCCAAATCTAGCTTAAAAACATTAAATTCGCCTAATTAGAGGTATAGAGCCTACCGGTACGATGAAACGTCGTCGTGGTGGGATAGGTGGTGGTGGTCCAGCTGGTCCAGCACCTCCTGCTCCTCCTGGCTATGCCATGGCTCCAAATCTCCTCAGCTAGGTTCTCCACCAATCAAATTTTGCCTCCTACTCGCTGGGGTCTACCAATCACTCACTTCTCCACTCAAATAATGCCACCTCAGCCGACAAACTCACCAATATCACTAAAACACCTCAGACAACTAAATTTGGTTTTCAAATTGACAATGTGACAATGACAGGCCGTATTTTTCTTTTTATAGGTTTTTGACCTATAACCGATATCGGTTATATTGTGCCCTAAACCACCGGTATCGGTCATCTAACCGATACCGGTCATAGCTAACCGATATCGGTTTAATACCTTTTTCACCACAATTTCTGCCCTTATTCACCAATCTCCCTTTCTCACCACATCGCCTAAACCCTCCTTTGCTACATAGCCTTTTTTGACTTCATTGGCCACATTCACGGCCGCACCCAACCAACCAGCCCGACCCAAGGCCACAACCAACCATTTGGCCCGACCCAAGGCCGCAACCAACCATTTGGCCCGACCCAAGGCCACAACCAACCATTTGGCCCAACCCAAGGCCGCAACCAACCAATCAGGCCCGACCCAAGGCCACAACCACCCATTTGGCCCGACCCAAGGCCGCAACCAACCATCAAGCCCGACCCAAGGCCGTAACCAACCAATCAGGCCTGACCCAAGGCCGCAACCAACCATTTGGCCCGGCCCAAGGCCGCAACTAACCAATCAGGCCAACCTAAGGCTGCACCACTTAAATACCTCGCCCAAAACCCACAAATTACAATTTTATCCACCCATCATGTAGCTTTTTGTTCAATCGAGCTCACCTGTTCGTGTTTTAGCATGATTAGGGTACTTGATTTGATCAGTCGACCAACTTTGCCTAGACCGAGACCGTGATGTTTATCTCAACCAAACCAACCATTCGGTACTGCCAAACATGCCTAAATGTTCCTGTACCTTACCCATTATATCCCCTGGAGCTACTTCCTATGCCTTGGATACCAAGATTATATCACCCTTGTTTGGATAAACTATCGACCTTTGCCTATGAATTGCTTGTTTTCTCTTCAAATCATGTAACCTGGTCGATCTACTGCATTTCAACGTGTGTTTGCTTCCTTGGACCTACCCCACCATCTTACCATCATCTCAACACCATTTACCCTTTATCAACCCTATCCCTGATTTCACGCTACCTCAATCTGTGATAGATTTGAGGGGGATTACCTATACCCTTAACAGGAGTAACCACTTCTTATTATTGTCAGTGCAACTTTACAAGACAAGCTACATGACAACAAGGGGCTAATGTAGACACCAAATTTGTGTCTTACGACCCCCCGTGCCCCACATCTTATTTCGCAACCTAGCCTCATCACCTAAACCTTACACAATTATTTATTAATTACCTTATAATTAATAAATCCACATCTCCAAACCTGCCACCTCATTTCGCCACCTCATCATGACCTAGTCCTATTCCTAAACTAACCTAATTAAGACCTATAACTTGGTCTACATCCACACCCATGACTAATTACTCCTCACCCACACCAAAATCAACCTAATAATGACTTGACCAAGCCCACAACTAATTCCTTGGGAGAAAAGGAGGGAAAGTTGGCTATTTTACTAAAAATAGCCCACTTTGACTTAACCGATATCGGTTCCTACTCGACCGCCATCGGTTACGTAATCACCATCGGTTCCCTGTAAATGACCTCCCCCAACCAAAAACAAAGGGTTGGATTTTCATTGATCGAACCGGGGAATTGATTGGAAGGATCGGGAATTCACTTGGCCGAGCAGAGACAAGTGAAGGAAAGAGAAGAGTTTGTAGAGAAGGACATCGAGCCCAAGACTGTAACTGAGTAACCAGAGCCTAGTGACACTCATCCAAGCATTAGGAGAGAAGATAGCTCATCTTGGATTGTCAGATCATCTACTAACCTCACGCCCCGTCATCACGGTCCTTGAACCAAGATTCTTCGTCAGGGAACTAGTAAGTAGTGTCTTACACATTCTTTTAATAACATTTCTTGGATTTCTGAATCACAGTAATTACAAGTCTATTCTTAGATCTACTACCCGGTAACACCCTCCATCTAACTGCCATTCCTCTACCCCTACATTGCCCCCAAGAACAGCCCCCATAGTCTCTCGAGTCTTCTCCATCACCCCATTACCTATTCCCAATCATTTACCAACCTTATAAACACCATAACCACCTTATTGCCAAACTTCACTAAAAGCCCCTAAACCACTCGCCCCTCTACCGATATCGGTTAGCGTAAAGTATCGGTGACGTGATGCCGGCATCGCATCGTCACTTTGTGATTCAAAACCAAAACTAGCCCTTTCCTCTATTGTTTTAACAAGGCAATTAAATAATAATTTGGCAATAGCTTCTTTGTTAGAATTTGTGTTAATTCATATTAGCAGGGAACCACCACCTTTGAAAGGAATTTTAATACTTCCTGGCCCAAGCAGTTCCCTCATTTATTGTCTAATTAGAATCTGGTGGTCTTGTATTCTTACTTGCAGGTAGTCCTTCCCATAACAAAGGAGTTCTTTGCAATCGATCTGATCTCTCTCTACGTACGCGCACACCCTCCAAACATTCAACAATGTATTCCTCCTAACCATAACCCTTATCTATTTCTCAAAAGAATGAAAGGATAGAAGCAAATCTATTCCAGAGGCGGAAGAATTTCTGCGTAAAACAGGTATACTAAGCATCGTTAACCCCAAATCAGCAACTTCTTACAGCTTCTTACACCGGTCCTATTCTACCGACATCGGTTAACTTACCGACGGTGGCTATAGTCTGACCGACATCGGTTACCTGACCGATATCGGTTACTGTCTTTTAGCAGTTCCCAAAACCAGCAACCTACCAATTCCAACATTTTGTTGCTGCTTCTATTCTTGATAGATTACATCCTTACTGTGTACTCTTTTCCATGGTTGTTGTCACTCGGAAACAAGCTACAGCCATGGTTTCACATGCCTGCTCCATGCCTTTGCTTGAATCACCCCCTTCACATCCCGTGGGGAATCCTACGGACACCAGCGAGGTTCCCAAAATCCCCATAGGAGATAAGGAATTTACGAAATTTTGGACGCTAATCCTAGCACTATACGATCTATTTATCTCATGCCCTAATCGTACACCGATGATCAACTCCTTGTTGGTATGCCTATTAGTATAGCCGCTCACTTAGCTCCTTCCCCACCTGATAACTCTGCCTTACCTTCTTCATCCTTAGCCCCGTCTCCCAACTCAGTGGCTTCAGAGGTTCTTACGGCATAGATTGGCCTTCCTTTTGTTAATCTGGGGCCCCACATATCATTACCGCCAACTGCTCCTACCTTGTCTCTCTCACAGACTGCCCCTTTCATAACTTTCTCTCTGCCACCTATCCACACGAGCTTTCCTTCTCAAGCTCCACCCACCTTTTCATTTCCACACACTTATCCGGTGGCTTCAACACCTTATATAGGACATCCCTATTCGGCCACCTCAACATATTCATCCTCAATACCTTATCAACATTTAACCCCACCATTGTCTAGTGGAGGCCCTTGGCCCAATCCTCCTCCGTTTACAACAACCACACCATCATCTCATCCAACCACTGATTTCATCAAACAAATGATGGACAAAATGCAAAATCTGGAGGCTTCTATTTCAGGAAGCCGTAGCACCTGACATACGAGCAAGTTTGTTGGGAGCCTATTCATCCTTCTTGTCCCCCTTCATTCATATCCTCCTCAATGGGAATTACCAAAATTCACTCGTTTTAATAGTAAGGAGGATCCTCAACAACATTTGCGATCATTTAGACATGCCTGCTATTTGATTGCTCATGACGATGCCTTACTACTCCACACCTTTCCCATGTCCTTATCAGGACCCGCCTTGGAGTGGTACAATGCTTTAACCCAAAGACTCAATCTTCTCTTTTAACCAATTAACCCAATCTTTCTTAGATCATTTCTCCATTAACATTTCCAAGAAAGTATCTATCACCAACCTCTATGCCATCCGAAAATTTGAAGATGAATCTATCGCAGATTTCGTTGGACGATGGTGGGGCCTTATCAACTAACTTACTTATGCCTTACCTCAGGCCGAACTCATCGAACTCTTTACGCCACATTTCTCCTACCCTCCAAATTCAAACTTTCCGCACATTTGACGAGGCCTTTACTATGGCTCAGAAACTAGAAATTTGAGCCTTAGAGGAAGAGAAATTGCGGTTGCGTAACAAAAACCCCAATTTCAGAACCCAAGACTCCTCCAATAAACCCAACACCACCAATTCTCATGCATCGATTGCTTCGAAATCAAAAGTAGTTGTACACGCGGTGATGGTCAAATCCCAAGCACCATCTAGTACCCCGCCAAAAACCACCTATAAGTATAAAGCCGAGCCCATCAATTACACTCCCTTATGTAACACCCCGAATCATTGTTACTTCCTCCTGAGCATTCAAGTGTTGATATGTGATTTCTTTTGTAAAAGGATGTGCTCCTTTGATTGTGAAGTCATGCTTGATAGGGACTATATCTTCTTTGAAATTACAGATCTTTGACTGAGTCGGAACATAATTGGACTCTTTTAATTCTTTCATTTTAAACCTGAGTTTAATCTGATCTCGGAATGAATATGGAGTTATCCATCTATAAGACCCAACCTTGGATCAGTGGCATTGATCCAAGTAATGCTTTAAGTTTATTTGGGATGAACTAAAATTATAGACCTTTCGCAGGTTGCAAGGTCTGAATGCATCGAATAAACTGTTTCAGAGTCTAAATCAGGTTGATCGTGTTAAATAAATTGGTTCCCGATATCGTAATATCAGGAAGGTCTTGATCGTGGACTAGGTAATAATTCAGATACATTTATTTCACTAGCCTAGTGGCAGTGCAGGAGTGAATCCTGTTCGTGAATGTATGTTGTAGGTTCTTTTTCTGAGCATTTGAAATGTTAGACCTAAACTAGATTTATTAAGGTTAGTAACCTAAAACTAAACTATAACCTAGGGGTTAGATTAGTGTTAATCTAACCTAGGCCTAGGCTATAAGCTAATGTTCTAAGTTAGTAACTATGTGCTATGAGGTTAGACTAAGTGTTATCTTAAATCCTAACCTAAGTTACTAACCTAACTAATGAACAAGGAAGAAAGGGGACCTATGGAAGGGTGCGAACCATGGGCGGCAGTTTCCATGGCATTAAATGGATGGATAAGTATGAAGGACAGGTAATTTGGTAGAAGTTTTAAACGGCTAGCTAGAGCCGACGTGGCAGGTCACCAAAGTTGGAAATGGTCTTCGAACTAGTTTTATCCATCGCCAACTATGGCGGTCGGTGGCAATGGAAATTGAGCGGGAAATTTGGAGTAAATGCCATTTATGAACTCGGTCTTCGAGCTCGGGTTTCACGGGAAGGCATGCAAAATGGAAAATTAGTAGTTTGTTTGGTTTTTCATGCGCTCCGGTTTTCCCTCTGTCTGATCACTGGTTCTTCGCACCAGTCTTCTTGGAGTTGCATGGCAAATATGAGTGTAACTCGCTCTTTTCTCTGGCAAGGAAAATTTATAAGTCATGGAAATAACAAATTTTTGTTGGTGAATCTAACTTGGAAAAAGAGGAGAAGGCTCGAGCTCTTTCAGTGGTCTTCTTCGGATTTTTAAGCAAATAACCAGGCATGTTAGGCCCTAACCTTTAAAAATCTTGCTCTCTTTCAAATGATTTCATTAGAACAACTCTGTTCAGATGATTTTGGGTTCAGATGGTTTTTATGGTAGCTTTGTGTGATTTTTGTTCTGTATCTTCTTGCTGGTTCGATTTTTCAATTTAACCCTTGATGGGTGTGTATTGTGTTTCGAACTATTGCACTATTTCGTTGTGTTTTGCATTCCGGCTTAAGTTTGTGAAATGCATGCAAGAAAGTATACTAGACCTGCTCTGTGAGAGCCCATGAATTGTTCCCTTGTTGGGTTCAGGCTACAGTTGATACTTGTTGATTGATGCTTGTTGTTGATACTTGTCGGAAAGGATACTGATGGAATTTTGTTTGAATGTTCAGTTTAATTGGACTTCTTTGTAAGTTCTGTCGTGGTTATTATAGGTGGTGGTTACTGAAATTTTGTTGGGTTTCGCTATGATACTTTGGTTATGTTGAACGGATAACTGGCTGTGTTTCAGTATTTGATGCGACCCTGTAGAAGTTGTTTTTCCCTCCCTTATGTTGCTATTACAGATTTAACCCGTTGATGGTTTGCATTATATTTATTTATTTGCAAGATGACTTTGTGGAGTCCTTGGATTGCTTCGTATATTGGACTACTGTATAAGTTATGTATGTGTATACTGGTAGCATGATTCCATCGGAGTCCTGGAGGGGTAACTGGTAATACGACTTCTGTTATCTTGTAATGAATACCTTCGTTTAAGTAATGAATTTTTGGTATAGACTCGGTTGGTGTACTTTTTACGTTTCCTATCTGTGTAAGCTTGAGCGAATAATGTTGTAGAGGCTCAGTTGGATTCCTTGTTACGAAATCAGTATTTAGCTTTTGTATAAGCCTGATTTTGAATATTTACCATTGTTGGCACGGTTGGAATCATTAACTAATATTTATCTTGTATATCGGCTTCTGTAGAAGCTTTATCGTGTATACTGTTGTTCGGATTCAGTTGAAATCCTTGATAGGTAACCAGTGTATCTGCCTCTATATAAGCCTGATTTTGTACACTTGTTGTTTTTGGCTCTGTTGGGTTCCTTAAGTATAGATAGATATCATGTATCTTGGCTTCTGTAAAAGTGGGTCGTGATTACCATACTTTTCAAACTCTGAATGAGTTCAGATGTGAATACAGTATGTTATGTTTCCTTTCTGAATAATTCCAGTTAAATGAGGTTGTGCATGTTGCGTGGATTTTGTATGAATATCTCTGCATAGTCTTAGGGAAACATCATTTGCTTTAATGTCAAGGAGTCTCTTGTTGACTGCGATAAAAGAGAAGTTCTTTGATTTCAACCTTGGATCTAAAGCCTTACAGTGTTTAGTAGGGATTAGAATGAGTTGTAGGTTGCTGAGAGGGATTGTTGTCATGTTTGAGCATGATTACGTCTTCTGTTGCATGGATATCTAGTCTTGAGCTTGATTGAACTAAGGAGTTGTCGATCACTGCACTCGACATGCGATGGCAGTGAATATATTCTTGTTTGTTTCTTTGTGTGGAAGGTCATGTGGAGTCTGTTTGGTAGATAGTCATCACTATTTGGCGTGAGAGCTACTGTACTGCTAGTAAACTACAGTAGTTTGTTATATTTTAAACTTTAACAAAACTGTGGTGCTTCTGGTGGCCTCGTCTGATTTATTCGCATGTGTTTAAGGTGAATGCTTTGCTCTTGGAAAGATGGTACAGTCATGAGCTAGTTCTGAGGGAAATATGTATGATTCGTTTATTTCTCTTCTGTTGTAAAGTATAGGTTGATATAATTGTTTATCTAACTTTTGGAATTGTTCTAACATGCTGATGGAATCATGAAAGGTTATGATATTCATTTATTATGTTGAATATATTAGTCCGTCTGATGTTGTTATCCTTGGGATTCAGATGGATAGTTGTTTAGATGCATTTGTCTTCTTGGTCACTAATGTTTTGATGAAATATTTGAAAGGTATCTCGAGACTATTTAGTGACTATAATATGAGCTACGCGTTTATAGTCATGTTTGTATTACAAGAGCATAGTCTGAAATATGTTTACTTGTTTGGTGAAATGATCTCATTTAAACAGGTTGTTTAATGAAAACAGTTGGTGGATTGCAATTGTTTTAAGAGTTAGTGCTTATCATGCTCAGTTCATTGAACTGACCCATGTTGACAATTTTTGCAGATGGTTGCCGTAAGTGGTAGAAACACGCAGATCTGATAGGATGTTCAGATTGTTTAATTTGGTTTTATGATGAATTTCAGCTTGATTCTCTAAATGTACTATATGAGGAAAGATGTTCTTTTTCCATTGAGTATTGTATCAAGTAAGCTGAAAGCATAAAATGTATTTGATTAGCCTAAAGGGAATAAAGTGAGATATTTGTTACTTATGTGTTTGTATTCTTATCTCGGATAGTTTGACCTTCTTCGATCAAATGATCTTGAGAGCTTGTTATTATTGTTTAAATTGGAGACTTTTGTGATTATCAATGTAAGCTTGCAAGAATATGTGAATGAATACTTATGATTGTTTAGCAGTTCTAGTATGTTCTATCTAAAGCTAAATTGAAATTTAGATCACTGTCTTTCTGGAAGCTAGGGTAAAAATAAACCTAAGCAAGACGCTAAACAAGCTGGATTAAATTATTAATTCCTAGTCTTGATTAAGCCAGGACAACGTTTAATTGGATTCTTAATCATTATATCTTGATACTAATAAGTAAGATATAAATTCAGTTATGAGAACTGATATAAACAAAAAAAAAAGGGTTTGGTTAGCAATCTCATGTGAAGGATGGGAGTAATTGTCTAATTTCGTTGATTTAGAATTATGTATATTCTATGAACTCCTTGATGGGACCTCTAGTCTTAATAACTTCTCTTGTGTATTGGGTTTTATTAAGAAAGGTCATTCTAAGGTGAGGAGCCCAGGTTGGGAAAGACTACCCTTAAAGGGAGTGTCTTATGGTATAATTTAACTCAATGTATGTAACACTTTTTAATAAGTAGATCTTTTCGAGGCGGATTTAAAGGTTGACGGCACAAGTCAACTGCAGGGTTGTACCTTCGAGAAGATTAGGATCTTCTCGAAGATACAACAATGCAGGTGACTTATGACGACACCCTTTGCATTGATCATTAAGATTTACACCTTAAACTCGAACAAGTTACTCTGGGACCGATTAGGAATGTGGTCACGTTATAAGGCTGCCTAGGAGACTCGGGGTATCTTGACACACTGGTTTAACTAGGGTTGACCCAGTATGTCATCGTATCCCTAGTCCTCGGGAGCATCCATATAACGTTGTCACCTTACTAATCCATTTCCGAGTGAATAACTTGGGATAGGAGGGACTGACAGAAGTCAGTATAAGACATTCTACATAACATAGGAATGGGGTGAAGGATGTATTCCAGATTGACGAGTATGCCGTTAAGGAATACGAGACATAAGCAGTATGTTTCAAATCTTTGGCCAAAGTATCACAAGCTATTGATTGCATTGTCCTAAGTCACCCGGTCTAAGGGATGAGATGCCGATGAATAATGGTAACAATCACTCGGATAGGTTCCTTAGACGAGCATTCTCGAATCCCGAGATAGGGAAGAGAACTGCGCAAGAGTGGTGTGTTGAATAAAAATGCCAACTCTTATTACTCATGAATAGATCGGTAGATTACCGAGTCATGGAATGAATAGATCGAGAGGTACTCCAGTCATTACAATTTGTATATGGTTATCTCATTATAAGAATGGTTATTTGATTTGTGAGTTCTAAATTATGTATTTAGAACCGTGAAGCATTATCAAAAAAAAAAAATTGACTTGTTCTAATGTATAAAATGAGGAAGTTACACCTTGGGAGAAACTTATGGTGTCATCTTGGAAAAATTGCTCAAAGCGGCGGGAGCTATCACCTTACCTCCTGTTAAACCTCACTCCGGGTTTGATTCCACCCGCGCTATAACTTCTTGGTACAAAGAAAATGACTTCTGTAACTTCCACCGCATGAAGGGACACAGTCATGAAAACTGTAAGATGTTGAAAAATATAGTGCAGGAAATGGTTGATGCAGGGGATATAACCCTTGATAATCCTAACGCCCCTGCTAACCGAAATTTGAAAATCTTCAGCAAACCATTCCCAAACCACTCTTCTAACAGTAACATAAACCAAGATATCTTAGCCGAGGAGAGTGTTCATGAAATCCATGCGGTCTTCGACTCCCAACCAAACACTTCTATCGAGAAAATTCTGAATCAAGCCTCTTCACTAATGCAGGGACCCAAACCCCCTTCACCACCATCAAGACAAGACGAAATCCTTGCCATTCCTTTACCCATAAAGGAATTAACCGCCCAGAGTTCTCTTCTCACAGATGAGCCTTCTTACACCACATCTCTGCAAGACTGTGAGCGGATGTTATCTAACTTATCTATTTCCCAAACATCTCCTTCTACCACTCTTGCTGTACAAGAGGAAGGCTCGCCACTTTTTTCATCATCCTTAGACGAGAAACCCTTTGAACCGACATCACCAAATTCTTTAATCATGACGGATTCTCTCAAACATGCCCTCCTACCTATTAGTTCTTTATCACCTAAATCTTTTCAGCTGACCAGTTGACCTCTTAACGCCCATTGATATAGTGCCTCATTTACCCCCTATATCACACCCACAGTGGACCGAATCACAACCCACCTTTCTTCCATACAAAAGTTCCTATTCACACGTGAGGATTGTCACCCCTCAGAAGATAGAAGAGTCCTATGGGAGTGTTTGAGTACACCATGCTCTACTCAGATGCAGATGATTGATCCAGACACCTCTACCATATACCCGCGGTGTTTACAAAAGCTCAAAATGCCTATGTCCTCATCTTTACCCCCTTCGTTTCTACCGAATACCTCATCCACCTCTATTAACCTAACCAAACCTTCCCCTACGCTTGGGACTTCACCAATACCCAGCTTAACACACCCACCTAAACGGTTAGATTTATCAAAAATCAAGCCATCCATCCACCTAGGAGACATACCCAATCTCCTCAAGTCCAATCTATGCCTCTGTCACAAATAAAACCCTCGCCGTCACACCTACCTTCTATATTGGGACCTCACCCCTCCACCTTGCCTCAATACATCGTACCTCCTACGTTTTCTTTAAAATGACCTACACCTTCTACATCCATACAGAGATCCTGTCCACCTATCAACCCTAAACAGACTCCATCATCAAAGGATTTGTTTGCTGTCACTCCTCTTTCTTCGTGGTTGTTTCCTGATACCATATCATCTGTGGCCTCATCATCTAACTAGCTAAACATAACTTCTATGCCGAAGAAGCCACGTTTAGTTAAATCTAATTATCAAAACCCCTTGTCTAAACCACCATCCGTACGAACCAACCATACCCAAACATTACCAAAACCCACCCAATCAATAGCTTCATCTTCCTCTGACTCTGACCCGCTTAAAGGATCTTACGCTAAGATCCTTGATATGTTGGTGGAGAATGCGACCATTTCCCTACCCCCACTTAGACCTTATGATCCATCTAAACCTTGACCTATAGGTTATGATGAGTCTAAAATCTGCGCTTACCACTGCACACCAGGACATGATGTAGACGGATGCAAAGCTTTGAAAGCCATACTTCATCGGTCCCTCTCTCTCGGATAGAAAGGTTAAGAAAGAAAACTTACGAAGGGAGAAACCTTTAGCTTCAATCTCCTCTCCTATACCACTTGTCCCCGCCTCACCAAGATCTATCATTATTACAACCCCACCTCTCAAAGACCATGACTTATCCGCACTGTCTTCCTCCTCTCGTGTTCACGAGATCAATATGATTATTATTGCTACTCGAGGCGTAAAAACAATGGGAAAGCTAAAGAAAGCACACCTGTGGCCTCTCTTTCTCCGTCCACCATCCCGATCACACCACCACCTAAAGTGGTTATTCGTGGACCTGCCTACCCCATCTCTAATGGAGTTTCCCACCGAACCATGATCAAACAACTTCACCAATCACCTGTAAAAATGACACTGTATGATCTCATTCAGACCTCTGAATCTCATCGACAAGCTCTTGTTGAAATCCTTCAAGGGATAGAGGTCTTACCTAATGAAACCTTGCCCATTACCTCCATCTTAACACCCAACCACATTGCCTCTCTCACCAAACAATCTACCACTTCCGTCCCTGTATAGCAAACTACTGCTGTCAGTTTCTCTGAAGATGAAATTGTTGACTTTGGTGCAGAAGATCCTGACCCTGCTTTTTTCATCTCAGCTTACGTCCAGGACATCCGCGTACATCATGTTATGATTGACGGAGGCGCTAGCCTAAACATTATCTCTTCCAAAGCCTTCCAACAAATTAATATCCCCTCTAGCTGCATGTGTGCCAACCCCACCATGTTGCGTTCATTCAATGATGCTATTACTTCTACCTTAGGCACTGTGATCCTTAACATTCGTGTAGGGCCACGTACCTTACCCGAGCTCTTCTATGTCCTTGAGGGATAATTCAATACAACATGTTGTTAGGCCGCCCTTGGATCCGGGCTATGGGATGCATTCCCTCCACCTTACATAGATGCATAAAATTCGAGTATGAGGGAAAGTCTTACACCGTAAAAGCTGACCCTCCCCCCTTCAAAACCTGCAATATGTTATATCGCCCCAATGATGTGCTTGTACTAGTCAAGACATCCACTTCAACCACACCTCAACCAGCCACCTCAACCACACCTACACCTTCAACCAATGAAACCGCCGTCGTAAATACCGCTTCCTTTCCCGCGGACAATATCCCAACCTCAGACCCCTTAGTAGATGTTTTTCAATGCCTTACGCTGGGGGAGTATCGCCTATATAACATTAGCTCTTTCCATACCCCACAGGAGTATGGACAGTTACATGCGCATCCTACCTACGACCGTCATGTGGGGGAGGTAATCTCCTACGGACCACCTAATTGCCGCACCAACCTTACGTATGGGGGTGTTGATATGTCCTCTATCACCCCTGAACCTCCCCTAGGTGTGGTCCCCTTCCAATCTGATTTTCAATATCTAACTAATCGTCGTTTCGCTCTCACCTTCCTGACGCGTTGTGCTTGGAAGGGCTTTGGTTTTGGTCTTTATGAACAAGGCCGACATACAATCATTCCCATTACTACACACAAACACAAAGATCATCGGGGTCTTAGATTCTCTGAACCCCCTACACTGAAAACATCACATATCCGTTGTATCTAGGAAGACGACGAAGTCACCCCTTCCGAACCATCATCACCCATTTTGCCATCGTCACCCACAGAGTCGATAGACCCTGAATCTATCCCTCCTAACTTTTTTTTTCATAAACGCTATCTTCTTGGGTCCTCTCACTTATCAACGCGGTAATGAAGACCCATCTTCTCTTCCCCTTCTGTATCCAGACATGATCAAAGAGGACTCACCTTCAATTAATGTTGTTGAGTGCCAGGATGACGACTCCATCCTCACTTACCTTGGTGTGGACGACTCTTATATTCAACGTGCCTTGCCATCTGATACTCAAACCATGTTGAATGAGTCGACTATAGAAATCAACATCCACACCGAGGATGATCCTCACATTGTGAAGATCGGACAATCTCTTACCGCATCAGAACAAACTGCCTTCACTACTTTCCTCCGTGCCCGCAACCAAGCTTTCGCTTGGTCCTACGCTGACATGCCAGGAATTGATCCTGACATTGCTGTCCATAACATTACCCTAAAACCCGATGTCAAACCAGTTAAACAGAAACTAAGAAAAATGCATCCACACATTGCCCTCTTGGTCAAAGAAGAGCTTCAACGACTCCTTTATGTTTCCTTCATCTTACCTATTGACTATCCTCAATGGATCTCTAACATCGTACCTGTTACTAAAGCAACGGGGGGACTTCGGATATGTACAGATTTCCGGGACCTTAACCTCGCTTGCCCGAAGGATGACTTCCCCCTCCCAAGTATTGATCAACTTGTTGATCTCACTGCAGGCCATGAGATGCTTTCTCTCATGGATGGCTTCTCGGGATACAATCAAATTTTGGTAGCCCCAGCCGATCAACATAAAACTACTTTCATAACTCCTTGGGGAACCTTCTGTTATCGTGTCATGTCATTTGGCCTTAAGAATGCTGGTGCGACCTATCAGCGGGCTATGACTTACATTTTTCATGACATTATGCACACTATCCTTGAGGATTATGTCGATGATCTTCTTGGCAAATCTAAACATCGCAGTGAACATCTCGATGTTTTAACCATTATTTTCGATCGCCTGTTACAATATTGTGTTCGTCTTCAACCAAAGAAATGTGTCTTTGGTGTCCTTTCAGGAAAACTTCTTGGTTTTATCGTCTCTTTGTGTGGCATCGAGGTCGATCCAGCTAAAGTCAAAGCTATCCTAGAAATGCCCCCACCTACTAACCTCAAACAATTGCGTAGTTTGCAAGGTAAGCTCCAATCTATCCGGCGTTTCATCTCCCAACTCTCGGATCGATGTCAACCTTTCCATCATCTCCTTAAAAGGAAATTGTCTTTCAATGGAGCGAAGAGTGCCACCAAGCCTTTGAGGCTCTTAAAGCCTATCTCTTGCAGCCACCTGTGCTTATCCCACCTCAGGACGATCGCCCTTTCTACCTTTACCTTTCTGCCACCGACCATGCTGTAGGAGCCATGCTCGCACATCGTGACTCCGAGCATCGAGAACAAGCCATTTATTACATAAGTCGTACTCTCGTGGATTACGAGACTAGGTATACACATGTAGAAAATTTGTGCCTAGCCCTATCATTCGTAGCCACCAAACTCCGACACTACCTCCTGAATCACAAAACTTTTGTCATCACCAACATGGACCCCATTCATTATATGTACACCAAACCACATCTAAACCAACACATCACCCAATGGCTTATGCTCCTTGCCGACCTCGACCTTGAATTTGTACACCAGAAATCAATCAAAGGACAAACTATCACAGACCAACTCGCGGAAGCCCCTTTACTTGGGGAGCAATTTACCAATTTTAGTTTCCCCGACGAACTCATCGCCACTCTTTCACTCAGTGAGGAGTCATATCCAATGACCCTCTTCTTCGATGGATCCAAATGCTAGCGTGGTGGAGGAGCTAGCATTGTTCTCATTCCTCTTGACACTGAGCCTATGCCTCTTTCATTCCAGCTCGATTTCCCCTGCACTAATAATATAGCGGAATACGAGGCCCTTGTTTTGGGTCTCCAGGTTGCGTTACACTTAGGTGTCAAGTCTATTAACATTTTCGGCGACTCCCAACTGGTAGTCAATCAAGTTATGGGCATCTACCAATGTAAAAATGAGGAACTTCAAAAGTACAAACATTACGTGGATTCACTTTTGACCTTATTTACTCATTATTCTATCCAAACCATTCCCCGCTCCACTAACAAATTTACGGATACTATGGCTTGCTTAGCCTCGCAAATTCCTGCCTCACCAACTGACTCTGACATATTCGTCTTGGTCCAACAACTCTTTGCCCCATCTTACTCCACCCCGATGTTTGTATGATAAATAATGTGTCTACTAATTCGCGGGGATACAGTATCACCAATTTCACGACTACCTTACAACCTTTGTTCTCCCACGACCTTGCTAGTAAAGGAAAACGTGCTTTTCTTAAAAGTTTTTCTCGTTATGTCGTCATGGGGGGACTCCTTTATAAACGTGGCTTTGATGGCATCCTCCTTCGATGTCTAACCGGTGCGGAGGTCACCTATACCATCCAACAAGTCCACGATGGTATTTGTGGTGGACATTTTAGTGGCCTTGCCATGGCCAAACGAATCCTTTGCCTAGGCTATTATTGGCCTACTCTTAATAACAATCTACTTTCTGAATATGTTAAGTGTTGTGTTATGTCTCAACAACATGCCAACCTTCAACATACTCCTAGCCATCCGCTACAGGTCGCACGAGATCTTTGGCCTTTCTCACAATGGGGTTTAGACCTTATTGGTGAGATTCATCCACCCTCTTCGCAACGTCACCGTTGGATAATCACAGCAACCGAATATTACACTAAATGGGTGGAAGCCATTCCACTCATTTCAACCAAAAAAGAAAAAATCGTCGAATTCATTAACCATCACATTATCATCGTTTTGGCGTTCCTCATCGCCTGATAACAGATAATGGAAAATCTTTCAAAAATAAGTTGTTACAAGACCTTTGTGACAACTTTGGTATCAAACTTAGCTTCTCATCACCTTATTATCCACAAGAAAATGGTCAAGCCGAATCTTCTAATAAAACCCTAACCAAAATCCTTATGAAAGTTGTTAACGATTCTGGAAGCAATTGGCCTGATCACATCCCCTTTGCCCTTTGGGCTTATCGGACTAGCATTCACACCTCCACTAATGCCACCCCATTCTCTTTGGTATATGGTACCGAGGTTGTCTTACCTCTCAAAATACAAATACCCTCCCTAAGAATATCTCTTCAGGATATTCTCACCAATGATGATTTCCGCCAAGAGCGGTTAGCCCAATTGGAGCTTCTTGATGAGCGTCATCTTACAGCTCTTGACCACCTTCAAATCTATCAAAAGTGCATCAAGCATGCTTATGATAAGTGACTTCATGAGCATACCTTTAAGGTTGGTGATCTTGTCCTCAAAGAGAATCAACATGTAACCAAACTAGAAAAGAGCAAACGCGGCAAATTTTCTCCAAATTGGATTGGGCCTTACATTATCACTCACATCTACGGATCAGGCACTTATCGTTTAGCTTTGATTAATGGTAAACCTGAGCCTGAACCCCTTAATGCCTTGCATCTCTGACCATTCTACTATTGAATTTAGTGTTAGATCACTTCTTATCTACCTTAAGCTCGGTCCCTTGAGCTCATTTACCACCTCATACACTTTATGTCATACATCTCAAAATAAAATCAAGCTCACATGGTTTAGTCATAACCTCCCCTTAAAGATGCCTTCCCCTTTTTTAGTCTAGTCCATGACTTAAAAGTATCAAAATAACACGTTCTCAATTATATGTTTATGGGATATTCTTGAGTCAAACTTCCTACAACACTAGATGGTTCATGCCAAATGGACATCTAGACCTCTAAAGTTATACATAGACTACTCCCTCGAAGGACAGCTACGTGCAAAGCCGCTTCTACGATTATAAATAGACTGCTCCCCTGAAGGATAGCTATACACAAAAACCACATCTGCTACTATAAATAGACTACTCCCTTGAAGGACAACTATACAAAGTCAGCCTTTATCAGAAGCTTCTCACATTGATCAGCTTCGTGAAGAGCTCAAGAACAACAAAATGCATATCCCCTATGGACTTCCCGCATCGATCAGTCTATATCCAGAAAAGTAAAAAGCAATATTCCAAAGCACTTTTGAGTCATGGACTTGTCTATTTAGGTTTGGTTCTCTTTCGTCAGAATAATCACCTTATAATAAGTTCTCTGCACCCCAGCTATACCAGCCACCTCACCTCACCATTTTTCAAAGAAAAAAACTCAAGGGACGTGACATATATCCGATATATTGTGATTATACAACTCTTTTCACCTATTGACTTCTCGCCTATGCAAGGCACCTAGGGATTCAAGCTCATCCTATGTTAATATGTGGTTTGTTTAGCTCTTCTCAACTACGGGACACTTTTGCCTTTTTTACTCGAATCTAGGATTATGTGTTGACCTTAATCAGGATACGGTTCCCTACTACTTGGGTTCGCTAACTTTCGCTTCACCTATACCTACACCAACATCGCCAGTCCCTTACCAACACCCACAACGTTACCCTACCAATATCAATATTTTTACCAGCCAATCAATTGCCTAACTATTAGCAAGTTGCCTAAATTCACCTCTCCCTGGTCCTAAGGGAGAACTACATCAGTCTGAGGCCCCTCCTTGCTTTGTGCAATGAGCTATGTAGGCAGCACTTAGGAGACATGGGGTCTCCCAAGGTTAGCTTGACCATCCCCTACCATAACCTATCATGTGTGGTGTATATAAATCTATTTGTGTATCTCTATTTTCTCACATTCATCTTTATCCTTTTTCAAAACAAAACATTCAAAACTCAACCATTCTTATTATTATCATAACTCAAATCGACATACATATTTATTTTTATTTAGATGTTAAACAAATACATCTTCTCTATCATCGATGCGTAGGTCGGCATCCTTATTTATTCTTATACTCCTATGAAATTCACTTAGACCCTTGCACCTCCTACTCCTCCTCACTGTGCCATGGCTATAAATCTCCTCTGCTGGGTCCTCCACCAATCAAATTCTGCCTCCTACTTGCTGGGGTCTACCAATCACTCACTCCTCCACTCAACTACTACCAACTCCAAACTCAACAAAATCAATTTTAAACCCGCATAAGTTTGTATTGGCAATCAAATTGACAATGTGACAATGACAGGCCGTATTTTTCTTTTTATAGGTTTTTTACCTATAACCGATATCGGTTATATTGTGCCCTAAACCACTGGTATCGGTTATCTAACCGATACCGGTCATAGTTAACCGATATCGGTTTAATACCTTTTTCACCACAATTTCTGCCCTTATTCACCAATCTCCCTTTCGCCTAAACCCTCCTTTGCTAAATAGCCTTTTTTGACTTCATTGGCCCAATTCAAGGCCGCACCCAACCAACCAGGCCCGGGCCAAGGCTGCAACCAACCAATCAGGCCCGAGCCAAGGCTGCAACCAACCAATCAGGCCCGACCCAAGGCCGCAACCAACCATTTGGCCCGACCCAAGGCCGCAACCAACCAATTAGGCCCGACCCAAGGCTGCAACCAACCATTTGGCCCGACCCAAGGCCACAACCAACCAATCAGGCCTTACCCAAGGCCGCAACCAACCAATCAAGCCTGACCTAAGGCCGCACCAACCATTCGGCCCAACCCAAGGCGCGCAACCAACCAATCGAGCCCGACCCATGGCCCTCACTAATCAATCGGCCACTGACCCGAGGCCACACCAATTAAATACTTCCCCAAAACCAACAAATTACAATTTTATCCACCCATCATGTATCTTTTTGTTCAATCGAGCTCACCTGTTCGTGTTTTAGCATGATTAGGGTACTTGACTTGATCAATCAACCAACTTTGCCTAGACCGAGACCGTGATGTTTATCTCAACCAAACCAACCATTTGGTACTGCCAAACATGCCTAAACGTTCCTATACCTTACCCGTTATATCCCCTGGAGCTACTTCCTATGCCTTGGATACCAGGATTATATCACCCTTGTTTGGATAAACTATCGACCTTTGCCTATGAATTGCTTGTTTTCTCTTCAAATCATGTACCCTGGTCGCACTACTACATTTCAACGTGCGTCTGCTTCCTTGGACCTACCCCACCATCTTACCATCATCTCAACACCATTTACCCTTTATCAACCCTATCCCTGATTTCACGCTACCTCAATCTGTGATAGATTTGAGGGGGATTACCTATACCCTTAACAGGAGTAACCACTTCTTATTATTGTCAGTGTAGCTTTATAAGACAAGCTACATGACAACAAGGGGCTAATGTAGACACAAAATTTATGTCTTACGACACCCTATGCCCCGCATCTCATTTCACAACCTAGTCTCGCCACCTAAACCTTTCACAATTATTTATTAATTACCTTATAATTAATAAATCCACATCTCCAAACCTGCCACCTCATTTCACCACCTCATCATGACCTAGTCCTAACCCTAAACTAACCTAATAAAGACATATAACTTGGTCTACATCCACACCCATGACTAATTACTCCTCACCCACACCAAAATCAACCTAATAATGACTTGACCAAGCCCACAACTAATTCCTCGGGAGAAAAGGAGGGAAAGTTGGCTACTTTACTAAAAATAGTCCACTTTGACTTAACCGATATCGGTTCCTACTCGACCGCCGTCGGTTACGTAACCACCATCGGTTCCCTATAAATGACCTCCCCCAACCAAAAATAGGGGATCTGGAATCTAGAATCTGGAAATTCATTGGAAAGATCAGGAATTCACTTGGGCCGAGTAGAGACAAGTGAAAGAAAGAGAAGAGTTTGCAGAGGGACTTCAAGCCCAAGATCAGAATCGAGTAACTTGAGCCCAGTGACACTCATCCAAGCATTGGGAGAGAAGATAGCTCATCTTTGATTGTCGATCATCCTACCCGAGCCACCCTTCGTTATCACAATCCTTGAACTCCGTATCTTCATCAGAACTAGTAAGTAGTGTCCGTACGTTCTTGTAACAACATTTCTTGGACTATTGAATCACAAAGTAATTATAAGTCTACTCCTAGATCCACTACCCTAAACACCCTATATCTTACTGTACCTCCTCTACCCTTACATTACCCCAAGGACAACCCCCATATTCTCTCGAGTCTTCTCCATCACCCCATTACCTATCCCCAATCATTTACCAGCCTAAAAGCCCTTATAAACACCATAGCCACCTTATAGCCAACCTTCACTAAAAGCCCCTAAACCACTGCCCCTACCGATATCGGTTAGCAGAAACCGGTACCGGTGACAGTGACCGGCATCGGTCACTGTGATTCAAAACCAAAACTAGCCCTTTCCTCTATTGTTTTAACAAGGTAATTAAATTGTAATTTTGCAATAATTTGTGTTAATTCATATTAGCAGGGGAACTGACCACCTTTGAAAGGAAGTTTAATACTTCCTGGGCCCAAGGCAGTTCCCTCATTTATTGTCTAATTAGAATCTGGTGGTCTTGTATTCTTACTTGCAGGTAGTCCTTCCCAGACAAAAAGGAGTTCTTTGCAATCGATCTGATCTCTCTCTACGGTACACGCACACCCTCCAAACATTCAACAGGTATTCCTCCTAGCCCTAACCCTTATCTGTTTCTCAAGAGAATGAAAGGATAGAAGCAACTCTATTCTAGGAACTGAAAACCTCCTCTGTGCGAAACAATGGGTAGAAATCGGAGAAGACCCAAATGACCAAAAAACACCAGAAAAGCTAGAAAAATGGCTATGTTGGGTGTGCAGGTCTGAAATGCCGAGGCAACGCCAAAAAAATGTGCTTGAGGAAGCAAAAATATTTTCCTATGCACAAGAAATGCTGGAGCAGGTTGCAGGCAAGTTGAAGCGGATTTGGAGGACTGAGAACCCAGTCAATCAAACACAACAACCAAAAAAATGTTTTTTAAATGGTGCACACAACAAAGGGTGCAGATTCCAAATGGTGCACTCAAAGGGTGCAGAATCCAAACGTTTTTCAATGCAACCAAAAAGTTTTTCAACCAAAACATTTTTCAATGCACCAAAACATTTAAACTCAACAACCAAAATGGTTTCATCACCAAAAGCAGGTCGAAATACGTGCCAAGGGAGAAACGACTGAGAGAATGGAAAACCACGTGCTAGGTGCTACAGGTTTGAATGCCAATGCTGCAGATTTGAATGTCAATGCTGTTGTGCGTGGAGATTTGAATGCCAATGCTGTCAGATTTGAAATATGTGCAAATCAAACCAACAAAGGGAAAATGAGCCACCACAGTATGCAAAAGTAGCGAGAGCTTGAAACTCAATACACCTCATAAAAACACCTCCAAATGTGCATGCAAACCCAAAATCAAGTGGTCAAAGACACTAAACTCGAAAAACACCAAAAACTTGAACAACCACCTCGAGCACTCGAGCAAGAAACTAGAACCCACGAACATGAATAGAGGTATAAATGCCTGAAATCAATGCAAGAAGAGCATGAAAAATAGAATAACCATTACGACACACGCAACGAGATCTGGATATCATGCCAGAAGCCGGAAAAATGCATGAGCAATGCCGATGAGTGCATGGATCCAAAAGATCCACTCTGATACCTTGAAAGAGGGTTTGAAAACCCACAAGCGAGGATCACAAGGGATGATGTCCACAATAATGGACATGTGAACAACAGTGTGAAGAGATCTCGGGAGGAGTGAGCATCAACTGAATGTGCATGCAAAGATTTGACAAATGGGCAGAACCTGGTTAAGCCATAAAAATCTCCTCTATCTCATAGATCAAAAGACATGTACATATAGGAGGTGTTGAGTAACCCCCAGTGCTGCAATCATGAAAACTCGAGTAGAGAGGGGGAGTTACATTCCCAGAATAGAAGTGTAACTCCCAATGACACATATGACGCACTTGACGCACTGACGTGCTGATGCACTGACACGTAAGGGAATCTCATAATGACCCCTAAATGACACATGGACCTATGATCTCACCTAAGTGAGATGACTCACCTAATGATGTGGAAAATACACACACCAACAAATAATTCACCGTCACACCAAAAGCTCAAACTAATGGTGGAGAGGGATCTCATCATGTTAATCAGCTGCTATGCCAACACCCTCCCGCACGATGGAGCCAGATGCAACCATGTGAGCTCTGGGCCCACCACGTATACACCCAATTAGGCCCAACGGCATTAGGAGGTAGTGACACTGGGAATTTCCCGGGAGGTCACCCATCCTAGCACTACTCTGGGGCTGGTGCGCTTAACTACCTGGCTCTGATACCAAACAATTTTCCATCACACCAAAAGCTTGAACTAATGGTGGAGAGGGATCTCATCGTGTTAATCAGCTGCTATGCCAACAAGTTTATGCGAAGGTCATTTGAATGGTAACATCATTGCTAAATGTGTCTTACAACTTGGCTATTATTGGGCTATTATCAATTAGGATTGTTGTGCATACATTAATAAGTATGTGAAATTTCAATATCATTTTGATCTCATTCACATTCCTAATCAATATTTGCAACCTACTCATGATCTATGGCCCTTCTAATAATGGGGTTAGACCTCATTGGCACTATTAATCCCAAATCATCCCAACAACATCATTCCATCATAACAACTACTAAATATTTTACAAAATGGGTTGAGGCCGTTCCGTTAACCTCAACTAAAGAATAGTCTATCGTCAATTTCATTTATCGGACATCATATTCTACTTTGGTGTTCCTCACAAAATTCCCACAGATAATGGAAAATACTTCAAGAATAAGTATGTTAAGAAACTTTATTACGCCTTCAACATCAAACTTAGTTTTTCATCACCATACTATCCACAAAAATGGATAGGTGAAGCCTCTAACAAAATACTTACTAAAATCCTCATGAAAATAGTAGACGATGTAGGCATGAATTGACATCTACAAATCTTGTTTACTCTTAACACTTATATAACTAGAATCTTTACTCCCACAAGTGTTACACCATTCTCATTACTCTAAAATTAGGAGGTGGTTCTATTCCTTGAATTTCAAATTCCATCACTCTCTGTATCACTCAAAGACTTTATCCTTGACAAAGAATATCAACAAGATTATTTAACTCAATTAGAATTATTAGATGAAAAACACCTCGGGGCTCTCAAACATCATCAAGTATATCAATAACGTGTCAAACAATCCTATAATAAACATGTAAAAGAGTGTGACTTCACAACTAGTGATATTTTTCTCAAAGAAAATCAAAATTTCACTACATTAGAAAGGAGTAAACGTGTAAAGTTTTCTCCTCATTGGATTCGATCCATACGTCATTACTCACAAGTATTATTCGAGAGCTTATTGCTTAGCCTCTCTTGATGGTGAACCTAAAAACATAACCTTTGAACACCTTGCACTTATAGATTTTCTATTGTTAACTCTTGATCATGATGACAAGTAGTAATATTTAATACCTTATCCCATCATTAACTGATAATTTTATCTTTGTAATTATTTTAAAGCATTTGGTCTTCCGTTATTATCCTCATACATCTTAAATATGAGTACCATAACTTTTTTATCACATATTTCACATGGTAAATTTCCTTCTCAGCAAGAACCCTATAATTATTACATCCACCAACATTCGTATCAGCAAAAACATGTCATGGGACACATATGTGTAGGTCATGTACACATCTCTTTCCCCTCCTTGAAACCGTCTCTTTGAGGGCTTTTTGTCAACTCAAATGAAGTCAAATATATCTACGAATGATTCTTATCAAAAATAATAGAATTATCCCTCAAAGGACATCTATAAAATATCAAAATCATATTATCAAAATAAAAGTAGACTAATCTCTAGAAGGACAACTAGTAGTCAAAATCATAGACCAATCCCTTAAAGGATGACTATCTTTGTATAAATCAAAATTCAAAATTGTAGACCACTCCTTGAAGGATGGATACCTATGTAAAAATTATTCCCACATCGATCAACCTTCAAAAAGTCAAAATATCAAAAACATCTTAGGAAATCTCCCACATCGATCAAATTTCCCATCAAAGCAAACTTCCCATATCGATCGGTTTGTATCTAAAAACCAAAAATTTGTAAAGCTAGGACATTTCTCTATAAATCTATAAAAAGGAGAACCCTCTTTCCCACATGACCTATACATGTCAAATCCCTTTCATGTACTAGGAAGGTACATCTAAGCACTTCATCTCTATATTCAAGGTCCCTTATATCACTACTTACTAATAGTCTTGTGTTAACATTATTTAAGGCTAGAAATGCAAGTGCTTTCACATTTTTATACCCATCGCATATGTATCAAATTCATATAAAATAAATTATTCCATTTTTATGCGTACTTGAAAAGATAGAACACATTTTGATAAACATTTTTTTAATCACATTTTAAGTCATATCATATATCATCATCCAAATCACATTTAAAAATTTAATCATATAATTCACATTATCCTTAACACACATTAAAACACATTTTTCCACGCATACATCATAATCAACACATATAAATTAAATAGGAAAAATCACAATCACATCATGATATATATATATATATATATATATATATATATATAAAAATCAAAGTCCCAAGTATACCATCAAAGAGTCTTTGTACACAATAAACATCAAAGGATTTTCAAATAATTGTATACATATCAAAATCTACAATAAAAATACACATAATCACTCTCTAGTAAACTGGACATCTCTTAGAAACTCAATGACACGGATAACACTCTCATCACCTACTTGAACATAATCACCACCACCAGCTCCTCTATCTATCCCCCGAGGTTGCTTTGGCCTACACTCCCCGTACTCACATTGGACATTACCCCTAGCTGCATTAAGTACTAATGATATATACATCACAAAAATAAGATTAGAAATGTTCAAAGTGATATGTTGATTTTAAAACCCCTCTTATAATAAATGTGATAATTATGGAAAGGCACGAATAATGTCTCATATATTGTATACTTGGAAGATTAAAGTTAATCATTTTATTAACTCATCTAATATTTGAAATTAAACGTCTTCTTAACATTTTGATAAGTATTGATGTTGGGTACATTCTATGGCTATGTTTAGAAACTATAAATCTTATAATCAATATGATAGTATGCCAAATCTGCATGCAAGGACCGATAATGAGCAACACTAATCATGCCCACTACTCCCATCTAATTAATAGCCTATGCACGAGCCATCAAATCTAAACATAATATAGAATACCCTATAAATATTAGGCACTTCCTTAAAGTACTTCACTACTAATGATATTGATCTCGGTAGCCTCTTTGCTCGAGCCTATTGCACTCTAAGCCCATCTCGCTTAGCTATCACACTATCTTGGTCTCGTAATAAATGTATCCCTAGTTCCCACCAAGTCATCTCTCTCTCCTTCTATCCCTCTCTCGCCTCTAGTGTGGCCTTCTTGGTCGTCAAATGTGTCATTGTTTCTCCCAAGTCCCCCTTATCCTCCTCATCATCATCATAAATCACATTCACCACATTCTATGTTTCCTCTACCTAAGCACAAACTCTCCTCACCCTCTAAGCCACTTGAGTCCTTTTAAACTCTCCATATTCTCTCATTCACCACTATCTATATCCTACAGTCCCCTGACATCATCAATAGGAACTAATTCCCCATCTTATCCTCATGCACCCTTTATCCTTAACTATAATAAAAGGTCTTCCCATGACCGACTTGGGAATATTTGAATATCCCTCCTCCCACCTATATAGTATTGGTTCCTTAGGTAGATCTTGTATCAATCCAAATACTCTCCCCTTCTCTTGTCTTGCACCCATGTGTCTTTCTACGTGTCTCGAGAAAGCTAGTCCTCTTAACCAAGTCACTCATGAAAATCCAAATAATGTCTCCATAGTACATCACCAACCTGTAATCCAGTCAATAGAACTTGGTTTAATATCTCACATTCATATTCCTCTTCACTTGACTCATACCCTACTCCACATCATGAATCCAACATTTCTATCATGAATACCCCACGGAAAACCCTATGGATAAGAAATGGATATATGATCATATGGTTAACACCACAACAAGAAAGTGATATCTATAACAAATCTCTTGTGAGTTTTCCAAGTTCATATCTCTATATATGTCCATGATATTAATGTCGGTGCCCACTCAAAAAAATATGAATCTCCATCATCTCATCTATGACTCCCATCATCATACATAGAAATCTACCCCCTTTAGAATCGGGTAGGGAAAAACATGAAATAGATATCATCATCATAATCATCCTACTACACCACTCTCTCAAGTGAAAATACAAATCCACGATAACAAAATCCTCTTGATACTTATTTCATGTCATCTACCTCATGACCATATAACCTCCTCATAACATCCTCTCTCTTGAACTCATCAATAGTACAAATAACCTTTTCTTAAAGTAGTAGTCTCATAATCATGTAGGTATCCTCCAAGGTAATTATAATCGATCCAAAGAGGCAAGGCTGAAAAGTAAAGGTGGAAGGATTTCATATTTCCATCGGTTCCAACATCAATCCTTCACATCTATGAATCCTTCTATAATCCCTCATCTCCACAAATGCCACGGCCTCAATATGATCCCAATCATCATCTATCATATTTTCATACACCTCTTATAAAATAATCTATATCCTGTCACATATAGTCAATTTTGTGTTCTTCTACACACAAAATCCTAGAAAAGAACACTAGAATCCATGATATCATTAGAAACATCCAACAAAATCTATCAAAAACTAAGGTACTCTAATAAAGACTCTCAAATCATAGCTAAATCAAAACAATCACCAATTATTAAGTTGAATAACTAGCGATCACCTTGAATCATTGGTGATTCCAATGATTTAAAATCAGGACCTTCATATACAATAACACAAAAAACAAATAAAAAAATAGCAAAATTAATTAAAACATAAGAAAAAATTAGACTTACCTTAGCATGTGTCAGTTTTTATGCTATTAGAAGACACCTTCACTCTTAATCACCGATTTTTCTCTAAATCTCTAAACTGGTCTCTCAAATTGTGCAAAATGTGTTACGAAAATGAATTATTCAAACCCCGACCTCAAATTTTATATCCCCCTAAATTAATTTCATAGAAATCATCGATGATTCATTGAATCACTAGCAATTCATCCTAATTTCTAACGATTAACAAACATCGCTAGCGATTCACCTTATTTTCCACCTTTTATCATAAAAAAATCATTCTAACCCATTTTACATTGAATTGTCTCATTTAAAAGGACCCCAATCCTTAAAAAATTAAACCTCGAGTAATCACATCAGCTCGGGATATGTCATATGTCTATGGGATGTGAGCCCTCTACTCCCCATCACTTGAGTTCCTCATCCTTATAGCCTACCTTTACAAATCATATGTCTATAAGTAGAGAACCCTTTGGCTCCCTTATCACTTGATTCTATGATAGTATTCGTCATTTAAATACCCCGGATTGGGGAAACATTTTACCAAAAAGCATGTCAATTCTATACAATCAACGTATCAAACTGGTGTTTCTTACACTATGTTTTAGTCACCCCATTTTGAGGGGGGATCACCCATACAAATCAATCTATCATCATTTTTGTCTAACACTTTGCCTACACCAAACTACTCGACAAAAAGGGGAAAATGTAGACACTAAAAATTTACACTGTTCATTCCATTTATCATTTATGTTAATCAACTTTATCAAAATTTAACTCATATGTTCCCTATCCTAAGTGTAAAACCCTACATCATATTTACTTCATATGAATATCCCTTTCACATCTGTAAAATATATTCTTCACTACTTAAAACCACTTCAAAACAAAAAGCAAATAAAACAAATGAAGAAATAACCATTACATAACCTCCCGACCCTTACACCTTGACATCCAATATCTTCCCAACCATTTACCCAAAGTCTAAAACAAAATAAATTTGTTTAGTAGTGGTTTTAACCACTTTATCACCCATTATACAATAAAGTATGGATCATCAATGATTTAATTGAATCACCAGTGATTATAAATATGAGCTTTCATTATTCCTCCAAGATCTTCAAGTTTGGAATTTTGAGCCTTCATTTTCAACCTCTAGCTCCATCCTTTTCTAGAATTTTTATCACATCGTACACTTCCACACACATGACATAAACAAGCATCATCAAGACATATTAAACATTTTAAAGCATCTAGAGATTAGATTTTTTTATCACAAATTATATAATCTGCTCGGTCTTCTCAATCCAATGTTTGAGGCATATTTTATCTTCAAAATTTTCCAAGGTACGTATTTTATCCTTGTTTATACTCTTTCAATCATAACCAACCTATTGGTGCTCAAATTGGTCTCTGCTCGTTTGTCCTTGAAATTCTTCAGTTTGTGGGCTCTATCGTGTTTTCTATCTCCCCGTATTGATGCATAAAAATTTGTCCTCCATTTGGTTTCCATGCTCAGTCCATTCATTGGTTGAGGATCACTTAAAATTCCAGAATGTGTTTTTCATTCCTCTGTCCATGTGAAAAGATCTGTAACTTGGGTGAAAACTCAAGTTTTTTCCTTTCCTTCTGTTTTCCACAGTCACATTTTGTTGTCCCAGTAATTTTTGTCCCAAGTATCTATGAAAACATGATTGGATGAAGCTCAGAGGATCATGTTTGGACCTTATAACATCTCCAAATTCTCTGTCCTTAAAGAAAGATTCATTTGTGCCCTCAAATAGTGATTTTCCTACATTTTATAGTTTGACGAGTGTATTTTTCCCAGTCAAATTTAATTCTTAACATCAATGGAAATGTGGCCCTTTCTGGTTGGATGCAGCTCGGTGGGGCACTTTGAAAACTCTAAGGCCCGATTCAACTCAAAGCTTGTCCATGTGGAGGGTCGGCATTCATCTAAAAATTCACCTTTTGGTTTGGCCTTGGAGTTACGTCGGGGAGACACGTGGATATTTCCGCTACCTTGCCCAAACTTAGAATTTTTTTATGTGGTTGGTACATTTTTACAAACCGTGGACATGTAGAGGGATCGCACTCATTTGAGGATCCGCCTCAGGGTCCCACCTTAACAATTGCGAAAGGAAGACATCTAGAGGCTTCCACTGGCTCCACTCTATACTTAAACTTTCCAAAGAAATTTTGAAAGGCCTGGGACACGTGGAGGGACCGCTGTTTGGGGACTAGCCCCTAAGTTTTATTTTGAAGAAGTGCTAGAGGGACACTTGGAGGCTTCACTCACTCTTCCTTTACTTGGATTTTCAATGGCAAAGGAAAAATGTCGCGAAGACTGGACACATGGTGCCTTCCTTTGATCCTTCAATTTTTTAACAACTCATCAGATCGAGACACGTATTGACCCCACGCTTGTTTGGGATCTCTACTTTTAGGGACCATCTCAAAATGTGCCATTGAGACAAGTGGAGGCTTCTGCTAGCTACTTTTTTGCTGAGAATTTTTCAAGGGCCAAAAGGCATTTTTCTTGGGTCCAGGGCATGTGGAAGGCCCTCGCTTGTTTGGAAACTTTCCCCTATAATTCTCCTTTGCAGTTGTGCCAAGGAAACACATGGATGACTATGATATAAAGTAGAAAAGGGGCAGAATAAATGATTGTTGTGTATTGCATCTATTTTTCTGCTATTTTGCTCCAAGACTCCTAGAGACGTGAATACACACTGTTTTTCATCATTCTTTGATAAAATTCCTTATCATCTCTATCTATAAAGTGCCATTGAATGGATTCAGAACTTAATTTTTGAGTCCAAGGATTGTTAAGGTCAATATTTTGAAATTAAAATTGCTCGGACACTTGCAAAGTGGGAATTCCTAGAGAAGATGGATGTGGGACGAGTTACGAGAGGAAAGAAAGGGAAAATGAAGAAAGTTACAGTGCAAAGATGAAAACGGTGTTACCTTGAGAGCGAAAAGGATTACCTATCATATCCAGCTATGAAGGGCCTCTAGAAAAGGACTAAAAGGGGATTTATCACATGACGAGAATAAGAATGATTAGAAGGATTGCCAAAAGTTTGTGGCATGGAATCATAGTCATTAGTCGAGGGCCCAAATGTGATCGGTTTAGAATTGGTCCACCTGACGACTTTCGGATCTAAATTTGCTAAACATCGCTTTCTAAAAAAATTGATAACAAGAAAAGGTCGCTCGAATATTCTTCTCTTTTGGGGGGAAATTTTGAGTGAGTGAAATGTATAAATGTAATGAGAATACTCTTGCAAATTGTCGGGGTTGAATTCTTAAGAGAAAATATGAGAAAAGTCATCTTCCTAAGAGACCAATCTAAGATAACCTATTAATTCCTTCTATGTTAGATTTTATATTGTGTCAAGTTGGTTGCAGATGTATAGCCATTGATGAGCATTGAGGTTTCTCTGGAAGCTTTCCCCTATTGATGAATCTAAGAAATTTTGAAATTAACTTGTGTTCAATCTCTAGCAATTTGTGTCTGCTTTGTTTCCAAATGTCTGCAAATAGTTTTTTTCATTCCTATCACGATATTACATTGAAATCTTTGTGAAATCACACAAGATCTCATCCCTTTGAAAATTTAGTGGCATTTGCAATTTCATTTAAGGAAGACCCTTCATCCTGTGATGAGATAAACAAATTTAAAACCACTCCACTGTCATTTGTTGATAAAGATTGTCTATAAGTCTTTCGGTGTACCTTAGGTGTGATTGATCAGAGATTTTGGTGTTTAATTAAGTCTTCTAACTCAATCCTTCCCCGTAATATTCTCAAAGGTTGTGTGAAAATGTGCTGATCTGGGCCTCCATTGAAGCACACCTTCTAGTTGAAGGAACATCTTAACTATTTTGAAGCTTTCTGTTATTGAGTTGTCCATTGTTGTGAAGTTTCTTAGAGATCTAGTATAATCAAATTTATCCTGCTTAATCTCAAACCAAAATCATTCAAAAACAATAAATCCATCCTAAACTACCCCTGTTTTACTGTATATCCAAAAGGAACAAGATCTATTTACTAAAATTTGCAAAACAGATCGATTTCTTCTTCTTCTTCGATAACCTTAGCCTTGTGTTGAAAGTATCTCCATCATTTATAAGTGATAACTCTTAAGAGTTAAATTATGGAGTATTGACCGTATTTTCCAAAGGTTTTCTTCATAAAATTTGTGGAAAAGAAGGATATCTTCATCTCCTTCATCAAACATAGGTTACACTAAGGGTCCTCTTACCCTCATTGAAGAGACACAACCTAACGTAGTGAGGACAAGTCAAATCTTCTTGAAGGTGCTATCCATCTCTCCACAAATTTGAGTGACAAAGGGCCGATTAGATCTCATCCCCATCTAAAAACAACACCCACTATGATATATTTGTCTCTAAGCTCCATGTCTAATATGTGTTGTTGCTCAGCTTGAAAAGGAGAATAAATTTGGATACCAACACTAGGGCAACCGTTTAGGGGACTCTTTGAAGTATTTGAACAAAGGTGTACACATACAAGCCCTAGTAATGATTTTTATAGATTTTAAAGTGCAAATACATTGTTGAAACATCATTATCTGTTCAGATCTGTAAGAATTGTTCAAAGTTGTGAGTGTAATATTTCCAACTTATATAGTTATTGCACTAAAGTTTGTATCATCATTGATAAATTTTGGTAGAAGAAGAGTAGATATTGTAAGCTTTGCATGAATCTAGTATTGATAGACATTTGATAGGTCTTTCATAGTGCATTTGCACAAACTAAGGTGAAAATCCTTAGTGGAAACTCCATGTTGTTTAAATTATTTATAAATACCAGTTTCTTAACATATATCAAGTAAGATTTGTCATTAATATCTACAAAGCTGGAAGGAAGAAGATCTGTTCATGAGGAACCCTAGGACAAGGTTGTTTCAAGAGATGGGAAAGTCTAATTTGGAAGGTTGTTGGAGATCAAGCATCAAGAAAAGAGATCTCCATTGGTGAAACTAATCAACTTTGTGATTAAATATTGCAATACTTCCTCAAGTTCTTTTGAATCAAATAGTCTCTATGTTGAATTGAATTCTCCATCTAGAGAGGGTCCTTATTTTCTATTTGAAACATTTGCTTCTCAATCAACCCCTTTATTTTCCAAATCTAATAGAGTTTTCCAAGAAATAGAGACTTTAGAGGGCAATCATTCGAGAATTTCCTCCTGTACCACATAGACCCCTTACTCCTCATCTTTTTGTTTCTCATGTAAGATCACCTCCTCGAATAATATGGCTCAAAGATCCACCGAGACCTCCATTTTTGGTTAATACTTTTGGTCCCATCAGTTTTAGAGGTATGGTGGCTATCCAAATGTTGTGCCGCAAGATGTAACAAACAGTTGCCTAAGTTTCAAGGAAATAATGTAATCACTGGTGATCGGACTTGAAGCTCTTTCTCAATATGATGGAGGAATTCAAAGTAGAATTTGACGATGTATACATTAAGTTGTTTATACATACTCTAGAAGAAGATGCAAGGGACTGGTATGAATCTCTGCTAGATAATTCCATTGACTCTGGAAGAGATGAAGAATGCTTTTAGAATGTAGTATGGTGTTATAACAAACCCTAGGTTTCTTTTATCGAATTTGAAAATATAAAAAAGAATCCTACTAAATAAGTGCATGATTTCAATAAAAGATTTAATAAAACATTTAGAATATTTCTGTTAATTTGAGGCCATGTGATGAATCATGTCGATAATGTATTTAGATGCATTTGATAAGAAATATGTCTACTATTTCAGGGATAAGAACCATGGAACTTTGAGGAGGCCTTTACCATGGCTCTGCAAATTGAGAACAACATTAAATCAATTAGAAAACATCCTAAGAGGGAGGTTGTTAAATTGATTAACCCCGAGAAGCCTCAATCAAGTAAGATTGTGGTTCTTGAGGAAGTTGTAAAGACTTTGGCAAGGGTTGTCAAAGAAATCTCTTATAAGCTAGCCAAGGAAGAGAAAGGAATTGGACAAGGTTCTCAAGGTCAACATAGGGAAAAAGAACAAGACAAATTTATAAATCATCTTAGAAATGATTAGAGGTCGATGATAGAGGTAGAGGACCTGTAGGAGCTAGATAACCCCAAGCTTGGGTAAATAACATAGTGATTGATCATCTAAATGCCGAGTTGCTATTGTTGAAGAGACAAATAAAATTGATTGTTGTGACAAATGTTTCTTACCCCACCCACCATGTGAATTAGTTTAGAAAGTTAAAGAAGTTGATGATGATGAAAACACTAATGATGAGGCATGCATGGTGGATTGCTCTACAAGCTCACAAAGAAGGAGCAACTTCAACTAAGGTAATAATGCAAGAATTGCTGCAAGTTATTGGGACCGCATTCACCGGGTACCTCTTCTTCCTTCATCTCATGCTTTAGAAATAGCTATGGTACAAGCATTTGAACTTCCTAATAATGATTTTGAGTGCCTAAGATCTCTAATGATTAATAAGTACAATGGAGGAATCCCATCGAAGAAGATAGACAATTGTTAATGAATGTTGTCATTGCCCAAGAAAAATAGTATAACACAAGAAGTAAAGTTTTTAAAGGGGTAGGGCCTCAAGCCAAACCAAAGACCCCAGTTCTCACTAATGTCCCGAAAGAGACTCCAAAGAAATATGTGTTTGGAAAATTCCTTGTTGTCTCAAGTAGAACTTGTGTTCCCATGCATGCCCAAAATGTGAAAAATCTTGTGTCATCCGATGAGTTTGTCAATATTTCTCCAAATGTTGCTTTGCCCAAATACATTCCTTATGACATTGCCCAAGTCTTGAGTCAGATCAAGATTTCTATCCCAATTGTTGAATTGCTTAGGATTCCTAAGCACAAGAAGAGGGCTTTTGAGTATTTGGGATTGGAAGAAGATAGGACTGCCCAAGGTAGAAATATAAATAATGTAAACACTCCTCCTCCAACCATTATAGATCTAGAAAAGCTACCAACATTGGGGAGATAGGTGGTACACTTGAAGTTTACTTGGGAACGTCTTTGGTTGAGTCCTAATTAAATGTTGATCCATTTTTACAACGTTGACTATTAAAGACAGACTGCTACACAATTCTATGTTTTATTTCAGAGCATCATATAATGTTATGCCTCTGGAATTCATGAATGAATTGAACATTAAAGTGACAACATCTTATGTCAAGTGTACTACAATGGATTCTAGAGAGGTGCCAATTCTAGGGTGTGTAAAAGGTTTGGTAGTATAACTTGAAGCTTATCCGGGTAAGAAATTGAGACTTGGTGTTGTTATTTTTTATTTCCCTGCCAAATGGGGCATGTTGTTATCAAGAAAGTGGGCTGCAAGTGTAGGTGGAAGTGTTCAAATGGATATGTCTTTTGCCACCATTCCAATTGAAGGTAGCCTTGTAAAGTTGTATGGAGAGAAGAATATGTTGCACCTCATTGAAGATCCCAATAATGCTTCTTATGAAGTGTTGTATGTTGATGTAGATGATGATAACTTTGTTGGGTTTTCTAATGGAAAATATCATAAGATTGATCAATGTAAATGTCTTGAAAAAGTAGGTTTACCTTGGACCTTGTTATTTGATGGAGCTTGTTCCAAGTTTGGAAATGGTGCTGGCATTGTTTTGATTTCTCTAGGCCAAGAAGAGTTTGTCTTTTATTTCAAACTTAACTTTGAATGCACTAACAACATTTCTGAATATGAAGCACCGTTATTGGGCTTGAGAATTGCATGGAAATATGGTATAAAGGATATCATTGTCAAAGGGGATTCAGAATTGATTTTCAAGAAAATTAGAAAATTGTATGCTACTAACAATCGAGAGAATGAAACAAAAAAAGCATGGAGTTTGGGATGTTATTGAAATGTTTGAATCTTTTAATATTATGCACGATGATAGAAAGTTTAATGTTGTTTTAGACAAGTTAGTAGTGCTTTAGGGATTCAAATTTTAGAATTGTATGGTGTCTTCATTATGTGAGTATGATGTTAAAATACTAACAAGGCCATCTCGTCCACGATAACGTTAAAAATTGGCAAGTGTTTGATGATGATTCCTAGGTGAAATGGTTTCTATAGAACCAAGGAAATTTTTCTAACCAAAATATAGATTGGGAACTATACGCACCCAAAATTGCATGTGCTACATTGGCAGGAAAACGGTTATAAAGGTCCCCAGTGATGATTCAAAATCCTTTTGAGAAGGTGTTCGAGCTCCAAAAACCCATTTGCAGTATATATTTGTGGCCTAGATAGCCTTACTTATATTTTCCCTATATTTCACCCTTTTCCCCTTTGGTTATGTGCTCATTTTGGCCTTTAGTGCCAGGACCACTACCCTGCCTAAGGCGGCGGTTCGTGAACCACCACCACTGACAGGGGCGGTGGTCCTGAAACCACCGCCTTGCATAGGGTGGTGGTCTTGATCAAATTTTCCAGAATCTTCACACAATAAACTACACGTGATGATTCACTTAATTTTATCTTTTGAACACATTCGTGAGTTGAATTTGCTAAAAATAGCTTCGTTTGCTTGGTTCTCCTGGTTCCTTCTATTTTTAAATAGATTTAAAGAGCGGAACTGCCTCTTCAATTCCTTATGCCTTAAGTAACCTTCTAGCCTCCATTCCTATATATTCTATGCTTGTATTCAAGAAAAGGGCCTGAGAATTTTATGTATCTTGCATTGTTGTGCTGCAATAATCTTGCTAGGAATTACATAGCCAAGTTCGGATCTCTTGTGCTATGTTTCTTCTCCCTGTATTACACCCAGATTGCTTCCAAGATGCCATCGCTCAAGCACAATCTTCTTGTTTCTGTTCTTTGCATTCCCATCCTTGGACTCACATGAATTCTCGAGAGAAAGAAAGGAAAGAACGAGGGGAGAGATACTCATACTTTCGGATTTTCCAAAGCTCTTGCTCTTCCGGGTTGGAGTTGTGTATTTGCTTCTTTATTTTGTCAAATTGCATATCAAATAGAGTAGAGAAACAATTAATTTCAATTAATCAAATAGTTAGAAGTAGACCAAGTCAATAGGAAGTTTTCTCTTCAAATATTTCTAGGGAAATAGTGGGTGAATGATAGCTCTATTAGAGTCATGATTTATTCTTCACTTTTGAGGTAGAGTTGGAGAGATTTTATTTCAATTAGAGTAGATCTTAGATTTAGATTCACACATCACTTTTGCACGTATAGCTAGCTACATCCGCCCAACTATTTTTTTCCTTTAAATTATTTGTTAGATTAGATGCATTGTCTGAAAAGTTAGAAAATCACAAAAATATTTATTTCCATAGATTAGCTTGTTTATTGGTTTGTTCTTATATATTGATGAAACTCCAAAAATATAGTTTAGATTTCATTTGATAGATAGTTTATTCACCAAAAATAAATCAAATTCACTTTGTATGACCATCAACGGTCCGCATGATAGGAAAAACCCTATGGTTGTGATACTCTTGTCCCACAACCCAACGGGCTAGAGTTAATGTCGACATTGACACAAGCACGTGCTTAACAATCTTACATGCACCCACTTTGCATACACAAAGAAAATAAGATAGTTAGATACTTTAAACATAGCTGCTAATAAGGCCTATGACTTTTGAAATACTCCAGGGAATAGGATTTGACTACATGTATGACCATTCTAGGGCCTCGGCTGAATGAGTCTATAGTTGTGACCCACAGTCCCATGAACCCAACGGACCTACTAGTCGATTAGATATCGACACTAGCCTATGCACGCAGTATTCATATCTTCACCGCTTCCACTTGATATCATCGAAAACTTTCATTGTTAAACATAGCGATCAATCAAAGCTAAGACTTTTGGATGAGACCGAGAGAATCACCCTTAGTTCCTACAGCTCCACTACATCTCTTGTCTTAATTTCCATGACCTTGTCTGGAAACCCATACGAGGAACTTGCAGGTTACTTTCCACGTATTCCAAAACCCATGAATAGAATCTCGGCTGAGCTAGACATCGATTGGAGTCTCTAAGTAGCTATTATATCATACCCTACCATCACACCCTTCGAGTTAGGAGATAATTCTATGCATTAGATTTGTAGATTCCATTATTATGTGTCGAAGACATAAGGTTTCCTAATTAGCTTGGTCATCACCATCACTTTCACTCCCATTTCAAATTCTACACTGGTTGTCTCGGCATAACCTCGGGAGGTCGGGTGCACAGAAGGTCACGTGTTGATTTTCTGTCATACGAGAACCAATGGTGTGTGTTCTTTGAAGGAAAGGAAACTTTATTTGGAAATAACATCATCCAACTAAAGACAAACATGATTCCCAAAGGTTTGGTGGCACTTAAGTCAAAATTTGATAATGTTGATTGCATTATTAAAAGGAGTATGTCGGTTTCAAGATATGTGGAAGATCTTGACTGGGCACAATGGAAAAACCACGTAAAATCTGGTTAGGAAGAAATCTCGAAAGGAAGAGAAACAGGTCCTACATTCAATTGTTGAAGAAATATCAAGACTTCCTAGCTTAGTTTTACTCGTGTTGAAGGCCTATAGGGAAGATTTATTCCAACATGAAATTCCTCTTGAATCTAATGCCAAGACTTTCAGAAAAAATAGAGGCCCATCAATCTGCACCTTTCTTTGAAAATGCGAAAGAACTAAAGAAGTTGAGGGATGGAGGGATCATTCATCCCACAAGGTACTCATCTTGGGTTGCAAACCTAGTGCCTGTCAGGAAAAAGAATGGTGATATAAGGTTATGCATAGACTTCAGGAACCTGAATAAAGCATCACTGAAAGATAATTACCCTCTTCCAAACATGGAGAATATGCTACAATTTGTAATCGGTTCTCAATTTTTATCTACTCGGATGGTTTTTCTCAAGGTTATAATTAAGTTGTTGTGAAGGAGTCAAAAAGGATAAAGACTACCATTACCACTCCTTGGGAACTTATGTCTATGTCAAGATGCCTTTTCCTTAATGAATGATGGAGCTACTTTCCAAAGGGCAATGGATGTAGCATTTGCTTGTTATATTAATGAATTCATTGTTGTTTATCAAAATAATGTAATTATGTTTTACAAAAAAGAAATGATCATTTGTAACACTTGGAGAGAATGTTGTTAAGGTGTAGAGAGTATGGCATATCATTGAATCCTAAGAAGTGCCATTTTGGAGTGCAAAAGAAAAAATGCTTCCTCACATTGTATCAAAGGAAGGGGTCATGATTAATCCAGAGAGAGTGGAAGCCATTAGTAAGGTTCCAATTCCAAGAACTAAGCAGGAGTTCAATCCTTCTTTGGAAAAATAAACTTTATCGAAGATTTGTCTCTAACTTTGCTTGAGTTGACCATCCCCATTACTAGCATGCTTTGAAAGAAGACCAAGTTATCAAATGGGAAGAAGCTTCCATTCAAGCTTTCAATGGGATCAAGGAAGCACTAAAGCATGCCCCTATTTTGGAAGCTCCAAATTACATGAAGCCTTTTCAAATGTATTATTTTTCTTCAAAAACACCATTGCATATGTTTTTTTGGAGAAGGATGATGAAGGGGCTCAGAGACCAATTGCCTTTTTCAGTAAGGCATTGCAAGGAGCTGAGTTGAAGTACACAATCATGGAGAAGCAATAATTTTCCTTGGTGAAAGCAACAAAGGTTTTCAGACCCTACATATTGAGCTCTAAATTTTTTTCTTATGTTCCCCACACCATGGTGAAAGACATCTTATCGACATGGAGGTCTTAAGCAAAAGATGCGAGATGGGTAAATAAGTTACAGTAATATGATATGGATATCTAAACCATGAAATTGATAAGAGGTTTGGGCCTAGCTAAGCTTATGGCTGAGAGAAACTTGCAACCTATTGAGGTGAATGAAGTAGAAGGAGAAAGGGTGGATGTATTTGAAGATTTGGTAAGCTCTGAATGGTACAAAGATATAATATTTTATCTCAGACATTTATTTTTCCCTGAACATTTGTGTAAAAATTAGAAAAGAGCTATTAAGTTAGCCTCTCAAAAATATGTCATTACTGATTTTGGGTTAGCTTAGAAGAACCCAGAGGGAGTGCTCTTAAGATGCATTGCTAAGGATGATGCCCCAAAGGTAATTGCTTATCTCCATGGAGGATTTTGTGGGGACATTTTGTAGGAAGAGTTACAACACATAAAATCTTGAGGGCTGGTTATTGGTGGCAAACGCTCTTCAAAGATACAACTCTATTGGTTAGGAGAAGTAAAGGTTGCCAACATTTTTCTGGAAGAATGAAAGCTTTAGTCTCCCTTCCTTTGCAGCATGTGTCAATTGAAGCCCCATTTAAGCAATGGGGAATGGATTTCATTGGGGAAATTTTTTATCCTTCCAGTGCTGGTCATAAATGGATTCTTGTACCCATTGATTATTTCACTAAGTGGGTGGAAGCAATCCCAACCAAGAAGGAAACACACCAAATTATCATGGAATTCATGTTGAATCAAATCATATGCATATTTGGAGTGCCAATTAAGATTGTTGTTGATAATGCCATGAGTTTTAGATCCAAACCTTTGATGGAAATGTGCAAAGAGTATGGAATCAATTTGACATATGCTTCTAACTAAAAGCCTCAATGAAATGGACAAGCTAAGTCCAACAATAATTTTTTTGAAGATCATTAGAAGAACCTTGGAGATCAACAAAAAGAAGTAGGGTGAGTAACTGAAGTTTTCTCGTTTGGTGACATAATCATTGTCAAAAGATCTACTCGTAAAAATCCATTTGAGTTGGTATATGGAGCTCAACCTTTGCTTCCCCTTTGTTTCCAATTTTCCTCATTTCGGTTTGTTCAAAAATTGAAGATCGGAAGTTAGCCCATATGATTCTCGAATCAATCAAATTATTGAATTAGATGAAGAAATAAGGGCATCCCATCGAGGCATGTGAAGTTAAGAGAAAAGTTGAAGAATTTATTTGACAAGAAGGTGACTCCAAGAGCTTTCAAGATCTTTGGGATCTTATTCTATTATGGGATAGTAGGCATGAAGATAAGGGAAAACATAGTAAATTTTATGAATAGTGGATGGGCCCTTATTCAATTGATATTTGAATTGGTGAAAATACCTTCTTCCTAAAAGAATTAGATGGGGAACTACTTGAATTACCTATTAATGGCAGGAATTTGTAACATTTCCTTGATTTATTTCTCGAAATCAAGGTATACTCCATTTTTATATTGTATAATTCTTTGTTTTCATTATGCTTTTGTGTTTTTGTTCGTTCTGGTCCTTGGCGACCTGGTTTTTCTAGTTTCTCGGTTCGTTTATTGGAGGATAGTTATGGTTTCTCTTCTCTACAAGCTTATTCCTTGACTTTGTTGCCCAATGGTCTATTGTTTGCACTTGGTTTGCTATTTGTTATTGTGGAACTTGAAGGGAGTGCCCATCAACGAGTCGAGCCAATGTTGGTGCTCAACTTGGTCTCGCCCTGTTTGTCCTTGAAATTCTTCAGTTTGTAGGCTCTGTTATGTTTTCTATCTCCCCATATTGATGCATGAAAACTCTATCCTCCATTTGGTTGCCATGATCAGTCCCTTCCTTGGTCTAGGATCACTTAAAAGTCCAGATTTTTTTTTCATTCCTTTTTCCATGTGAAAAGATCTGTAACTTAGGTGAAAACTCGAGTTTTTCCTTTCCTTCTATTTTCCACAGTCATGTTTTGTTCTCCCTGTCCTTTTTGTCCCAACTATCTTTGAAAATGTGATTGGATGAAGCTTCGAGGATCATGTTTGGGCCTTATAGCATTTCCAAATTCTCTATCCTTGAAGAAAGATTCATTTTCGGGCTCAAATGGTGATTTTCTTGCATTTTACGGTTTGACAAGTGTATTTTTTCTGGTCAAATTTACTTCTTAGCATCAATGGAAACGTGTCCCTTTCTGGTTGGATGAGGCTTGGCCCAATTCAACTCAAATCTTGTTCACGTGGATGGCCGACGCTCATTTGAAAATTCACCTTTTGGTTTTGCCTTAGAGTTGCGCCAAGGACACACGTGGAGATTTACGTTGCCTTGCCCAAACTTAGACAAAGGTTTTATGTAGATTGTATATTTTTGGTGGATCATGGACATGTGTAGGGCTGGCGCTCATTTCAGATCCGCCTTAGGGTCCCACCTTAACAATTGCGACAGGGAGACATGTGGAGGCTTCCACCGGCTCCACTATATACTTAAACTTTCCAAAGAAATTTTGAATGGCCTAGGACACGTGGAGGGACCGCACTTTGTTTGGGGGCTGGCCTATAAGTTTTATTTTGAAGAAGCACCGGAGGAAACTTAGAGGCTTCCGCTCACTCTGCCTTTCCTTGGACTTTTCAACGGCCAAGGAAAATCGTCATGACCACTGGACACATGCCTCCTTCCACCGATCCTTCAAATTTTTTAACAACTCTACCGTGGGAGGCACCGAGACACATGTTGATCCCACACTTTTTGGGGTCTTTTCTTTTGGGAACCATCTCAAAATGCATCATTGAGACACTGGAGGCTTCCGCTGGCTCCTTTTTCTTGAGACTTTTCAAGATCCAAAATTTGTTTTTCTTGGGCCCAGGGGCGGTGGAAGGCCTGCGCTTGTTTGAAACTCATCCATATACTTCTCCTTTGCAATTACACCAAGAAAACACATGGAAAACTATGATATAAATTTAAAAAGGAAAGAATCAACTGTTGATGTGTATTACGTCTATTTTTCCACCATTTTTGCTCCAAAACTCCACAAGACATTAATACGTACTATTTTCATCATTCTTTGATGAAATTTCTTGTCGTCTCTGTCTATAAAGTTCCATTGAATGGATTCGGAACTTAATTTGTGAGTCTAAGGATTGTTAAGGTTGATATTTTGAAATTGGAATTGCTCGGGCACTTGCAAAAATGGGAATTACCAGAGAAGATGGATGCGGGATAGAGTTGTAGAGGAAAGAAAGGGAAAAGGATGAAATGATGAAATTTACAAGCACAAAAGATGAAAAAGGTGTTGCCTCGAGAGAGAAAAGGATTGCCTATCATATCCAAATTGTGTAGGGCCTCTGGAAAATGATTAAAAAGGGGATTTATCACATGAAAGAATTAGAATGATTAGAAGGATTGTCAAAAATTTGTGGCATAGCATCTTAGTCATTATTCTCGGGCCCAAGAAATGTGATTAGTTCATAATTGTTCCACCTGGCAGCTTTCGGATCTTAATTTGTTAAACGTCACTTTTTGAAACAAATTGACAATAAACAAAGGTCCCTCGAATATTCTTCTCTTTTAGGGGGAAAATTTGAGTGAGTGAAATGTATAAATTCAAAGAGAATACTCTTGCAAATGGTCGGGGGTTGAATTCTTAAGAGAAAATTTTAAAAAGTCATCTTCCTGAGATACCAATCCGAGATAACCTGTTAATTCCTTCTATGTTAGATTTTATATCATGTCAAGTTGGTTGCAGATGTATAGCCATTAATGAGCACTGAGATTCCTCTAGAATCTTTCCCCTGTGATGAATCTAAGCAATTTTGAAGTTAATTTGTGTTCAATCTCTAGTAATTTGTGTCTTCTTTGTTTCTCAATGTCTGCAGATAGTTTCTTTTGTTCCTAGCGCAATCTTACATTGAAATCTTTGTTAAATCACACAAGATCTTGTCCCTTTGATAATTTTGTGACATTTGTAATTTCATTTTAGGAAGACGCTTCATCATGTGATGAGATAAACAAATTTAAAACCACTCCATTGTCATTTGTTGATAAAGATTTTCTTTAAGTCTTTGGGTGTACCTTAGGCATGATTTATCGAGAGATTTTGGTGTTTAATTAAGTCTTCTAACTCGATCCTTCGTGCTTTAGATTCTTAAAGACTATGTGAAAACATGATGATCTAGGCCTTCATTGTAGCACCTTCCTTACGTCAAGGAACGTCTTAACTACTTTGAAGATTTCTATTGTTGAGTTGTACATTGTTGTGAAGTTTCGATCGATTTGGTATAATCAAATTTATCTTGTTTAAGCTCGACCAAAGTCATTCAAAACCATGAATCCATCCTAAAAAACCCTATTTGCCTTGTCTATCCGAAAGGAACAAAATATATTTACTAAAATATGTAGAACAAATCAGAATTTCTTAATTTCTTCAATAACCTTAGCCTTGTGTTGAAAGTATCTCCATCATTTAGAAGTGAAAAATCTTAAGAGTTAAATTATGGAGTATTGACCATATTTTCCCAAGGTTTTCTTCATAAAATTTGTGTAAAAGAAGGATATCTCCATCTCCTTCATTAAACAGAGGTTACATTAAGGGTCCTCTCACCCTGGTTGAAGAGGCACAACCTAAAGTAGTGAGGATAGGTCAAATCCTCTTGAAGGTGTTATCCATCTCTCCACAAATCTAAGTGACAAAGGGCTAGTTAGATCTCATCTCCGGCTACAAAATGACACACACTATGATTTATCAGTCTTTAACCTCTATGTTCAATCTATGTTGTTTCTTGGCTTGAGAAGGAGAATAAATTTGGATACCAAGATAACCTTTAAATTAGTCAAAAGCATCATTCTTTAGCATTAGTTTGTCTTTTTCATTAAAATATCAAAAAGTACAGAAATCACTAGTGATTTCCTAATCACCAGTGATTGATCTAATCACCGGTGATTCCTGTCATATCTTCCCTTTTGTCAAAATTACTAACTATTATCAATCTTTTTCATCATTTTTCATCACATATTCTGTATTTAACATTGTTATTTTCAAGCATGGATCTCTATTAGATGGTAATTCCTGGTCGATCACATCCAATTACCAACATTTACAACATTCCAATTATTCGACACCCCTTTTTCTTGGAACAATAGAACACATTACATGAAATCACACGCTATTCCATCTATTTTTTTAATACCGATAAGGAAATTGAGGAACATGTTGAATTCATTAATGAGATCGAATAAGATATTGAAGCCTTCTAGTATGACTATATTGAATGCATACATATCACATCTACCCTCACTTGAGACACTTTTGAAGCCACATAGGACTTACCCATCCATCCGGAGTTCTAAATATTTGTATCTTCTATCTCGCATATTTACGTTGATTGTATATCTTTATCTTCATCCATATCATTATTGTCAATTCACTTAATTATTATAAAATGAGCTGACATCCTCTAAGGAAGCCTTTTCCAATTCTTGGAACCAGCCTTTTTAGGGAAGCTCATCTATCCATTTGTCTAATGCTTTCTCTTTAGTCTTTTAGAGAGCATGTTGCTTCACATGACAGAGGACTTACATTCATCTAGACTGCTCAATTTCAATCGAACACCGATTCAACATCCATCTCTATGGGTATCGATAAACCCTACATCTTTCGATGTCGGTTTTTACTATTTCACTTCTTTAATTTAAATAGAAAGCTGAAAACATCTCTAAACATTTTGGCACATCCAAGGGGGAAATTTTTACTTTCTTCATTTTATTAAAAATTCAATTTTTGGCTTTCTCCTTTGTAACCAACAATAATCCAAAGAAAATCACCATGAATTCACAATTGTTGACGATCCTTGTGAGTGCTTTTGATTACTTGGCTAATTTTCCTCTAAACCTATTTTGTCTATTAGTTTCTATTCTCTATTAACATTTTTACATGGTTTTGCTTTAGAGGATTTTACTTGCTAATATTGCTAAAACAATACAAAATTAAAAAAAAAAAAAGTTTAAAAGGAAGCATTTTTCATGTGAGTATTTTCACTTTCTTTTTATTTTTAGCATTGCATTTTGTTGTTTTCCCTCATTAAAATCAATCATTATTTTGGGTTTTAAGACAAAATTTACATCCTACTTAATCACATAGATTAATCTAAGGGTTAATTTATTAGATTCATGTTATCTTCCCTCACACACAGCCAAACCACATCAAATATCAAATTTGGATCACAAATTCGTACCCAAGAGATAAGTTGGGATGCCATCACCCAATAGGGAAACCGACTTGGTGTTCTGACTGAGTATCAACAATTGGTTTTTGGTATATTGGCTAAGCACTTGAATCCCTTACCGCTGTGGGAAAATGAAGTGAGGGGGTAGGCCCCAATATGAGGCCATGTCGACTGGTATATAGATTTTGGCCTCACATACTTTTGGTTATATCAAGGACTCCAGCCTTGAACATTCCTAAAACTAACTATAGATGACCTTTTCTTAGAACCCTATCATCCATTTTACACATTCCACTATTTCCTAAATTAATATAGATAATCAAATCATTCTATGTAATTTACTTGTTGCTTGTAAATTAACCCATTTAGAGTTCTTTTCATTTTGTTACGTGATTCTCGTTTGTTAATATGGTACTTAAAAGATAGTAATCTCATATCAATACTTCAAAAATATGTCCAATCCATTCCAACAATCTGCACCATAATACCACTAAACTATTAAACAAGCACAAAACCAATTAGAGGAATCCCAACAACTCATTGATCAATATCAAGAACTTTTATCAACACCCCACCCGAAAATATAGAAAACATGATAGATAACATTACATGTTCCATTGATAACACTCAAAACATCTTCAAAATTCCTAGCATTCATTTCATGAATGAAAAAATGTTGCATCACCCCCACCCAAAGATCAAGAACAACCACATTCTCCTAGCACCCAATCCATCTCACTCGAGATACCAGATCCTCTTATCCCCGATTCTTCAAAGAAAGGAGATCCTATCTTCTCTAAATCCTTAATTCAAACCTCGTAGCCCTTAATTCCTATCTCACACTAAGGTTGTTCATCTTCGATAATAATTGCTTGAACCAAAACCTTATGTGCCTTATCCTTCATGTGGTTTCTTCCATCTCATTGATCTCAATCATAAACATGTTAGTCAACAAATATATTCTTAACCTACTAACAACCAACCAAAAACATATAATGTTATGAGCTATGTTCCTATTTTTGATCTTAGTGTAATCTCCTCATAAGACACAACCACCCAGCAACCCAATCCATCTATTGGATCTACACGTCTTAAACATAGCATGAATAAATATTCATCCTCACACACTCCTTGAGCTTCTTTTGTTATTAAAAACCCTTGTAAGTTATGTCACTTGGGCTACTTTCAAAGTCATGTAGGACTTACCCATCCATTTGGAGTTTGAGAGATTCTTATCTTTTATCTACATATTTATGTTGATTAGATATCTTTATCTTTATCCATATCATTATTGTCAATTCACTTAATTGTTATAAAATGAGATGACATCTTATAAGGAAACCTTTCCGTATTTTTGGAACCGGCCTTTTTGGGGTATATTGTCATCAATTTGTCTAATCCTTTCTGTTTATTGTTTTTCAGTGCAGGTTGCTTTATAGGACATAAGGACTTACATTCATCAGGACTTAATTAAATTCAATCAAACACCAGCTTCAGTATCCATCTCTATGGGTATCAATAAACTCCACATCTTTCAAGGTCGGTTTTTTAGTGTTTCACTTCATTAATTTGATTAGAAAGGTAAAAACATCTCTAAACAAATGGTCACCCTATCTATATAGACATTTTCCTGTCTTAGCACTCCCTCTCCTCCTCATGAGTCTTAACCATCTACCCAGTCAATTTTTTTTTATCATCACTACTCCTTCTAATGATCCTATCCTATCTCCCTCAAAGCATTCATTCCCGTATCTAAGTTTCCTAATGATGAGCCTCTCGACAATGTGATGTAACATATTTCACTTAGGGAGTGTCAAATCCTCAATCTGAGTGCTCTACCCACACCAAATCGACTCAATAGACTGATAAAGCTCCCATATATCAACCTAATGTTGAGGATATCACTCCCTTTGGTCTATCTCTTCTCAAAACCAATCTTATCTATTGTGGAATTGATCAACCTTCCTATAAAATTGACAATCAATCCCATACCAAACCTTACACCAACATTTTTACTTCCTCTATAACAAATCCTTCGCTTACACCTACCTCCATCACCGTACATAGAAGGGTTTGGTCTTGGACGCTATGAGCAAGGTATGCATGAACTTATAATCGACCAATGCTATAAGCCTCATGAGAAGTTCAAATTAGGATTCAAAGAACAATCCATGGATTATCCTCCTCAAACTTCTTCTACATCTCTCGGCACATCAATCCACTATGTCAATCCTCACCCAATGACCCCATGAACACGGATGACACTATGTCCTTTCCTCCTAACTTATTTTAATTAAAATGTCAAAAACTCTTGAAAGGAGCCAAAGTGGAAATTTTTCTCCCAATTGGATTGGACCGTATATTATAACACATAAATATGGGTGTGATGCTTATTACTTATCCTCCTTAATGGTAAACCAAAGATAGAACTGTTAACACCTTACACTTAGGTCCTTTCTATTGTTAACACACATACCAACATGATCTTAGTCGCATAACAATCCCATTTCACCATTATAATTTCCATATCTCATCTAATAATTTGTAATTATGTGGTCTACTATCACTTTCCTATCTATGACCTTGAATATGAGCACTATGAATCTACCCACATCATATTCCTCATGGACAAGCTCCTCCCTCTTGGTGGGAACCCCACAATCATTACATCCATCTGCTTGTTATCTACATATTAGAACCATGGTAAGGTTCCACATATGTATCTTATACACATTGCTTCCCCTCCCAAAGTGGTACACCTAACTATTCTCATCTCTATCTAAAAATTTCAAACAAATCATCAATGCTCCCATAAAAACTACATTATTCCAAACACAGACTACTTCATCAAAGTAAAACTGTTCATAAAAATAAATATTATCGAATTATAAACCGATCCCTCAAAGGAAAGCTATTATATATGCTACCATCAAAAATTCAAATTCAAATATCCCAAGATTTTTTAAAAATTGTAGACCGCTCCCTCAAAGGATGGCTATCATATTATATCATGGTATTAAAGGCTTCTAACACTAACCAACCTTCAAAATATCAAGAGAAAACATCCTAACAAATATTCCTATATTGATTATCTTTCCCATCAATAACAAACTTCCCACATTGATCAGTTTGTTTCATATCCCTAAAAGTTGGGGCATAAACCTAGGGACACCACCTAAGGAGAAAAGTTTTCCCTTGTACAAGTTACATCTAAAGCCCTTTGTTGTGTCTATAGTAGGTATATAACCAGACCTTCTATTCTAATCCTATGGTCTTATATGTGACTAAATATGGTTAGTTATGTGTTAACACCTTCCTATAGATGTAAGTGCACCGCTTTGATCATTTTCCTTCTCATGTTTTATCTCCAATCCAGTCCACGAAACATATATCCTGCATACGTGACTTATTATGATGAAGTTTACTTCCTATATTTTAGTCACATTCATTTTTTTGCATATAATCCCATTCATTTACATCATCTTATATCATATATAATTCTAAAATCCATCATCTCTAAAATCAATCACATTACTTCTATCTATCAATCTAACATCAAATCCATCAGTCAATTATCTCATCAATATCTTATCCTATCTCATCCAATATATCTTATCTAGTATTTTTATCCCATCTCATCCAAATTATCTTTTTCCTTCCATTTTGTATTTGTGTTTCACCCATAACACATTGTTCCTTGCCTTGTATAGCTTGTTTTTCTATCTTTTTGCTTATCTACTTATCTCATCACATATCTTTCATCCAAAATGAACTATGTGGCCATCTTTGTGTTCCCTCATGGGACACCATATCTCATCTTAAGTCCATCATTTTGGCCATATTTTCCATCTTCCTTCAACTATGATGCATATTCACTCACTTCATCATTTTTGTAGAAGAGTGCATACTTTTCTCACACTTTGTTTCCCATCCATTTCTCAAACCATTGTCTTAACCATCATCACATTTATTTACATGCATTTTGATGTCATCCTTTGTCCAATTGGTCCCTTGGCTTGCAAATACATCTGAGTGGATTCCGAATGGATTCACTCCATCTCGTCTTGATCTTTTTTTGGCTCACGGGGTCCATATACCATTAACATCACCTCCATCGTAGGCCGTGTTATGTCCCTATTGATGTGTTTCTAAGGTCACCACCATATTTATGTTTTAAATTTTTAATCCTATCAATGGACATAACCCTTTACTTGGGGCATATTTCTATCTCTTTTCCCATTCTTTACATATTATTTCTTTCTTTCCCCATCTATCTTTTTTAAACTAGCAATTTATTCTCCTTCGTATCATCAATCCCTAGTTTGAGGGGGGCTATACAAATGAAAATCAGCATGCAACCTTCAACTGCACATGACCCCGAGGTCAAGCCGCAGTAGCCGATATTGAATGTGTGTGGCTAACTATAGGAGGATCAGTGACTAAGATCTGGTAGTATGATCTCCTGGTAGCTGAGTTGGAAAGGGGGAGATTTAGAGGCTATGAACGGTAACATAAATTCCCTATGGTTTGTTTTCCTAACATGGATACAAGTGTTAAACTAGTTTGAAGTGTCCATGTAAACTGAACATGAAATTAAAAATATATGATATTGCTAAAAGGAAGCTAATCTAAACAAATCACAAAACTAAAAATTACAATCACAAACAACAATTTGCTTCTATTCTAAATAATTAAAATATCTCTAAACTAAAACTAAACAAGAAAAATAACTTAGTGTGGTTATTCACCTATGTTGAGTGTATTGAAACTAAACTAACTTAAAACAAGAAATTTTCCAAATGATCTATGATGTGTAGACAACCTCCTACAGATATTCTCTCCTTCAAATCCACAGGGATGGGAAGAAGAGGATCCGTCACCGAGGATTGCTATGAAAGATTCAAACCCTCTTGAAATTAACTAATTACTTGCAAATGAAAGGAAATTGATTTCTACTCTATTTGATATGATGTAACAATGATAAATTGTAAGAATGAAGGAAATAAAACAACAAATCCAACCTGGAATTCATAGAATAGAGGTAAATCCAGCTATGTAGTAATTTGTCCCCTCATTTTCCTTTCTTTCTTTGAGTGTTCATATGAGTTCAAGGCATTGGGAATAAAATAATAACATCAAGAGAATGACACTTGAGCAATAACATTTTTATGGCAGATCTAGATGTAATGCAAATAGAAGAGAGATAACACAAGAGATCGACCTAGGCTTTACAATTCCTAGACAGATCATACACAATAATACAATGCAAGATACACAAAAATTTTAGGCCTTTTGATTGAATACATGCATCGAATATATAGGAATGGAGGATGGGAGGTGCCTTCATGCACAAGGCAAGAAGAAGCATTTCTAACTAATTAAATCTATTTAAAAATAGAAGGAAGGAAAACTAAGCCATCAAGACTATTTTTAGGAAATTTGGTTCACAAACGCACCCTAAAAATCAAGTTAAGTGAAGCATCACGTGTCAAAAACATGCATGCAGAGTTTTGGAAAAATCATTTAGGATCACACTGTGCGGGGGATGTGGTCTGGGATCATCACCAAATCTTGGGAGGCGGTCCTAGAACCGTCTTCTAAGTCTAGGAGGCGGTTCCAGGGACCGCCCCCCCTAGGAGGTGGTTCTAACACTAAGGCCAAAACATGCACAAAAATGAGTGGGAAGATAGAAGAAAGCATGGAAAAGCTAAGTAAGGATGTTTAGGCTACAAATATACACTTTGTGAATGGGTTTAGGAACTCGAACACCTTCTAAAAAGGGTATGAATTATCATTAGGGACTTTTGTAACCATTTTCTAACAATGTAGCACATGTAATTTTTGGTGCGTACATATTTCCCCCTCGGAGAAGTGTCTTAGCCATGAAAAGGCATAAAACATAGAGTCCGAGTATGGCATTCCTGAAATGGGGAGTTAGAAACTATACCTAACACACCCATGTGTCAAAATTTCATTTTCCAAACTCTTGGTACTTGTAACATGAAAAGAAGACTCAAGTGCTGATAGATAAAATATTGAAAGATAAACACTAAATTGAAACAACAAGAGGACTTACCATTTGAGTGGGGATATAGAAATATACCTATGCCAACACTCTAGCCTTGTGAACACATACACTCAAAACAAGGTGAAAACAACATATATATACCAAAACAAACTCATTTTTCAATTCATTTGTGCATACCGAGTTGGTGATTTTTGAGCTCTGGACCCACAATGGCTGTTTTTTCGTTTTTGAGTATGGTTGAATTGGAATGGATTTGGGAATGGTATTTTGTGTTAGGAATGGCCATTTGATTTTTAATACTTTCGAGAAGAACTCCTAAGAAATTCGTAACTAAAGGGGTCATAAATGGCTTCAATGAAGCGAGATAGGCAAAGTGCCTTTATTTCTTGATTTCCATTTTGTGAGTCATATATGATGTTCTGGTATTTCATGCTCATTACGAGCATTTTGACCGCACCTTGTGTGTGATGGTATTTTACAAAACTATGACACACCATGATATGTACATATATCTCTTTTTGTCCCGGTCATTCCTTGCAGAGATTTGGCTTACATTGATGATTTGATTTAAGTGTGTACTCTTATATGTTTAGAATTTCTGATTTTCTATGCTTTTAAAATGCATGTAGTAGACATGAATGCTAACATAATGATTTTTATTTTCTTTGTAATGCTAATATATGATAATGAAATCACAATATGATGTTGAAATTTAGTTTCTCTAAGCAACTTCTAGTACTTCGTATTGTTTTGGCAAAACGTGGCGAAAGAGTGATATGATGAGTGAATGAACTTGCCCCTATCCTAACTCCATACAACCAGTAAGATGGGAGGGCTCAACACAAAGAGCTAGAAGGGGTACAAATTATATAAATTTGTGGAATGGTAATGATGAAAAAAGAAATGGATTTGACAAAAAAATTGAGACACCTAAAATTCACTCTACTCAAGTTTGCTTCATATTTTAGAATGTGAATTGATTTCTAGTTTATCTAGACCTAGATTTGTAGATAGCCACTTGGTTAACAAAATATGGTTTTGGGGTTTTAAAATATTTTGGAATTTTAGACATCTAACTCACTTCATTTCAATTTATGATTTCACAATATTTGAATGAACTGCTTCTAATTTTAAATTTTATCAAAGAGACCCCTACTCCCTTGCCCCATGCTACCAGGAGGAAGAATGGGCTCATCACCATGGAAAATGAATAGGTGAGTAAGGTAATTTCTCTCCTTTCCCAATCCTACACCACCAGTAAGAGAAAAACAAAATTTTATGTGGATTTGCATTGGACTTACTCATCTAGGAAAAAATGTTTAGTATGTTCTTATTTCCAGAGAGATTTTTATTGGATAGATGTGACACCATGAAGCTTCTAGAATAGACTATAGGTAAAAACACCTAACCTAGAAAGATACTATAAGTAGAGCCAAGTATGCGGGACTTGGTATGGTTACTTTCAAAGATTTGTATTATCTTGTTTTAATCGATGAAATGATTTGGAAACAAATGATGGCACCATGAATATTTGAAGAGACATGATTTGAATGTTTTCCCAATACTTTTAGAAGCTTTTTAGGAATTACTTATAAGAATAAGCCCTTTGATCACAAATGTTACGAATGAATTGGAAGATGAAAATGCAATGCAAATGCAAGTAATGTACATATGGGAATGCGGGTGAAACTACATATCATGATGTCTAAGGTGAAGAAAGTTGATGAATAGCGAATTCTTCACCCCTAAAAGTACACAACAGAACCATTATCATCAAAATATCTATTCTCTTGACATGGGCCTACCATTCTAGGTTTAAACTTACAACCCTTGCTTAGAAGTGTATGTCCAATCATTTAACTCATTTTTTTGAAAGAGACGTTTGTGCACCTCTTTGTCATGTTCTTGAGACATGATGTGTGAGTGAGCATGACTAGGCTGCTTGGCCTTTTTCCCGTGTTTAATTGTGACACTTGTTGAATGATGAGGCCTTTCGCATGGGTTGAAAATGGGGTTTAGAATAGAAAAACCCTTAGAGATGGTTTTGATGGGAATCATTTCAATCTCAAATTTCCCTTCTTCATTTGTTAATTCTATCATGTTTACATGTAGACCCAGTCATCGAAGGGAAGGGATTCTAAACCGAGAAGAATACCCATTCCCTATGGTTCAAATGGGAGGAAGATAGGATCATCACTCTCTAAGAGTTTCATAATTCTGTTGTGGTTTTAGTGGAAACTGTTTCCATAGATATTGATTTATGTTATCTATTTTTGCCACCTCAAATGTTTGTGGGTCAATGAATTCAACCTTCAACATATCCAGGGTGATCGGGGATAACTCCTTTGATGGAGGTGGTTTGTTCAATTTATTTGCGGGAATTTCATACTCTGTATAGACTCCTTTCGTCTTCTTAAGGTTTTCTAAATGTATATCGAAGGGCTTATGATCTTCGTGAGTGGTAAAGACCTTCCCCAAATGGAGGAATCTAATCTAATGGAATAGGGTAGAGGGGGTAGCCTTCATTCAAATAATCCAAGGTCTCCCAAGGATCGTGTTATAACTTTTTTCCCTCTCAACAATGTAAAACTCCGTCAAGATGGTTTTTGGACCAAGTGTGACTAGAAGAACTATGGTTCCAATCGAGGTCACTTTAAGACTTTCATACCCACGTAATGTGTTTCTTATAGAGGAAAAATTTGTCTCTCCATATCCCAACTTCTGCAAGAAAGAGAAAGGAACCACATTTACAGCAACCCCGTCATCAATCATGGCTCTCTTAATGCAATTGTTATAAACCCAGACTTGTAAAAAAAAGGCAAGATCACCTCTTCGGACAATTTCAAAGGTGTCGGATGGCATCTTGTCTACATCAAAAACAAACCTCGTATCCTTGTCGTTCTGTCCTAGAGGATGTATTTCAAAGTCAATATGGTTTATTTGAGTGTCAAAAGGTGGTGTAACATGGATTAGATGACCAGGACCTAGTGCATTGAGCAACACAAAATGATGTGTAGGTGAATTCTTTAGCAAATCCAGAAACGAAATGTGAGAAAAGGTCTTGTTCAAATCCAATATAAAATCAAAGGCTCCTACTGTTTTACGATTGTAGGAACATTATCCTTTGGGGAGGAAAAATCAGAAAGGGGTTGTGAAACATACTCCTTCATCTAAGTTGTTGCATTAATTTCATGCTCAACCTCTAGCTCAACTAATCCCAAGATTTTTGTATTATTATTTGAACCAAGATAAGGAGCAACCTGAGATTTGTTGGAAGTTGAGGATTCATGGTCATTATTTCCTATAGGAATGCCTTTGTTTGTGTTTTGTGAATTCACCTTGAAATTTTCAGGATGTGTAGGGATTGGATCTCGAAATATGCTCACATTAGCATTCTTATGAGCTATAGGTCCTGTATAGTCGATTGGTCATTTGTTTTAGGATTTTCTAGAAACATGTCTATAAAGAGTTACCTTGGTTTTGAGGAATTATTTTCAAAACTTATTGCAATTGCATAAATTCCCATCGTCATGACCTCGAACCTTATGGAAACCACATTATAGGTTAGGTTCATAATCTCTTGGCCTTTAATAAGCATCTTGTTGTTGTTGATTATAACCTCGATTGAAGTTTTGGAATTGATTGTTATAACCATGATTCGTTGCCCCTTGGCCAAAGATTTGATACTATTTTGGGCCGTGGGTTTGATTTTGTTTTGTGGTGGATGATTTAAATTGACTATGTTGACAGAAGACATAGTGTTAGGGATTCTTTGATTACAAGAGTTGTTATTTTTAGTGTTTTTGTTATTTGGAAAACCAAGATTCTTGGCTTGATTAGTAGCACCATTCATGTTAGCACCATGATTGCTATTCACACCCTTAGGCCCTTGGTTTTTACAACTATTGTTATGATAATTTGCCTTGTTTTGATTTCCGGATACCAATTTCCCATTGGGACCATATGTCTTACACCCACTATCTATAGAGGCTTGATCAATCCAAAGCGCTCCTTCCAATAGTTCCTCATAACTACAGAAAGGAATCTTTTAGACCACTTCCTTAGTCTCTCGATTGACTGAGTGAAGGAAAATATCGCAAAGTTCCATTTTTTCCATGTTGGGTGCACTTGCAGAGGAATAGAGAACTTGCACCATCTCTGGATGAAATGGGTGACAGATTCATTTTTTTCCCCCCTGTCTAATATGCGGGAACTCCATAATCCCCGTATGCAACAACTTGTTCATGTCAAATGCTTAGATGAACTTAGAAACAAGTTGTTTGAATTAATGTATTGAAGCTTCTAAAACATGGTAATACATAATTAGTGTGATTCCTTCGAGATTCTTTGGAAATATCTTAGCCACTACAACATCCCAAGGAAGAAATTCCTTGATGGCGTAGCATAAGCCTTGATTTAAGTGTTTGGGTATGTTTTTCCCTAAATTTTTGGAAGATCCGACAATGGGCGTGGAAGCATGACACCATATATGGTGAACTCAAGAGGCTCCTTTAAGTAATTAGCGTATGTACCCATTGCATAAGATTCCACCATTAGAGATCCTTAATAAGGATGTGGAGGAGGAGGAGTTGGATAAGTTACATTATAAGTGTTGACGGAACGTATGGGGTCCCTTGATATGGCATGTAGGGAGCATGAATGGTATAAGGGCCCATCGAGGAGTTTTTGAATACATATGTATGTAAGGTGGGATAGTTCCAAGATATGGACTAGTGGGCTTAAAACCATGGAACATCACATTGCTTGTTGTGGTGGCATTCAAGAACGCACTTCTAGAAAGCCCTTGCATAGGATAAGCTTGATAAGGATGAAGATCCATACCTAGTGTGTCTAACCCTGTGAGAAGATCACCTAGATTTGAATGAGCCGATAACCTTTTTGTACATGATATTACATTGGTTACTCATTGTAAGGGATGTATCCTTTGTTGTCAACTAGATACCCCATGTTATGCCCTACTGCATGTGTTGGTTGTGAAGTCATGCACTTTATAGTTCTTTAATCCTTCCCACTAAATTAGAAATGATATCATTGGGAGAGGATTTAATCCCTTGTTGGGGTGCATGTGGCGTAAGGTTTGATTGAGTAGGCTCATGAGACCCTGTCATGAATTGTTCATTGTTATAATTTTTTCTTCCTCAGAAGTAAGAATCTTAGGATATGTATTCAAAATCTTAGAGGATGAAGCATTCATTCTATCCAAAGACTCATCTATTTGATGAAGAGGATTAGCTATTCATGTAAATAGATCATCCTATGTTGATTGCATGACAATGTGAGGTCTTGACAAGACCCTATGGTAAGAACATGTTCCATTTGTGATAACAACATGGTTTGCATTGGGTTGACCGTATTGCATGTCTAATGGTTAATCAACCTCCTCCATCCTTACATAGCTAATGGGGTTTGAAGTGTAACTAGGGGAGGTTTGGATGTTGCTTGTGTAATTGTCACCCCACCTTGAAAGAGAAGGGGATTGTTGTGGTTGCATGTTGGTGTAATATCTATCAGAGCCAAATGGCCCACCAAAATCTCTTCCAGACATATTTTAAAAGGTATAAAATACCTACCAAAATAGGGGAAGAAATGGAAATTTGATGTAATAGCAATGAAATAAAGGAAACAAGAATGAATTAATCTTTTACGTTGAGTTCACCAATTTGTACGGATAAAAATTGGAAAGCAAAATTCAACCACACTCAACCCCTCGAGGTCATGCCGGAGTAGCTAATATTGAATTTATGTGGCTAACTATAGGAGGATCAGTGAATAAGATCTAGTAGTTTGATCTATTGGTAGCTAATTTGTCAAGGGGAGATTTAGAGGTTATGAATGGGTAAAATAAATTCCCTATGGTTTGTTTTCCTAACTTGGATCTAAGTGTTAAACTAGTTTGAAGTTTCGTGTAAATTGAATTAAATTAACAATCTATGCTACTACTACGAAAGGAAGCTAATCCATACAAATCACAAAACTAATATATTAGAATACAAAATAACAATTTGCTTCTATTCTAAATAATTAAAATATCTCTTAACTAGAACTAAACAAGAAAAATAACTTTGGTGTGGTTATTCACCGTGTTAAGTGTATTGAAACTAAACTAGCTTAAAACAAAAACTTTTCCAAATGATCTATGATGTGTAGACAACCTCCTACAAATATTCTCTCTTTCAGATCCATAAGGATGGGAAGAAGAGGATCCATCACCAAGGATTGCTATGAAAGATTCAAACCCTCTTGAAAATTAACTAATTACTTGTAAATTACTTGAAATTGATTTATACTCTATCTTATATGATGTAACAATGATAAATTGTAAGAATGAAGGAAATCAAACAAAAATACAACCTAGAATTCACGAGAATAGAGAGGTAAATCCAACTATGTAGTAATTTTTCCCCTCAGTTTTTCCTTTCTTTCTCCTAGTGTTTATATGAGTCCAAGGGATTCGGAATACAAGAACAACAAAGAGGAGAATGGCACTTGAGAAATGGTAGCTTGATGTCAATCTGGATGCAATGTAAATAGAAGAGAGATAGCACAAGAGATCTAACCTTGGCTATGCAATTCCTAACAAGATCGTAGCATAATACAATGTAAGATACACAAAAATTCTCAGGCCTTTTGCTTGAATACAAGCATGGAATATATAAGAATGGAGGATGGGAGGTGCCTTCATGGACAAGGCAAGAAGAAGTAGTAACAACTAATTAAATATATTTTAAAATAGAAGAGGGAAGGAAAATTAAGCCATCAAGACTATTTTTAGGAAATTTTGTTCATAAACGCACCCTAAAAGTCAAGTGAAGTGTCACGTGTCAAAAACAAGCATGAATAGTTTTGGAAAAAGCATTTAGGATCACCACCCTCCACAAGGAGGTGTTCATAGACATCGCCCAAGCAGGGGAGGTGGTCCTAGGACCACCGCCCAAGATCGGGAGGCGGTCCCAGACCGCCCCTACCTAGGAGGTACTTCGACACTAAGGCCAAAATATACACAGAAATGAGAGGAAGCTAGAAAAAGCATGGAAAAGCTAAGTAAGGATGTCTATACTACAAATAAACACTAGGAATGCATTTAGGAACTTGAACACCATCCGAAATGGAATGAATCATCATTGGGGACTTTTGTAACTTTTTTTGACAATGTAGCATGTAATTTTGGGTGCGTCTGACAAGAAAATATTAGGCATTATATCTCATCGCTTAAGTTTTGGCTCATGGTTTTATTAACATAATCCACTTGAAAAAAGTGGCAAATGTAGACACCAAATTTTTATATGATTTTCCCTCATCACGTGTTCACTCCCTCCATCATCTTGTCCCACATCAATACCTATCTTTCTATTTAATTTCCCCCTTTCACTTATACATCCCATTTATTTCCCTTATTACCCCATTTTTCTTATCCTAATCCCATCTCAACCTTATCATTTTTTTATTTCATATAAATCCCCACTTTCCCTATCTTAATCACCATCTTAATCCTATCATTTTTAATCCTCTTCTAATAATATTTAATTACCCTCTTATCCACCCATTAGCCTAAACTCCGTCACTAATAAACCTCATTTATTACCCCAATTTATTTCCACTACCCCCATTGCATGTCATAAATCCTCCCATCACCTTTTATTACCCCCATACATAAATATCCCTTCAAAATAGTTAATCGCCACCTTTTTATCCCTATTTAGAGCTTTCACATCGAGTAAAAACACCATCTCCACTATCTTGTCCCGATCTATTATAGTCATCGGTGACTCATGTGGGTCTCCATTGACCATATTAATACATCTCCACACCATCCCATAGATACTTCAAGGAAACTGATATTTTCACCTAGCAAGAAGGTGATCCCGCAAGTCACCAAATTGTTATCCAATTTTTCCCCTTAGGAAAAATTGATCAAAAAGGACCTTGCACATGAGGAAATGGAGAGGTTGGTTCATTCATGCGAGCTCACATTCAATCCTAAAAAGTAAGTTGTGGATGAGATTGGAAATGGAGAATCAAGGTCAAAAAATGAGGCCAAGTAATGCTAAAGGAGATCTGAGCTTAATAGGAGAAAAATGGAGAAAGGAGGTGCTCACTCGAGGCCCAATCGGCCAAGTATAAAAGAATCACTAGAAGCTTCCATGTGTCTCATCCAAAGCAGGGTCTCTCAACAAGCAAAGGCTCCCCATGTGTCTAAGACCCGACAAAGTTATATCCACCATTGAAAATTCAAAGCAAAGCAATAGTGCTAGGGAAGGCACAACGTGTTAGTTTGGCGCAACTCCTAAGGTAAAATCCAAAGTTAGGCCCCAAACAAGTGTAGACCCTCCATGTGGTAAGATTCTGAAAAGGCGAGCCAGTTGAATCGGATAAGTATAAAAGAGTCAACAAAAGCCTCCATGTGTCTCATCGGTGCACCTTCAAGGGTAAAGTCGAAAGCGGGGTCTCCAAAAAGCGTAGGCTCCCCACATGCCTAAGGTCCGAGAAATTTGTATAGGCCTTTGAAAAGTCGAAGCAAAGCAACATGTCTAGTGGAATGCACCACGTGTCGGGTTCAACATAACTTCAAAGGTAAGACCCATAAGGTAGGTCCCAAACAAGCACAAGCTATCCACATGTCTAGGGTCCAACGTAGTTTCGGCCCAAACAGGAGGGACTTATCCAAATAATGAAGAAAGTAAAGCAAGCCCATGGATGATGCAAAGTGTCTAATTGGCATAACTTCAAGATTGAAAAGAGGGGGTGAAATATTAAGATGTGTGAGGCTTCCACGTGGATCTTGCATGGATAGAATCTTTTAAATATTGTGATATCATGCGTGGAAGAATCGGCCTCAACCTTCAGATAGCCATAACTTTTGACTCGGAAGCTTGGATTTGAGCAAGAGAGGACTTTTGGAAAGTTTTCAACATCTTCTAGTCACCTGCCACCATTGGTGAAAAATTATAAATTTAGTCTGCCATTTTTAAGGCTGTTAGGCTTCTCACCTACCATCAAATGAGGTTTGGTCTTCCTTTCTTTCCCAACAAGAAACATTAACGAAGGCACGGTTTTTTTCATGGAACCCATCAATTCAGCAGGTGAGTTCAATGCATTTTTGGGGTGGTTGGAGTAGGTGAATTCAATGCATTTTCTTGGGTGGTTGGAGTAGGGTTATGAATTCTTCCCTCCTTTCCCTCTTATTCTTTCTATATATTATAAGGAGGTGAAATTTTCTAAAGGTTTGAAATTCTTGTTTTGTATCCTCCTTCTTATCTTTCGAAAGTGTATTTGTGGAGCTTGAACCTCCCATTCAAACTATTAAATGTAATCTTGCCTCTTGGCAATTGTAATGGATCAGTATCAAATCTTTGGAGCAATAAGATAAGTCTATTTATGATTTTTAACCCTCTCTTATGTTTATTGCATCCTCCCGATCTCTCATTGTAGTTTGGTTATCTCATGCGGGTGGTTGTGTAATAGTTTTAATGGTTCATGGTTAATTATAAAGTAGGTGTTTAGAATTCCTTGGGTGCATCACCCTTGTTTTTTTATTATGGGTAAATAGTTTTGAAGGGACTATACCCTGTGTACAAAAAGGCTCAAAAGCCGATATACCAAAAGAGGAAAAACCAACCCTAAAAGAGCAAAACATCCCACATGGAGGGCTCAACAGCTAGATAATACAATATAGTAACAAAACAGATCTGTCATCACCAATCCGGCACTATGATAATTCTTCACCGGAACTCCTCATGCTATGATTATTTACTAATGCACAACCTTTAGTTTGGTGGATGTAATCTGGAAACAAAACAACAACATAACACAAAAATACCATCGACTATGATAAGATGGAATGATGACAAATTTGAAATATCAAAGTAAATTATAATATTAACATGAAATTGTTACAATCTCACCCATGAGGTACTTCAAGTGTTATTGACTTCACTTGACTTTCACCAAGACTATGGGAGAAACTTTACAATTACACCTCTTAATGGCTTCTTCAACACACCTTTAAACTGATGGCTTCCTTCGCACACTTCCTACAATATTTCTCACTACTTCCTTCTATGCTAAATGAGGGGGTGGCCTCTCTATTTATAGAACTTCCAGGCTTATCCATCTTATCTCTAAGATAGGATAAGAAATCCACTCTGACGAATCATATTCCATACCTTAACTCTTATCTGTACATGTAAGATTATCTTCTAAGATAAGATAAACCTTATCATTTTACATGGGTTCCACATTTTTAGACTTTTTACAAATAAAATACACAAAATATTTATGACCTCACTCCTTGTCCTTATTACCAATATAATATTTCTAATTCCTAATCACGTAGACCCTACTTCTCTAATTACCCAAACTTTGACATTTTAACATTATCGGACCACTTACGACAAATATCATATTCCTAATACATACATTAATGAAATAGAAATTACGGAGGAAAATTTTAGTGTCGACATCTTCCCCCTTCCTAGCTTCTACTCCATCCTCGGAGTAGACTATTCTGGTGCTTGGAAAATCTTCAACTTGTCGTGGTTGACCCATTTTGTAATGGGAGTGCCATCCAATTCCTCCAATCAGACGTACCATTTTCATGCACAAAGCTGCTTTTTTTGTAGGGCCCCATCCATTTTGGAAGAAATTTTTCTGTCTTCTTTTTTTGTATCTGGAATCATATACTAGAACCAAGTCATTCACATGAAATGGAGACCACCAGATCTTTTGATCAAAGTATTCCTTCTGCTTCATTTTCTTCTTATGGCTTGTATCCTTTGCTATTTCTCTAATTTCCTCTAGCAAAATGAAGATGTACCAACCTTTCTTTTCTTGAATCACTTTCATCCATCCTTTCATTTTTCATAACTCTCACGGTGGGAATATCAAACTCAATAGGAAGAACTGGATCAATGCCATAGGCCAACTGAAATGGGGAGTATCCTGTTGCTGACTTTGATGTTGCCCTATATGCCCACAATGCTGCATCTGAGGCATCAGTGTACACAATGAATGGCTTGCTCCAATATGGATTCTTCAAAATAGGTGAAGACACCGTGGCTTCCTTCAGATTGTCCAAAAGCTTCATGCGCCTTATTTCCCGTTCATAAGTAATATCCTTCTTCAAGAACTGGGTTAGTGGTCAGGCAATCTTTGAGAAATTCTTGATGAACCTTCTATAGTAACCCACATGGCCTAAAAATGATCTCAACTTACTTCTATTCATAGGAAATGGTAAATCTTTGATTTTTGAAACTTTATCGGATCGCACCAATACCATCTCCTGGCATCCAAAGACACACTTTGTAGGGTTTAGTGAGGCTTGTGCTTCATCTAACCTTTGAAATGCTATCTCCATTTGGTGCGGTGGTCCAACTTGCTCCCATAGATGAAAAAATCATCCATAAATACTCTGATGAAGGTCCCAATGTAGGGTTCGAACACCCTATTCATCAAACGCTAGAATGTTGCTAGAGCATTACACAACCCAAAAGGCATAACTCTATAAGCAAATGTTCCCAAGGAGTGGTGAACGTGGTCTTCAACCTGATCTTTCTCTGCTATACGAACTTGGTTGTAGCCGCTATATCCATCAACAAAACTATAGCACTCCTGGCCAGCTACTTCGTCCAAGATCTGATCTAAAATGGAAGAGGGTAATGATCCTTCTTTGTTACCTTATTGAGCTTCCTGTAATCAACACAAATGCGTAGCTTCCCATTCTTTTTTATTGAAATCACAATGGGAGAAACCCATTCTGAATTCTCCATAGCAAATATGAATCCTGCATCAAGCAACTTATCTATTTCTTCTTTTACAGTCTTGGAAAAATTAGGATTCATTCTATATGGCATTTGCTTTATGGGCTTAGCACCATCTACCAGCTCAATATAATGTTCTACCCAACTTACTTGACGAAGTTCCTTGTAATCAAAATTGAATAGTTTGTATGTACCTTCGAAAGAGCCGGAGGTAGGATTCCTTCTCACTCTCCATCACAAAGATCACCAATCCTTATTTGTTGGAGACGATCATCAACTTCTTCTTCAGATAATTTTATGGGGTCATGAGTTGGTGTGACTGGAAGGATATCCATGACTGAAACATCCACCTCGCTTTCTTCATCTTCAGTGTCCACTTCACTGGTACTAGAGTAATCAGAGGATGTCCAATCATCAGTTTCATCACTTGAATCCATAGGTTCTACTTTATGATGTCGAGGGATCACGTTTATCTTCACCCTCTCTCTACCACGTCCAAGTGTCATGAAACCTTCATTCCAGTAGTTTCTTGCATGAACTCTCCTTAGCCATGGTCTTCCCAAAGAGTATTGGGTACGCACGCAAGTACCATTTTTCATCACCTGAAAGTCTACCACACATACCACACCCATAACAGATATTGCCACATTTGAAACTACACCTTCTGGTTTAGTTTTTCCTTTATTTAATGACCTTAACATTAGTGTTGAAGGGCGATAAATTTTAAACCCAACATATTCATTACACACTTGGTCATTACATTAATCGCAGCACCTCCATCAACTAAGACATCATGACTTGAAATACCATTACATAATACCTCGGCTTGTGGAGCATAGGGATCCGCCTCTGCCTCCCAAAATAGGGACCTCAACCTCCTTCCTTCTTTGAGCATTGAGTCCACCTCGCAAATCCCACCTCTTCTCGAAGACATAGCCAAGTTGACCATATGTAATATTTACAGCCTTTTGGACAGATCTTCCAAGATGGAGTATGGTCCTTGCCCCTGTGAAATCAGAAAATCCTGCACACCCAACTTTCTTCTCCTATGTTTCTTACTAGTTTCTTCTTTCATCTTCTTAGGATCATTTCCATCTTGATTATCTTTTTCTTTCTTTCTTTTTGTTACAAACACATCTACTTCATTATTTCTGCTCTTATCTACTACATCAAAAGAATTCACATGTGCTTTTTCTTTATCATTATCTCCTTTACCAGATGTAGAAGCTCTATCTAGACAATTATACTTATAATGACCCTTTTTATAACAACCATAACATACAACTTCAGAAATATTTCTTTTTGGACCTCTATCTCCTCCCTGAGAACTAAATTCCTTTCCTTGAAGAAGATTAATAGTTAACTGACCCATCTTTTTGAGCAGATCTTCATACTCAGTAGATGTACTAGGAGAAATATTTGTGCTCACCGGATTGGTTGTGGATTCTGGACCAAAGGTGTTGGTGTAGGCTCTACTTTAGCAACAATTTCTTTGGGCTCCTCTTCCATGCTTTCTTCTTGCCTTCTTGCAATCTCCTTTGCTTGTTCAATGGTAGCTAGGCGGTCATACTTCACTCGTTGTCTGATCTCTGGCTTCATCCCAAGAATGAAGTGCTTACAGAGGAGATTATCCATGCCATTCATCAACCCATCCGCTAGTCCTTCCTTCCGATCTGGGCATCGAGCTTCCTCCTTAGCTCTAGAACATGAGCATGATAATCCCTTATCTTCTTCTTCTCTCCTTGGGATAGCTTTGTGATCTCGATCATGAGATCTGCATATTTCATTGTTCACCAAATTCTTCAAGAAAACTTTCCAGTTAATAAATCCCATGAATTTTTCACATTATCACCTAGTGTTTCAAACCACCTAAGTGTTGAACCATCCAAAAAGGTAGGAAAAATTTAGTCCATTGTTCCCTTCTTATAAGGCCATTACAAATACAAGATCGCTTAAACTCTTGAATGAAAGAAGAAGCATCTTCATTAGATTGAGCTGAAAAAGCAGAATCTTTCCCATTTTCAAAAGTAACTACCGTGAAATACCAACTCACAAGTACAATCAACAAGACTTATGTGTACAAATAATTGGAATCACTATACTAGAAAGTGACTTTACACCTTTCTACAGTAAAATAGAAATGACCACGGTAAACTATGGTAAAACTTGACTTACTGCGGTAAAACCGACTTTCCGTGGTAAACACTATTCACGATAAAAGTGAAGTTATTGCGGTAAATACTATTCACGGTAAAAGTGACTTTACTCAAGGTAAATACTATTATAGCAAAAATGACTTTACCATGGTAACTACTATTCATGGCAAAAATGGCTTTACCATGGTAACTACTATGCACACAAGAAAAAACAAGGTTACCCTCTAATTGATTTTTGACTAAGTGGGAATATCTCTCTCCGTAAAATCCACCAACGAGGAATGGTCCCGCAAACGGAACCAAAATGTCATCACCAATCCGCACTATGATAATTCTTCACCGGGAACTCCTCGTCTTTATGATTATTTACTAATGCACAAACCTTTAGTTTGGTGGATGTAATCTGAAACAAAACAACAACATAACACAAAAATACCATCGACTATGATAAGACGGAATGATGACAAATCTGAAATATCAAAGTAAATTATAATATTAACATGAAATTGTTACAATCTCACCCATGAGGTACTTCAAGTGTTATTGACTTCACTTGACTTTCACCAAGACTATGGGAGAACAATTACACCTCTTAATGGCTTCTTCAACACACCTTTAAACTAATGGCTTCCTTCGCACACTTCCTACAATATTTCTCACTACTTCCTTCTATGCTAAATGAGGGGGGTGGCCTCTCTATTTATAGAACTTCTAGGCTTATCCATCTTATCTCTAAGATAGGATAAGAAATCTACTCTGACGAATCATATTCCATACCTTAACTCTTATCTGTACATGTAAGCTTATCTTCTAAGATAAGATAAACCTTATCATTTTACATGGGTTCCACATTTTTAGACTTTTTACAAATAAAATACACAAAATATTTATGACCTCACTCCTTGTCCTTATTACCAATATAATATTTCTAATTCCTAATCACATAGACCCTACTTCTCTAATTACCCAAACTTTGACATTTTAACATTATCGGACCACTTACAACAAATATCATATTCCTAATACATACATTAATGAAATAGAAATTACAGAGGAAAATTTTAGTGTCGACGGATCAAGATAGATAATGATCCAAACAAAAGCGAAGAGACAAAAAGTGAACAAGAGGTAACCATCACTAGTCATCTCAGCCCAAAAAAACACCAAAAACACTAGTCAACAACAACTTCACCGCCAAGAATGAAAGAACAGAGCTCCGCATCACTTGATAGCCCGGTCGATCTCGACTTTAATCATTTGGAGCGAGATGAAGAATGTAATGGCGGTGGCACAGAAGGGTCTTTCAAATCTACCCGGCAATTGCAAGATCTCTATTCTCCTTGGAGCCCCAAATGTGCATCACCCTTGTTATCTTAGGTTTTATTTCTTGCATCCCCTTAACCCCTCTCTCCTTGCAAGTTAGAGTAGGTTTTAGAGTAGATCCTCTCAAAAATGAATGTGTGCACTGAACGAGGAATAGCCTTCATCTAGAGATCTCTCCCAATTCACAAATTCCCACACTTCGGGAGAAGCTCCATGTTATGTAATCACACCGAGAGTCTCAACCCAACGAGTTGCAGACATTGGGGGTGTTTTTATTATGCATCAAAAATTTGGCACACCCAATTGGATAAGAGGTCAATAGTTTAGTGTTATTAATATTAGGTGTGTGTCTTGGTAAACTTCCTATTAGTGCAAAATCATAGCACCCATGATTGTCTACAACTCGATGGGTTGAGACTCTTAGTGTGATTGCATAACATGGATCTTTTCCCAAACTATGGGAATTTACAATCAATAAAGATCTTTGGATGAAGGTCGGTTCCTATTCCTTTGTTTAGGTGCACATATAAAATTTGTAGAGGATCTATTCTAAAATATATTCTAACTTTCCAAGGAGACAAGGTTAAGAAGATGCAAGAAATTAAACCTAAACTAACAGAGGTGATACACCAAAGGAATGTTGAACACTGGATTTCTATATTAAACACAAACCATTAAAATGTAATAAAACCACCATGCACAGATAACCAATATTACAATGAAAGATTAGATAAAGGAAATGAACACAAGAGAGGGTTGAAATCATCCATAGACATGTATTATTGCTTCAAAATTGATATAGAACATTACAATGGCCGGAGGAAAAAAACTTGCATTACAGTCTTAATGGAAGGTTTGAACTCCACGAATTCATCTGCAGACCAAAGAAGAAGGGAGGGTGCAAAACCAAAATTTCCAACCCTTTACAATGAGTCAAGCTCTTACCTTTATAGATGAAGTGAAGAGAGGAGAAGAAAAGGAGGCAGGAAATATGATTTGGAAGCTTATCCACCAATCATCAATGCCCCCATATTCACTTAGAAAAGAAATCATCCCGGCTTGCATGGACCCAAAATTGTAACTTGTTCCTTTTGTGAAAAAGTGCAAAATGCCAACATATCTCCCATTGACCTACAACCACAATTTTCCCCTTTGGTGAAAAGTATTCCCTAGGCCCGTAAGTCCACATTTGGGAAAAAATCCTTCCCAAGCTCGTTGACACGTAACTTGTGAAATATGAAGAGTTAGGACTTCTTTAAATTTTCAGAAAGGGGAAGAAATTTCCTATCTAATGAAGATTTTTTTAGGAAACCCTAAGTTCTTAAAATATATAAAAAAATCAGTTTGAAGCATCAAAGGGGGCAAAGGGGGTTAGTTGACTAAAAATAAGAGTGAGCTTATTTTAGAAAACAATTTGGCGACTCATATGGTGCATCACCTATTAGATGAGATGATCCATGGCCTTTAAGAATCCATTCGGCATGGAATCTACTTGGTAGTTTCAAATCTAGCCTAGAACTACCTTCCGTTACATGCAATCTTATATTTGTAATAAAATTTTGGATTCAATATTTGTGGGAGTAGAGATTTTTCTCAAACTCCAAAACTTTTCCCTCATTTGATTTTCTACAAACTTGATCTGTTGAGTGCAATGAAAATATCCATACCTACTCCAATATGGATACTCTGCAAATTTAATTTCTTGTGGCCATAAGTCTCTTCCATGAATGAGATGAATTGTATATAAGCATACACCAGAAGTAATAGAGCATGTGCACCAACACTTAGGGAAATTGAAACCTAAACTATAACAAGACAATGTGCATACGCACTTGGAGAAATTGAAAACCTAGGCTAATATTTACAAGGGTGATAAATTCTCCTTTTAGTAGTAGTGTTTGAGGTAGATCCCATTGACTGGAATCTGTAATTCTTTGCCATCCAACTTATCCATTCGAAGGCATTGCTACCTTTACATTTGGTGATCATGTATGGACCACTCCATATGGCATCAAACTTGGAATGTTTTCCTGGCTTTACACGGTCACATCCCACTTTAGTACCAAACCTCCACCTTGGAATGTCTTGCATTTATCTTTCTTATCAAATATCTTCTTTATCAATGTTTGATCTTTCTTCATGATCTGCATTGCATGTTCTCTTTCTTCTTCTACTCCCATTAGCTCTGCATACCTGATTTCCATAGGCTCAAACTCAGCTAGTTCCAACAGTTTTGTGAGCTCCAAAGTGGGAAGCTCCAATGATATGGGAAACACTGCCTCTTTTCTGTATATAAGCTTGTATGGAGAGCTTCCTATAGAACTTTTAGATGTGATCCTATTAGCCTATGGAGCTTATTTGAGCTTTGTGTGCCAAGTCTTATGATTCTCATCAAGGGTCCTTTTGATGATTCTTAGTAATTTTTGTTTGTGGACTTTGCTTGGCCATTACCCTGAGGGTAATAGTTTGATGAAGTGTTGAGGTATATAACATTCTTGACAGACCATTTGGTGATCCTTGTACCAATAAATGCCAATGCATTATCTGATATGATAGTGGTAGGGACTCCAAACCTAGTGACTATCCCTTCATAGAAATCCAAGCTATTGGATTTATTTCCCTCGTGAAGTGCCATTACTTCAGTCCACTCGGTGAAATAGTCTATTTTCGTAAGTATCCACTTGTGGCCTTGACTTGAATGTGGATTAATCACTCCTATAAAGTCTAATACCCATTTCATAAATGGTTGATCTACTAAAATTGGAAGAAGGGGCAGGGATGTTAACCTTTCTTTCCCTATGAAGAATACACACTTCTTGTATTTCTTGATCCATGAGTAGAAATCACTAAACACTGTAGGGCAATAGTAACCAGCCTTCATGATATTGATAGTTGTTACTTGAGGAGCAAAGTGGCCTCCTTCTTCTCCATCATGGAACTCATGAAACACCCTCTCAATTTGGCCTATCCCAATGCACCTCAATAGAACACTATTGATGTTTTTCTTAAATAAAACACCATCAACAAACACATATGGAATGACTTGTAATTTAATGTATCTCCTCTTTGATTTGCTCATTTCTTGAGGGCATAATTTTTTTGGGAGATAATGCACCAAGTATTAGGTCCAACATGGAATGGGTGTACCATTAGCTCACTGTTCTTGATGATTTTGTAGTAGCAGAACAACCTCTTCTTCTCCTTTTGACTCATCATGTTGACTGGAAGTGAGCTGCTCACATAACCCTTTTCCATGAACTAGCTTGGTCACCTTGATTTCAATATCATATTCCATTACATGGGTGATCCAACGCTGCTCTATTCTCATTCAATTCCTTTTTTAAGAGAAATTCCTTGACACCACATGAGACACTATTAGCTGAATCTTGTTGTTTGAGACCAAGTGTCTGAACTTCTTCAAACTCCTAATGATAGCAAGGACATGCTTTTCAATAGAAGAATGCATTACTTCGTAATCTTCCAAGCTCATCAAGAATGTTATGGATTGTTCTGATCCTTATATATTTAGCTATACCAAGATAGCTAAGATTTTTTTAAACCCCATAAGCATACAACACGAAGTCCTTTGAAAAGTCTGGGTTGATAATATTTGGAGCTTGTGATATTGCCTACTTGATGGCTTCAAAACTCTCTTTTTCTTATGCCATCTATTTGAATGTAATACTCTTCTTCAAAATCATTGTCAAAGGCTTCACAAGAGTGGAAAAATAAGGCACAAATCTATGAACAAATTTTATCCTTCCCAAGAAGATTTGGAGAGACTTCTTGTGGTGTGGTAATGGAAGTGTTTGGATGGCTTCAAATCTTTTAGGATCAATTGTTAACCCTTATCTTGAGACAATGTGGCCCAACAATTTTCCCTTGTGTGCTAAGAATACAAACTTCTTTAGATTCAATGACACTTCAAACCTTCTACACCTCTGAAATACCTACCTGAGGTGGAAGAGATGGTCTGAACATTCTTTGAGAAGATGGTGATATCATCTAGATACACCAAAACTATCTTGTTGATTAAGCCTTTGAATGCCATGTCCATAGCTTGCTGAAATGTTGCTCGGCATTTGATAGTCCAAATGACATCTTCTTATAAGCATATGTACCCCATTTAGTGGTGAAGGTTGTCTTGAACTGATCTTCTTCTTTTACCATTATCTAATTATAGCCTGAGTAGCCATCTAGCAATGAAAACCTCTCAGATCCAGCTACAACCTGTAAGATTTTCTCCATCGATGGAAGTGGGTAGTGATCTTTGAGTGATGCTCTATTTAGATCACGAAAGTCTACACACAATCTGATTTCTCCATTTTTTTCCTTACAGGGCACCAAGTTTATAACCCAACTTGAATGCTTGATAGGGAAGATGATGTTGGCCTCAATTAGCTTGTTCAACTCTTTTCTCATGAGAGGTTCAATGTGAGGGTTTATTGGCCTTTGCTTCTGTCTGAAAGGCTTGGATTTAGGTTTTAATTCAATTGTATGCTTAGCCAATCTTGGGTTGAAACCTCTTAAATCATTATAAGTCCATGCAAAAACATCTGGGAATTCTTGACAAAGTTGAACAAATTCAACTTTATCTTGTGGAGTGCTTACTTTTCCAATTTACAATGTCTTTCCTTCACTTTGAAAATGAGATCTAAGTCTTCACCCTTTACTTGAATGTTTGATTTATCCTTTGAATTGATAATTTGGGTTTAAGATTGAATCCAAGGTTACAAGACCTTTTAGTCTTTTTTTGTTCTCAGTGCACCACCACTTGGTCATCATACTGTTGTTCCAATTTGTCTTGGTTTTGGAAGAGAACTCAGCTTCTTCTTGTAGAAAATTGATAATTTCTGGTCATTCTCAAAGACACCGCCAACTTGTGTTATTATCTGGGATGGTTGGCCTTACAACCACCTTTATATGGGGCTGAGACTTATCACTATTTATACTTTCTATAACATCAAATGTTGCCCCAATTGCTACTAGTTTTTCTGTTGCATCATTCTTTTTCCTAGGTATGGACACAATGTTGAAAGCTTCAAAGTCATCAATGAGGTCCCATACCTAGTTTTTATAGCTCCTGAGTAGGTCATTCTTTGCAGCATGTTGTCCTCTAACTTGGTTCACAATCAGCTCACTATCACCAAATATTTGTAGATTCTTAATGCCTCTCCTCCTAGCCCAATGAAGTCCATGAATCAAAGCCTCATACTCAGCTGTGTTGTTTGAGTAAGAAACTGGAAGCAAAAAGCTGAGTAATATCTTTATCCTTCCGGTGAAACAAGCATAGCTCCTCCTCCTACACATTGTCTACTTATTGAGCCATCAAAGAACAATTTCCATACCTCATTATCATCCTTGTGGTCTGACTTGATGATTCGCTTCATACAAGCAATAGACTCCTAATTCATATTCTTCCATTTCTTTGTAAGGTTCAAAAGCATGCCTCTTGTTTGCCCATTCATCAAGGGTCAAGTCTAGAATACATCCAACCTTGGTATCAACTTCATGGGTGCTTGGATAATCCTCTTGATCAAATGTTAAACAATTTGCATTGATTAGACTCGGTGTATGAGGATCAATATGGAAGTTTGTAATAGGCTCAGATCTGATTATAGCCAAGTAGCTCCATACCTTGTTCTGAATATCATGTGTGACCAATCAACGCGGATAAATAACCTCCAATTTTATCGGTGAAGTTTCTTGACAAACACAATGCAAAGACTGGTGGCAATTCTATGACTCATACATCTTATAAGATGGTCACATTGGGACATCCATGAAATTTGAGGCTCAAATATTTGATTACTCCAACTATTGTTACTGTTTTACCATCTAATTGTACCACACCTTTAGAAATGAATTCATATTGAAGACCCAGTTGATCAGCTATTTGTTTTGGCATTACATAGCTACTTGCTCCGAATCAATCATGTAATTATGCACCAATTTATCTCCAATGATCAATGAGATATAGAATGGTGGGGGCTTCAAATTTTACCTTGTTGTCCTCCATGATTTCCTTCAGTTGAGCTGCATTGGTAAGCACTTTCTCTTGCTGATTGGGTGACTGATTTGATGTTGACCAATTTTCCATAGCAGCTTGCAATAGGTCTCTTTGTCTTGGGATAGCCAATGACTCCCACATTGAGATGTTTACATTTTTCCTCTTCATCTGCTCAATGATGTTGAATGGAGATGAGATATCTCTCTGTTGCCCTTTTCCTTGCATATTATTCTCTTGCACATGGGTTGTTACAACTGGCACTTGAGCTGGTCTAGGGGGTGGCTTGGGCTGACCTTGCACATTAGGAGCTGCACTTTGATTGCCAATACCTTGTGGAGTAATAGAGGGTTTTGGATCACTTGAATTTGATGATTTTCCCTCTCTAATATTCCTTTTCTTGGACCATGTATTGGAAGCTACACTTTGAGAAGGGGCTTGGTTAACTCCACAAAATTCTTTTGTTTTCCAATTAACCAACATAGTTTCAGTTGGAGGTGTCTCTTGCTGAGCTTCTTGCTGCTAATTTTCCTCTTGACTAGGTTCTTGGGACACACCAACGGTCTATACCATCAAGGCCTAGTTTAGTGCACCATTGAAACACATTGATTGAATGTGAGGTAGATGCAAGGGTAACACCATTCATACTCTTGTGCCATGTTGTTTTGTGTTGGAACCAAAGCTTTTGATGTTGAAGTTACATTTGGATCATATGGTCGAAATGGCCTGGTAGCTTGAGGTTGTCCTTGGTTCAAATTTTGATTTGTGGCATGACTTGGTGGTTTATTTTTCTAGTATGGGGGCCTAGCTTGATACTAAGTTTGAGGCTGATATGGCCTAGAACTCTGAGCTTGTTGTCTCTCGATAGTCACTAGCTTATTTCCTAGGTTCTGCAGTTGTTTCAAGACCTCCTGGTACTCTTTTGAAGTGCTTGAAGAAATAGAAGCCTCATTGTTGCTTTGATTTCTAGGGGGTGGAATGGGATTCAACTCTGGTGTTTGACTAGTGCTTGGACTTCCTAATTCTGGATATAGAGGCATAGGTGGCCTAGGTGTAAGTTTACCAACCTAAATTAAACAATTTTCAGCTCTAATGGAAATGTTATAGGCTGTAGGTAAGGTTACACCTCCCATGGATTGAATCATTATATAAATATTATAATTTAAAGCTTTAAGAAAGTATACAAAAGCACCTTTAGTTGCTCTCATGGAAAATGGAATCCTATCCCATGTCCTTTGAAATATGAAGTTGAAATATGTCAATTGTTCATTAGGAGCCCTCTTAATGGTTGTCAATTGTTCCAATAGAGATAGGTTATCCCCCTTTTCTCCAAATTGATTGTGAAGAGCTGTGCACAGATGGTCCCAATTCTGAATAGAGCCTGTTGTTAGACTCCTGAACCATTACAAAGCTTTACCCTTGAATGAAGAGGCTAACAATTTGACTGTAATGTCCATCTCAATGATTTCATGAATTGCATAGACATTTGCAATGTCTTGAATGTGGTCACTAGGAGTAGTTTGGTTCTCTCCAGTGAAATATGGAATGCTCTTCAATGCTGCAACTGGAACTAGATTTTGTGCATTGAGAGTGAGTGGGCTACTGCTAGTGAAGTTGACATAGGGATTGGGTTGTGGATGTGCCATTATGATTGGCCTAAGAACCCTTGTTGATTGAATGAAAGGCCTACTGGGGAGGTGTTGAAAAATTTATATTTGGTGGAGATGGATACCTTTGAGATCTTCTTCCCCTTCTCCCTCTATCTGGGGACAAGTGTAGATAGACAAAAAATCCTTCTTCTCTAGTTCTTGATCTAGTATGAATTCTTCTCATGAATCTGCAAAGCCTGGGCTACTAAAACCAGTGGACTCTACCTCTTTTGGAGTTGCCAGATGTGCAATTTCAAATCTCCTTGCAAGTTGAAGAATTATAAAAGTGCACATCAATCTTGCTGCAGTAAAAATCAAGACCTATTGGTCCCATCGGAGGTGCCAAAATTGTTAGTGCAAAATCACATCACCCTTGAATGTTTGCAACTTGATGGGTTGAGACTCTCAGTGTGATTGCATAACATGGAGCTTTTCCAAAAGTGTGGGACTTTGCAATCGAAAGCACTCCTGGATGAAGGCCAGTTCCTATTCCTCTATTCAGGTGCACACATAAAATTTGTAGAGGATCTATTCTAAAATCTATTCTAACTTTCCAAGGAGACAGGGTTAAGAAGATGCAAGAAATTAAACCTAAACTAATAGAGGTGATGCACCAAAGGAATGTTGAACACCGACTTTGCTATTAAACACAGACCATTAAAATGTAATACAACCACCATGCACAGATAACCAATATTGCAATGAAAGATCAAATAAAGGAAATGAACACAAGAGAGGGTTGAAATCATCCAAAGACATGTATTATTGCTTCACAAATTGATACAAAACATTACAATGGCCAAGAGGCAAAAACTTGCATTACAATCTTAATGGAAGGTTCGAACTCCACGAATTCGTCTACAGACTAGAGAAGAAGGGAGGGTGCAAAACCAAAATTTCCAACCCTTTACAATGAGCCAAGATCTTACCTTTATAGATGAAGTGAAGAGAGGAGAAGAAAAGGAGGCAGAAATTTTATTTGGAAGCTCAACCACTAGCCATCAATGCTCTGCATATTCACTTCACAAAATAAAACATCCTTGGGCTTGTGGACCCGCATTGTAACTTGTGCCTTTTGTGAAAAGTGAAAAATGCCAACATATCTCACACAAACTTGTAACCGCAATTTTCCCCTTTGACGAAAAGTCTTCCTGTGCCCACATGTCCACATTTGGCAAAAAATCCTTCCTAGGCCCGCATGTCCACATTTGGCAAAAAATCCTTCCCAGGCCCACCAGTTTGTAACTTACAAAATATGAAGAGTTAGAAGGACTTATTTACAATTTTTGGAAAGGGGAAGAAATTTCCTATCTCGATGAAGATTTTTTCAGAAACCTTACGTGCTTAAAATATATAAAAATCAGATTAAAGCGAAAAAGGGTGGAACGGGGTTAGTTGACTAAAAATAAGAGTGAGTTTATTTTAGACAACACTTCCAGCCTTTGGAGGCTTTGGAGCAACACATCCGATCGACGACTGCGTTCATTCAAATCTAGTGGTTTCAGTAGCCCAAGTTTATAAATTTCATGAGAAGAAGAAAAACAAGTTCAAGAACTAGAGAAGAGGGGCTATTTGTCTATCTACATTTATCCCCAGATAGAGAAAGAAGGGGAAGAAGAGCTCAAAGGTCTCCATCTCCACCAAACAAGACATTGTTAACACCTCTTCCTAGAAGGCCTTTCATTCAATCAACTAGAGTTATTCAACCAATCAGGATGGCACAACCCAACTCCTACGTTAACTTCACCTTGGCAAAGAACCCGCCGATCAATGAAAAATCTAGTTCTAGTTGCAGCACTAAAGAACATTCCATATTTTACTGGAGAGAACCAGACAACTCTAATTGATCATATCTAGGACATTGCAAATGTCTGTGCAATCCATGAAATTTCTGAAATGGACATTGTTGTCAAGTTGTTGGCATCCTCCTTTAAAGGTAAAGCTTTGCAGTGGTTTAGAAGTCTAACCGCAGGATCCATCCAGAATTGGGACCATTTATGCACAACTCTCCACAATCAATTTGGAGAAAAGGGAGATAACATGTCTTTATTGGAACAATTGACAACAATCAAGAGGAATCCTAACGAATAGTTAAATGGCTTCAACTTATGATTCCTAGGCTGCCTATGCCTCTATATCCAAAACTAGGAGCCCTACAACTAGTCAAATGCTAGAATTGAATCCCATTCCAGCCCCTAGGAATCAAAGCAATAGTGAGGCTTCTACTTCTTCAAGCACTTCAAAAGAGCTACAAGAGGTTATGAAACAACTGCAGAACCTAGGAAATGAGCTAGTAACTATCAATAAATAGCAAGCTCAAAGTTCTAGGCCGTATCAGCCTCAAAATTAGTATCAAGCTAGACCCCCATATTAGCAAAATAGACCACTAGCTTAGGCTGCAAATCAAAACCAGAACTAAGGACAACCTCAAGCTACCAGGCCATTCCGACCATATGATCCAAACACAACTTCAACATCAAGGGCCTTGGTTCCAACACAAAACAACATGGCACATGAGTATGACTAGTGTTACCCCTGCAATCTACCTCATAATCAATCAATGTGTTTCAATGGTGCACTAAATCAGGCCTTGATGGTACAAACCATTGGTGTATCCCAAGAACCAATTCAAGAGGGAAATCAACAACATGAAACTCAACAAGAGGCACCTCCAACGAAACCACATTGGTCAATTGGCACATAGAAGACTTCGTGGAGTTAATCAATCCACTTTTCGGGGTGTATCCGCCAACGATCGTCAAGGAAGAGAAACATTGAGGAGGGACAACCATCTAATCCAGTTGTTTCTCATCCCAATCCTACACAACAAGGAGTTAGTAGACCAAATTCAGCCCCAAATGTGCAAAATCAGCCCAAGACACCCTTTACAAGACACACATGCATGTTCAAGCTCCCGAGAAGGTTGTGCCAAGTAAGGGGAAACAAAAGGATAATTCATCCCCTTCAACATTATTGATCAGATGAAGAAAACACATGTGAAAATTTCCATGTGGGAGTCACTGGAAATCCCAAGACAACGAGATTTGTTGCAAGCTGCAATGGCCAATTGGTCTACCTCAAATGGATCAAACCAAGGTCAAGAGAAAGTTCTCACTAATGCAATGTAACAGGGTGGTGGTCAACCAAGCAAAATTTGAATCCTCCACCATTCTATGTGTCATTAATTGTCGATACCACTTGGTACATAAGCTGCGTGATCGATTCCAATGCAAGTAGCTCGAGAATGCTGAAATAAATAGCAAATCAATTGGGTCTAAAGTATGAGCCAATGCTAAAAGGAGTAGTGCAACTAGATGGGACAATAGTAGGAATGGTTGGGGTCATCAAGGGTTTAATCCTAACACTACATGCCTGTCCAAATGTCACAGTCTTGTAAGATGTGTCTATAATTGACCTCCCACCACTCTTTGCACTATGTTTGTCAAGGGACTTCATCGCCAAAATTGGTGGGTATCTATTTGTAGATTGGTCACACATGATTTTCAGGACGAGGTATGGAGCTAAGGCTACAATCAGGTCGAGCTGATTGTAAACTTTCACATTGAGCCTCATGTGCCAAGTCCTATCAATGCTAATTTCTCAGCCTTTGACCAAGAAGAGTGTTCAAATGATTTAGAAATAGGTACTAAGGTTGAGGGTATCCCATATTTGACTCTAGATGAATGGGAAAACAAAGGACATGCATTTGACCCATATAAGGAAATTGAAGAATCTGAATTGGGTGTATATTGTGTACACGAAGAAAATTCACCCATTCCTAACATCACCAAGCCAAAAGATGAAGGTGAAAATGAAGTATGGAAACTATATTTTGATGGTTCAAGAAGAAAACAAGGTGTTGGAGGAGGTGCATTGTTAGTTTCACCACAGAACACCAAGTATTATTCAAGTGTTTTATTTCCAATTTTCCTATTCAAACAACACAATTGAATACGAGGCTTTAATTCATGGGATTCATTGGGCCAGGAAAAGAGGCATAAATAATTTGTGACTATTTGGTGATAGCGAGCTAATCATCAATCAAGTAAGGGGGAAACATGTTGTAAAGAATGACCTACTTAAGAGCTACAAAAATAGGGTACGGGATCTAATTGAAGACTTTAAAGCTTTCAACATTGTGTCCATACCCAGGAAGAAGAATGAAGATGCGAGATAGTCTTGTGGGAGTTGGAGCAATATGTGATGTGGTTGTGATGTCAAAAAGACAAAACACAACCACATATCCATGTGATTGTAAGGTTAGAAGTTCCAGGACATTAACACAAGTGGCGGTGTTTGAGAACGCGATCAACATATCATTAATTTCTTAGAAGAAGAGGCTACATTCTCAGCTAGGAATTAAGATAAATTAGAGCAATAGATTATCACGGGGATCAAGTAGTGCATACGGACTAACAACCTTCCAAGAGGTTTAATGATACTAGAGTCAATATTCAATCATAATGACCAGTTTTGTAAAGAGAAAGCAAACATTAAGGTCAAGGGAGATGATTTAGAACCTATTTTTGTTGGGGAAGGAAAGACACTCCAAATTGGTAAGGTGGCCACTGAAAAAGAAAGATATGATTTTGTACAACTTTACAAAGAGTTTCCAGACGTCTTCACTTGGAGCTATGAGGATCTGCAAGGATTTAATCTGAATTTGGCATAACATACAATAGAGCTAGATCCAGATGCTAAGCCCAACAGGCAAAAGAAAAGACCAGTCAACCCACACATTGAGCCTCTTATGAAGAAAGAGTTGAACAAGCTAATAAAGGAAATCATTATATTTCCAATCAAACATTCAAGATGGGTTGCAAACTTGGTACCAATCAAGAAGAAAAACAAAGAAATTGGGTTGTGTGTGGACTTTCGAGACTTTAATGGAGCATCTCTCGAGGACCATTACCCATTTCCTTCAATGGAACAAATATTACAAGTGGTATCTGCTCAAATATTTTCCCTCCTTGACGGCTACTTGGGGTATAATCAGATAATGGTAAAAGAAGACGACCAGTTCAAAATGGCTTTCACCACTAAGTGGGGCACCTATGCCTACAAGAAGATGCCATTCGGATTATCTAATGCTGGAGCCACCTTTAAAATGGTGATAGACATGGAATTCATGGGGTTGGTCAACACAAAAGTGCTAATATATCTTGACGATATCACTGTGTTCTCCAAAAACGTAGCGGATCACCTCTTTCATCTGAGACAGGTATTTCAAAGATGTAGGAAATTTGGGGTATCATTAAATCCCAAAAAATGCATATTCTTGGCTCACGAAGGAAAGCTCCTAGGCCATATTATGTTAAAGGAAGGATTGATGATCGACCTAGAAAGAGTTGAAGTAATTCGAACATTACCATTTCTCAGATCAATTTTATAGGAAGGATCAATTTTATAGGAAGGATCAATTTTTTTCGCAGGTTTGTGCCAAATTTTTCCACTCTTGTGAAGCCAATAACACTGATGTTGAAGAAGAGCATGGAATTTAGGTGGACATCTAAGGGAAAAGAAAGTTTTGAAGCCATCAAAGAGGCTATATCCCAAGCTCTAACTCTCGTCAATCTAGACTTCTCCAAGGACTTCATGCTTTATGCCTTTAGTGGTGGGGACACAATTTCTATAATCCTAATAGAAAGAAAAAAAAGGGATTTGAACAACCAGTTTCCTTCTTCATCCAAATTTTGGAGGACTATGAAGTGAGATACTCCTTCATTGAGAAACATGTCCTTGCAGTGATCAGGAGCTTGAAGAAGTTCAAGCACCTTGTCTCAAATAACAAAATTCAATTGTTGGTCTCTCATGCGGGAGTCAAGGAATTCCTTTTGAAAAAATATCTAAATGAGAAATGTGCAGGATGGATCACTTGTGTCATGGAATATGACATTGAGATTAAAGTCACTAAGTGGGTCCGTGGAAAGGGGTTATGTGAACAGATTGGCATCAAGTCAACAAGTAGGAAGCAGTAATGAAAATGGGGTTGTTTTGGTACTACAAGATGGTCAAGAACGAGAAAATGATAATGTTCCTATCCCTTTTTGGACTCAAAACATGATACATTTCCTACAAACAGGCCTATGCCCCCAGAAATGAGCAAAGAAAAGAGGAGATACTTCAGATTACAAGCCATTCCATATGTGCTTGTTGATGGTGTTTTGTTCAAAAAGGACATCAATGGTGTTCTATTGAGATGCATTGGAATAGGTCAAATCGAGAAGGTGTTACAGGAGGTTCACAATGGAGAAGCCGGAGGTCATTTTTCTCCATAGGTAACAACTCTCAAGATAATGAAGGCGGGATATTATTGGCCCATGGTGTTCAGTGACTGCTACACATGGATCAAAAAATGTAAGAAATGTGCATTCTTCATAGGCAAGGAAAGATTAAGCAAGCACTCCCATTGCACCCAATTTCAGTTGACCAACCATTCATGCAATGGGGATTGGAATTCATTGGGGTCATCAATCCAAACTCAAGCCAAGGCCACAAGTGGATTCTCATAGCAACAAACTATTTCACCAAGTGGACCAAGGCGGTAGCACTCAAAGAAGCAAATGAGTCTAGCATACTAGACTTTTATGAAGGGATAGTGACTAGGTTTGGAGTACCGACCACTATCATATTAGATAATGCATTAGCATTCCTAGGCTCCAAGATCATAGAATGGGCTGTCAAGAATGGGATCTACTTGAGCACCTCTTCAAATTATTACTTGAGCACCTCTTCAAATTATTACCCACAGGGTAATGGGTAGGTAGAGTCCACAAACAAGAATTTTCTAAGAATCATCAGAAGGAATCTAGATGAAAATCAAAGGACATGGCATACAAAGATAAAATCAGCATTATGGGCTGACAGGATCACACCAAAGAGGTCAACAAGTAATTCTCCCTACAAGATGGTCTATGGAAAAGAGGCAGTGTTGCCTATATCATTAGATCTTCCTACATTGGAATTCATGAAGCAATTGGAATTATCTGAGTTTGAACCAATGGAGGCTAGGTATGTAGAGTTGATGGAATTGGAAGAAATTAGAGAACATTCAGTTCAAATGATAGAGAAAGATCAAGCCTTAGTCAAAAGGTGGTTTGATAAGAAAGCAAGAGCAAGGACCTTTCAGGAAGGGGACCTAGTTCTGAAGTGGGATGCAGATCGGGAAAAGCTAGGAAGGCATTCTAAATTTGATGTTATTTGGAGTGGCCCCTACATGGTCATAGGATGTAAAAGTAGAAATGCCTTCCAATTGTCTACATTGGATGGAGAGGATCTTCCGATTCTGGTTAATGAGAATCTATCTCAAACATTTCTACTAAAAGGGAAGTTTCACCCTTGTAAATATTAGCCTAGGATTTTAATTCCTCTAAGTGCGTATGCACATTGTCTTGTTGTAGTGTAGGTTTCAATTTCCCTAAGTGCTTCGGCATAGGTTTTGTTGCTCCAAGGTTATATCATTGTGCATTCAATGTGCCTCCAAGTGAATGTGTGCCTACAATCCATTTCTAGAAGTAGGTGAATGCTCCAGGTCAAGACAATTTTCTACTCTCAGAAATATCACCTTCAAGATTTTCTTATGAAAATTAAGAGTGCAAGTGGCAAAGTAGGTTAAGGGCCAATAGGTTGCACACAATCGTGCTCAAGGTTTTAGGAACAAGATCGCACTCAGTTATCATTCATGACTCCACACCCAAAAGATACTTCAAGGCAACTGATATTTTCACCTAGTAGGTAGGTGATCCCGCGAGTTGCCAAATTTTTATCCAATTTTTCCCCTCGGAAAAATTGATCAAACATGACCTTGCATAGGAGGAAATGGAGAGGTTAGTTCATTCATGTGAGCTCACATTTGATCCAAAAAATCAAGTTGTGGGTGGGCTTGGCAATGGAGAAGTAAGGTTGAAAAATGAGGCCAAACAATGTTAAAGGAGATCAAAGCTCAACAGAGAAAAATGGAGAAAGGCAGTGTTCACTCGAGGCCCAAATTGGCTAAGTATAAAAGAATGAGTGGAATCCTCCACATGTCTCATCAGCGCAACTTTAAGGGTAAATTCCAAAGAGGGGTCTCCAAACAAGTGCAGGCTCCCACGTGTTGAAGGCCCGAGAAAGTTGCATCGGCCATTGAAAAATCAAAGCAAAGCAACAGGACAGAGGAAGGTGCCACATGTCACTCAACACAACTCTAAAGGTAAAATCCAAAGGTAGACCCCAAACAAGGGTAAGCCCTCCACGTGTTTAGAGTTTGAAAAGGAAAAGTTGGCCGTTGAATCAGCTAAGTATAAAAGAGTCAGCGAAAGCCTCCATGTGTCTCATCAACACACCTTCAAGGGTAAATTCAAAAGCGGGGTTTCCAATAAGTGTAGGCTCGCCACATGTCTAAGGCCCGAGAAATTTTCTTGATCAAATAATACCACAAAGATCACACAAGGAGTCCGTGCAGGATAGAAGGCCCGGAACCAAGGGTACAAAAGGAGAGGAAAGACCACGCGTTGCAGAAGGCAAGCTAAGATTTTAGGACTTAGTAGATTTTGAGCATGAAGACCTATTGTTAGAAGATGGCATGCGAAACACACCAACGATGCAGAGATGTGTGCGCCATGCATTATCTATATTTGGTGAAGCGTATCAAAGCGTTTTTGCATGGAGACGAGCTGAGAATAGAATTGATACTTCTGTTAACTGTAAGAGGACTATAGATAGCACACTTACATGTGTGGCTATGCTTGTAAATGGCATGTGGCTATCAATAGCATGCGGCCTATTTATGCAAGAGTTAAGTGGTGAAGGGAAAGTCCCTACCCTATATATATATGATGTTAGGTACAAAGTATAGCTATTATGGTATGAGTGGGTGAGTGTGAAGTGTGTGTATACGCATATAACTGAATTAGTGTATTAGTTCCATATGCGCATTAGTATAGATTGAAAATACTGTAAGGAGCTTCTGTATTTATTAATAGATGGAAGATATTGGCTGAATCTAAGTGTCATTCTATGTAAATTTGAGTAGAGCATGTTATTAATTCAATCATGATTACTTGTTTAAACTTGTTCTTTCATAGATCTAACGGTAGCATGCATTGTAGAATTATGGATTAGTTATGAATCTATATGTTTCTTCCTTCTTCATGTTAACATCCTATTACAAGAACCCTAAATAGGGACTCCGGTACCTTTGCGCACTTTGGGTGAGCGCTCAACAGGGCCGAGGATGTGCCATCACAACTAGGGTGTTATCTAGTAAATTCTAGGCTACATCATTAGTTCCATTATTGGGATCTCTTTTTAGTTGTTTTCAAGATGGTTCGTGATGCGACGTACCGATTACCTCTAGAAAGTATTGAGGAATGGATACATGATCTGGAGGAAGAATATGCATGATGGTTCAACAGTGGATCTGAGTTTAACGCACGTACTTGGGTAGAATAGAACCTACATGACAGATTATATGAGAGCTTTTTCGCTATCTTTCCAATAGAACTATACGAGTGGCTTACTACTTATGCATCTCAGCGGAATTAGAGGTATTGCACACTTTTCTAGACACATGAAGAGTTTCAAGCCCTCTATGATGTTGATCTGATCTGGACTCACGCAAAGGATATGTGGTGTTCTAAATAATTTTATTCTGGAATATTCAATTTAGATGTACTCTTACCCGGAGGTAGCTGAATTCTAGTTTTTGTGGTATCCAAGAGGAACATATTTGCAAGGTATTCCACTAGCGATCAAGATATTGATGGTAACTTTAAACCTGGAGAGTAAATTGATGGCTAACTAAACTTCACCATGTGTGAGGGTAGGAACAAGTTTGGTTTAAGATGGCAGATCTAGCGGCAAAAAGGAAAAGAGAGGAAAGGCAACTTAAGTATAATTAGGAGCATGAGAGGGAGATAGAGAAGCAATGTTTTGTTGCAGTAAAGTAGGGCATGAAGGAGAGAGATGGCTCATGAATGATTTATAGATCACGTAGAAGACAGAGCTAGAACATTAGGAACTCCCCATCTTGGAAAGCATGATAGAGATCCCCCTTGGCCTCACACGTAAGTGCGTCAAGAGAGACTACCTAGACTATGGCCGCACATCTTAATCCACCTATAATCTGAGTATCGCACAAGAATAACACACAAAGCAGTCACAGACGCTTCTTGTTCTTGAGGAACCCGAGTTCTTCTGGATAGGAAAAGAAATTCTTGCTAGGATAGATATAACACTCGTTGGGGGAGTGTTGTTGAATTAGATCAAAGAATGGATCAGTTTCACCCTAGCTCGGCTTGACTAAGTAAAGATTTTTCTAGCCACTTGATCTAGAAAATGGATCTACCGAAAGTAAGGCAAATACGGAGTCGCCAGATAGTAATAGGATAAGCTTAGTCTTATCAATCTGTATATCCCCAAATGAGTTGCCAAAAATTTCAGTTAGATATTTTGTCAGACCAAAATATGAGGTTCAACCACAGTACATGGGATTAAATCCCTCCTCAAAGACAAGTGAGGCAGCCTATTTATTACTAATCTAAAACATAGCAGAAATAATATATACAATATCCACACTATTCTAACCATTGGGGTTGGGATACAATCCTGAAATCCATATCAACACAAGATGGAGATGTTACAATTTTAGAAATAGAATGGGTTAGAAAGGAAACTATTATAGACGAAATAGAGCAGGAAGGGAATGAGAGGAATGTATTTTCTTTCAAGCAAACACAGATCAAGAAATACTTATACGAGTTTTAGATAATGAGTGTAATATTTGAAATGATTAAAATAATCAAGAACACTAAATAAAGAATAGCTTAAGATCTTGGACGTAAGAACAATCTCTCAAGATAGATGAATCCCACAACACAAAGTTTGCAAAATAACACTTGTTTCTATTCCTCAATGATTAAAAAGAAAATACAAAGTTTTTCTTCTTCTTCACAATAGCTCTTAATATTCTAAAATTTCTCCCCCTTTTGGAATGCACAAGCATTCCTTATTTATAATAGAAAGAGTAGAGAGAAAATAGGATAAATCCTAGAAAATAGCCATTAAACAAGAATCCTATTTTTCTTGACTCTCAGTGCAGAGACCAAGTCAAAATTTGCTTCCTATGTGATGAAATGAAAATGAAAAAGACATGTCAATCTCTAGATGGAAATGACATGAAACATTATGTTTATTCTATTTCGAAGTCCTTGTCTTCCTCCAATGAAGCTTGCTTGTCTCAAAATTCTTGGAACTTCCAGATTGTGCCCTACATCTCAGCTTCATCTGGCACATTAATGACATGTCATCATGCTTGGAGCATCTGAAATCCTCGACACAAAGACTTCATTTCAGGTTTCAGGGAATAATGAGACACGATGCATGATTTCGGTTTTGGGTTTTGTGAAACATGAGACATGATGCATGATTTTAGGTTTCGGGTTTCAGAAACATGAGACATGATGCATGATTTTCTTACATGCCTCTAAGTCCTGAAATCTTGACACAAAGGATTCATTCGGGTTTCGTGTTTAGGGAAACATGAGACATGATGCATGATATGTTTATATGCTTCTAAGTCCCAACATCCCGACACAAAGGCTTTATTCGGGTTTTAGGTTTTGAGGAACATGAGAAATTTTGTATGTAAATAATATGCTTTCATGCAATGGAAACCTGAAAACCTGAAAATCTCTTTAAAAGGGAATTTTAAGAGATTTTTCCAAAATTTTCCTATGGTTATCTCAATTTTAGCTGAAATCACTAAAACGAGATAACACTTGCTCCAGTTGGGGAATTTCTTTGAGACATCAAAGGAAGAAAAATCGTGTATCAAAAATCTTTATCCATTAGGCTACAGATTCAAAATTAAAAAAAAAACAAAAACAAACAAATAAAGGAATAAATAAATCAAACACTTTGGCGAAAATAAATTATAATACAATGCAAGAGAGCATCTTGCATTACTGGTGGAGCAACTTTAGATGTTGGCCACTGAAATGTAGAGGGAGAAACTCTCCATCAAGATACGATAGAAAGAATCTATTTTCAACATTCAACTGATGAATTTTAAAAGTACCTTTCCATATAGAATCAAACTTACCATGCATCCCTTTTTGTTCCCTTCTCTTATCCCATAGAAGTACTAGATCTCCAATCTGGAAATCATGTTGCTTTTATTTTTTGTCAAATGTATTTTTGAATTTTCTTTGATGATCTACAATATGATCCAAAGACCTTGCCTCGTTCTTCTTCTAGCTTGGCTAGGTACATTATCCGTTTCTCAGTGGAACTTTGAAAAGTTTCATCCTCAATTGCTTTAGCCAACCGTAAGGCTGGAAATTCTACAGAGATAGGAATCTCAACATCAATTCCATATAGCACCTAGAATGGGGACATTACAATAGCTCACTTAGGATTAATCTGATCTACCAATAATGCATCATATAATGCTTTATGCCATGTCCTCTAATTCTCATTGACCAGCTTGCTAATTATGGCCACCGTGTTCTTGTTGCTTGATTTAGCCGTACCATTTCCTTGGGGTAATAATTGGATGAACGAGCCAACGTGATCCCAAATCCATAGAAAATTTTGTCAACTCATGTGATGAGAAATTAGAAGCATTGTCAATAATGATCTTGTGAGGCGCCTCAATCTAACAATTATATTCTCCTTAAGAATGTTGCACACACTTTTGGATGTTGTCTCCTTGATTAGTGCAGCTTCCACCCACTTGGTGAAATATTTTGTGGTGGTGAGCACATAATTATGACCAAGATCGGAGGTAGGATTCAGATCTCCAATGAGGTGAATTCCCCATTGGTGAAAAGGTTCTTCAATTATCACAAAGCTTCAAGGGGAGAGAATCCACTTAGGCTAACCAAGGAAATGTTGACAAGCTTCACACATAGCCACCCATTCTAATAAATCTCGAAAGAGAGTAGGCCAATAGTACCTAGCCCGTAAGATCTTGTAAGCCATCATGGAGGAAGAGAAATTTCCTCCGCATGCTAGATTGTGGAAGGATTCTAGCAACCTTATCTGCTGAGACTTATCAACACAATGCAAGAATACACCATCAATACCTTCTTGTATATACCATTATCCCATAGAATGTATCTTGTGGACCTTAATTTAACTATCCTCTTTTCTTTTTGGCTTAAATGTAGGGGACATTCACCGTAAGTTAAAAAGAAAGTGATAATCGCATACCATCCATCGGTTGTGATTACAAACAGAACCATGGGAAGTTCTCAAGAAGTATCTTCGCATCCTCGCCTTCTGTCTCGAATTGTTTTTGTGATCAATTGGCATCGGCCTCTTCCTCGTACTCAACTTAGTAGGTCTGATGTCCAAGTCATATTCTTGGAATTTGGCTATCCAGCTTACCCTATTGACTACCTAACTCTTGTTGATTCAAAAGGACTTAACCGCTGATTGTGAGAACAAGAACGAGAGTGTGACAACTCAACACATAATACCTAAAATGCTTCACTTCTCTCACCACTGCATAAGCATGCTTTTCAATTTGTGACATCTTCAATTCATGTTCCTTTAGTGGGAAGCTCATGAAAGAAATTAGAGCTTTGATTCCTTCTTTGTTCTCTTACATCAGGATGGCTGATACTGCATGTGTGGAAGTGTAGTTATACATGATGAAATCCTTCTCGAAGTCTGGGCATACCAGAATAGGAGCATGAGTAATTTCTCTTTTGACTTCTTCGAAAGCAAGATTCCCTTTAGTGCTCCATCGAAATGGAGTTTTACCTTTCATCATCCCAAGGATATCCTTGGTTTTATTGGAAAATTCAAGTACAAATCTTCTTAGGAAATTGACCTTTCTGAAAAAGGAATGCACCCCAGTTTTGCTTGTAGGTAGGGTAAGGATTTGGATGGATTTCACCCACTTTGGGTTGATCTTTGTTCCTTATTTAGTCACAATATGACCAAACAACTTACCTTATGTTACTCCAAACATGGAATTTTTAGGATTTAATGAAATCCCATGATGCTTGCACCTTAAGAGTACCTACTCTAGGTGATCATAATGATCACTTCGCTTCTTAGAGAAGACTGTCAAGTCATCCAAATATACAACTATGAATTTTCCCATCAAATCTCTGAAAGCTAAGTCCATAGCTCTTTGAAATGTGGCTCGAATTAATCAAACCAAAAGGCATCCTCTTGTAAGCAAAGGTCCCCCATGGGGTGGTGAATGTTGTTTTATGTTGATCCTCAATAGCTACCTCGATCTGATTATACCCGAAAATGCATCAAGCATGGATAACATTTCTGATCTAGTGACAATCTACAATACTTGATCCATGATAGGAAATGGGTAATTGTCTTTCAATGAAGACTAATTAAGGTTCCGAAGTCAACACAAATCCGAATCTCACCATTCTTCTTTCTGATGGGGACGATGTTAGCAACCCAGGTAGAATGATGGATTGGGAAGATAATCCTTGCATCTAACATCTTTTGAATTTCTACAAGAATAGTCCCTGAGATCTTTGGATTATAATGCCTTTGCTTCTTCCTGTAGGGTTTGACATCAGGTTTCAAAGGGATGCTATGTTGCACATCCTTGGGCTTGAAAGACTTCAGATCCGCATAGGACCATGCCAAGACGTCCATATATCTCTTCAGGAGTGAAATGAATCTTCCTTTCTCCTTAGGAGAACAACATTTTCTGATGTTTACCATTCGTGGTTGGTCAGAAGAGCCCAGATTAACTTGATCTACCTCTGACGAGGAAGCACCTTCAGCTTTCCTTTTATCCTGAATAAAATGGTCATGTTTGTCAAACAGACCTTCGAGAGAAACCAATCCCTTCGGAATCTTATTGCCTTTGAGCTAGATGAATTCACCATCAATCTCTTGATATGAATTCAAGATGGACTCATGGAAATCTGATTTTGATCCTTCAAAATAGAGCTCACTAAAATTATCAGCTTTCTCAAGAAAAGACAATACCTGTTGATCATCATTGAACACTTGCTAGTGTGCTGAATTATTTGGAACACTTGGATGATACACAATCTCAATGGTATACGTGTCCTATTTGAACTTTGGGTGAGGAAGGAGAAGAGATGTAGACATGACTAAAGAATCAGCTTTATCATTGTAATCTCTCAAGACTACCTTAATGGAAAAATCATCAAAGCATTCTATGTTGTCCCACACCTTGTTCCTGTAATGCCTTAGGTGATCATTTTTCACCTGATAGATCCCCTTTACTTGATTTACAATCAACTCAGCATCTCCCTGCACTTTAAGATTTCATATTCCCTTTTTCCTTACCATTTCTAATCCCAATAACAGAGCTTCGTATTTGGCCATGTTATTAGTATTGTCAAACTGTAGCTTGAAGGTGAAGGGAAAGATCTCAAAATCTTGAGATATAAGAACCACACCAGCTCTGATCTAGTAGTTGAACAGCTCCCATTGAACTCGAGGGTCCAAATAGCATTAGGATCTTCTTCCTTGATTTCTACAGAAGGCACCTCCGATGTCATGAAATAATTTCCCAAGCCTGCATCTTTGAAGAGAATTTGAGCCTTGGGGACGTCTTATTTAATAACTAGGTACTTCACTTGTGCTTTACTGGAATTTTAGCTTTGGCCTAGTCGATATTGATTTCTCCTTTGACATCTTTGCAAAAACCTCTTCTTAAGAGAATGTCTTAAGCAGCTGGGATATTAGCGACCAAGACAGTCATTTTTATTCTCTTTTCTAGGAATGGGACTAATGCAAACTATGCATCCTTGATTTGGCCAATCAAGGGGACTTGCTTGGTTTCCATGGAGTAACACCACCCATAATATTTAGTTAAGGTAAGTCCAAGTGCATGGCCTACTTTTGCGGGCATCACGTTATCAGAGGCTCCTGAGTCAATTATGTAATTGCTAAGTTTAAACCCGTTTATAAGTAAGGAAAAATAAAAGCTTCAATCTTTCTTGAAGAAACAACAAAGGTCATATTATTCTGAGGTAAAGGCTGAGTGGGATTAGGCAACATGACTTTTGAAGATGAAGGGATAACAACCTTGCTTCTAATGAATTTGGAAAGTTTCTCAAATTGCTCGGGATTTGACTAGAGGTACTCAACTTCCGACATTTGGATTTTAGTTTTCTTTGCATGATCAATAATGTCGAAAGTGGTATATGAAGGAATGATGGTGGGATCAGTTCTGGTTATACTGGTCTAAGCCGAGGCACTGGTCTTGGGGGTAGGAGAAAGAGAGTTAGAAAAATAAGTTACCTTTTTAGTTGTCTCTTTTCAGTTTGCGCTGAGATAGGAGAGCCTCTTTTAGCCATAACCACAAATCCTCAAGATTCTTTACCCTTCTCCTTAGAGCCTTCAACCGCATTTCTGGGGTTCTAAGATTGAGTATGAGTGAAGACTCGCAAATGACTAACTAGCATGTTCACATTGGTCTTCCTCATATTCCAAGTACTCAATATTGGAGTTGCTAGCTGAATCATCGAAAGACTCATCAACATATCTTGAAGCTTCAAAAGCTTCATGATAATCTTGATCTTCTGGTTTCTCATCATCCTCAAATATTTCCACTATTGTGTTGACATGAGGAGATTCAATGGCCATCTTGTTGAGCAACAATCAATCGATTCCTATCTCTTGCAGAAGTGACATTGGTATTGTTGAAATTCCGTCTAGGAATATCCTGATAAGGAACATTGGTCACCTGTTGTGACATTTGCTTCTTCAAATCAATCAAGTCATTGGCCATCTTTTGGATCGGAGGATCAGTAGTACTTTGAGAAGAAATATGATTTTTAGGTTTAGATGGCTCTCTTCTAAGATTTCCTACGAGAATGAGATCATCCTCTATTTCAAAGGTCAGTAGCTTGAGTAGTTGCCAAATCAGGGGATAACAGATCTTCTTAATAAGAATCTCACATCGTGGGGCCGAGCATTGATGAAGAAACACTTTTAATTCTCAAGAGTGGGAATGGATAGCACCGGAATATTCTCGAATCAATTTATTTAATTTTGCCTAGAAGTCTCGCATGAGCTCATGAGACTCCTTCTTCATATGTGTGTAAGTTGCTAGTTTGAAACTTGCTTGAATACAAATCTCATGGTAGGCCAGGCTGGTAATGCATGCATTTGGAAGATGGTAGAACCATTTTGCTGCCACACCCTGTAATGTTTCAATGAAGAGTCAAATAGAGACATCTTCATGAGCCACCCCAAGGACGCCACATGCGACAAAGAATGAAGCAATGTGTTCATTAGGGTGCTGCTTCCCATCACCGTTGAACTTAGGAATATTCTTACGAGATCCATGTGGTAGATCATGCAATGATGGAGTTAGGGAAAGAGGACCAATAACCGCACCCCAAGGCACATGTTGTGCTACCATTCTTCTGAATGAAGTGCATACAGAAATCTGAGTATCAGACAAGAATAACGCACAGTAGGTTACAGACGCTTCTTGTTCTTGAGGAACCCGAGTTCTTCGGAAAGGAAAAGAACTTCTTGCTTAGCCAAATACAACCCTATTGGGGGAAAGTCTGAAATTGTGTTGTTGAAGCAGATCAAAGAACGGATCAGTTTCACCCTAGCTCGGCTTAACCAAGTGAAGATTTTTCTAACTAGCTTGATCCTAAAAATACGGAGTCACCGCATACAACAATAAGATAAGCTTAGTCTTATCAATCCGTATGTCCCCAAAGTGGTGTCACTAAAAATTTTCGGTTAGATATTTTGTCGGACTCAAAATATGAGGTTCAACCAAAGTACACAGGATTAAATCCCTCCTCAAAGACAAGTGAGGCATCCTATTTATTACTAATCTAAAACACAACGAAAAAATATATATAATATCCACACTATTCTAACTATTGGGGTTGGGATAGAATCTTGAAATCCATATCAACACAAGGTGATGTTACATTTTTGAAATAGAATGGGTTAGAAATGAAACTATTACAGACAAAAAACAAAGTGGTAAGGGAATGAGAGGAACGTATTTTCTTTCAATCAAACACGATCAAGAAATACTTATACAAGTTTTAGATAATGAGTGTAGTATTCAAAACGATTAAAATAATCAAGAACACTAAATAAAGAATAGCTTAAGATCTTGGACGTAAAAACAATCTCTCAAGATAGATGAATCCCACAACACAAATTTTACGAAATAACACTTGTTTCTATTCTTCAATGATTAAAAGGAAAATACAAAGTTTTTCTTCGTCTTTACAATAGCTCCTAATATTCTAAAAATTTCTCCCCCTTTTTGGAATGCACAAACATTTCTTATTTATAATAGAAAGAGCAGAGAGAAAATAGGATAAATCCTAGAAAATAGCCATTAAACAAGAATCCTATTTTGCTTGACTCTCTCGCAGGAGACCAAGTCAAAATTTACTTCCTATGTGACAAAATGAAAATGAAAAAGACATGTCAATCTCTAGATGGAAATGACATGAAACATTATGTTTATTCTGTTTCAAAGTCCTTGTCTTCCTCCAACGAAGCTTGCTTGTCTAGAAATTCCTAGAACTTCCAGATTTGCCCTGGATCTTAGCTTCATCTGGCGCATTAATGACATGTCATCATGTTTGGAGCGTCTGAAATCCCAACACAAAGACTTCATTTCAGGTTTTGGGTTTTGGGAAACATGAGACATGATGCATGATTTCGGTTTTGGGTTTCGGGAAACATGAGACATGATGCATGATTTCGGGTTTCAGGTTTCGGAAACATGAGACATGATGCATGATTTGTTTAGATGCTTCTAAGTCCCAAAATCCCGACACAAAGGCTTCATTTGGGTTTCGGGTTTCAAGGAACATGAGACATGATGCATGATATGTTTAGATGCTTCTAAGTCCCGACATCCCGACACAAAGGCTTCATTCGGGTTTCGGTTTTGAGGAACATGAGACATGTTGTATGCTAGTTATATGCTTTCATGAAATGGAAACTCAAAAACCCAAAAATATCTTTAAAAGGGAATTTTAAGAGATTTTTCCAAAATTTTCCTATAGTTATCTCAATTTTAGCTAAAATCACTAAAACTAGATAACAGGGTATGACAGACAAGTATAATAGATAATTCTAAGGCTAAGAATGAGCACTGGGATTGGGATCATAATCAAACGTGCTATGATAGGAATGAGGGAAATTTTAAAGGAGGTCATGGAAGGGGACGTGGATATCATGGTGGATATGGAGGAAGAGGCCATGGTGGAGGAAGAGGTGAGTTCCCTCATGCAACATGTTATACGTATGGATCTTCTGACCACTATAGGTGCGAATGTCCTCAGAATATTACATGTTCTTTCTATGGAAAGAACCATAGCTATGGAGAGTGCTTAGACTTATATGAGCATCTGAGAAAGCAACATAAGCATGAAAACAAAGGCACTTGAGATGGTTAGAATCCACTGTGTGGTAGAAGACTAGTCGATACCCAAGATAGCGAAGGACCTGAGGCATTGACAATGAAGATTAATATATGCACCAAGTAGCATGCATGAGAGAGGCACTACACCGAAGCCTACGATCACCAAGGAGGAGGTCTTGCATGCAAGGTAACTAGATCTTGCTCATCAGAAGGAAGTTTACCAAGATACCATGGAGGTGCCAAGGAATCTTTAGGGTGAGATACATTACCTAAAGGAGAAAAAGAAAGCATCGGAGATAGTCCAAACTGATATTGATGATCTGCGAGAGGTGTGTAAGATGTTGCACCAAGAGAACATTATTCCACTATTAGGAAGTTGGTTAAAAAGGAACACTCCACACGCAAGTCTTGAGACCAGAAAAAAAAATTTACATGCAAATTTTCCCCCTGATAGCATTGATTATGACAAAGAAATTACTCTTAATGTTGTTGTGAATGGGTGGTCATTGAGCAACATATTTATCGATACAAGCACAAAAATGTGCTTACATTAGATATATGGGTACAAATGGGGAGGCCTCCATTGCAGCCATCATCTAATGTGTTATTTATGATAAACCAGACTAAGGCCACTCCCATAGGAGTTTTGAAATATGCATCTATAACTATACAAGGGGCCAAGTTCACTGGGCATTTTGAGGTATTAGCAGTTGCAGAAGCAGACAATTTTCTAGCCTTGTTTGGACTCCTTAGTATTTTGCGAATAACGCTGACTTGTGATTCGATAAAGGGTATATCAGCCTTGAAAAAAATGAGGAAAGGGTTATGATACCTTTGACAGATGGAAAGTCTACACCATATGTTGAGCCTCTAAGTGAGGAGGATTTAAACAAAGTCTATGTACACGCTATTCATGACCCATAGGTCGATAAGCCATCAAAATAAGGCATCCTATAGTTGGAAGATTCTCATTCTATTAGTGATACTATGATTATTTCTTGTCACAATTGGGCTTATGGTAGATATGAATTAGTAGGACATAAGGTGAAAAGTGTGGTTACGCGCAAGAATGGAGTTCATTTGATTCAATGGATAGGTAGCACAATACCTTGGTATATAGGGGTAGAAGATCTTCCTACCTTTCAAGGCCATAGAAACACAAAGGGACATATCAAATTAAGAGAAGAGATATGTTAGTATATACACTACGTGGGACAACAATGCACTAGTGGGTAGTCCATAGAGATAATCTTATAAACTAGGAAGAGATTGGAGTTGCTTTGTCTACTAGGTTTATAAGGAACAATGCACCTACGCAAATTTGCACTTATCATAGTAATCAAACCGCTCAACATCACATCCAAAGCAGGTGAGAGACTCTTGAAAAAAAGACAAGAAGCATTACCACCTTCACTCTGGGTGCATAGATTGTATTCTACACTACAAGGATGCACACGTGCTTGGTATGTATATGTAGAACTACATCGAGAAACTGGAAAATGGAAAGATTTGACTGCAAGTATGATCTAGAATTTTGATTACTTCTCGACTAAACGTCCCCGTAATGTGAGGCATTAAAATTTGTCAAGTGCTTAACTATGGGAGATAGTGTAAAAGAAGAATATCATATTCAATAATTATTCGGATGCGAGTTCAAGCATGTTTTGAAAAGGAAGAAGAAATGGACTCCATACTACTTGAACGTGATTGCCTTTAGAAAGAGAAAGGAAAGATGGTTTACGCTCATGGATGACGAGGAAGTTGAGAACTCGGATATTGAACATTCACATGGGGTGCGTGAGGTCTTGGATAGTGCAAAAAGGATACACACACCTACTATGAACCCATAAAGACAAAGAAGGAAAATATAGGTTCGGACGCCGAGCCTAAGAAGGCCATAATTGGAGACTACTGGTCAAACTTGGAGGTAACAAAGATCATTAAGTTACTCAGGGATTATCATGACTTATTCCCTCGAGGATATCATGAACTTAAAGGCGTGCATGAATCACTTGGGGAAATGACGATCAAACTTAAGGATGGTGCATGGCCAGTTAGAAACATACCTTAAAGAATGAATCCTAATTTGCACAAAAAGGTAAAAGAAGAAATTGATAAAATGTTGAAATCTTGAATTATCATGCCCCTTGATGAGTCAGAATGGGTTAGCCCAATGGTGATTAGTATCAAGAAGGAAAGATGGATTAGGATATGTGTGGACTACGTGGAGTTGAATGTTGCATGCATCACAGATCCATTCTCTACGCCATTCACTGAGGAAATATAAGGAGTTGCAGGGGCATGAAATATATTCCTTCACGTATGGATTTTCCAAGTATCATCGGTTAGGATTGCTTAGGAAGATCAAGAAAAGACAACATTTTCTATTGAATGGGGAAGATTTTTCCTATACTTTGTGATGCCCGTTGATTGAAAATCATGCTTGATATATTCTCATGCTGCATAGTTGTTTAGGAATTTAAAGATTTTATTCACAAATTCTTACAGGTCTACCTAGATGATTGGATAGTATATGGGCTTGTGAAAGATCATTGTGACAATCTACGCTTAATGTTTGAACGATGCGATAACCGAGTATCTCTTTTAACATCAAGAAGTGCATATTTGTTATGCCATTTTGGATACTATTAGGATGTATAATCTACAAGGAAGGTTTGTTAGTTGATCTAGCCAAGGTTGCAGTCATTTTAGGCCTGGAAGCGCCTACGATTCAAAGTGAGGTGCGCAGATTTTTAGGTTATACAAGATATTATAAAAATTATAAAAGGGTATGCCAAAATTTTTGCACCCTTGGAAGAACTACGAAAGGGAAGGTATATTTTACTGAGGAGAACCATAGCAGACCGCGTTTGCAATAGTAAAAGATAAACTTACTACCGCGCCCATTTTGTGCTTTCCCTCATGGGATAAACCATTTCATGTGCATGTGGACACTTCTGGCATGGCCATTGGCGTTGTGTTAGCTCAACTTGACGAAGGTATTATAGATCATCCAATCTATTTTGCTAGTAGGAAGCTGACTCCTATTGAACGGAATTATACAACTACAAAGCGCGAAGCTTTGTTAATGATCTATACATTGTACAAGTTTCAACAATACTTGTTAGCAACAACATTTGTGTTTTATACAAATCACATGGCATTGAAGTACTTGGTAAACAAACCCATCTTACAGGGGCACATATGCAAATGGGTGCTTCTATTTCAAGAGTTTGACTTCACATTTGTGGTGAAGCCAGGGAAAAATAATTGTGGACCAAACCATTTATCTAGAATCAATTCAGGAGAGGATGCACAGACAATTGAAGAAACAATGTTAGATGCATAGTTATATAGGTTACAATGTGCACCCATGGAATTAGAAGACATTGTTGTCTTTCTACAAACAGGTATGGCACCAGAAGTAATGAAAGCATTAGAAAAGAAGCAGCTTGCTATATGTGCGACACCATTTATGTTAATCAGTGGTAACCTCTACAAGCTAGGCAGAGATGAAGTATTACACCATTGTGTATTAGAGCATGAGTGTAAGGATATCATGGAAGAAGCTCATGGTGGTATTACAAGAGGCCATTATACAAGTGATGCGACTACCCGGAAGATCCTACTTGTTGGATTATGGTGGGAGACATTGTATAAGGACTGTAAAGAATATTGTAAGGTGTGTGATCATTGTCAGCTGCCTAGGAAAACCAAGACAAAGAGATGAGATGCCTTTGAGACCAATTACTAGTGCCGAACCATTTGAGAAATGGGCCATTGATTTTGTAGGACCTATTTCACTAGCCGTGCGTAGGACTGGATCGCGCTATATCATTACTTGCACATATTATCTCACATAATGGGCAGAAGCAACACCTACCAAGGACTGTATGGTAGCTACAATAGCTAGGTTTCTATGGGAGAATGTTCTTACAAGATATGGATGTCCCTTAAGCTTGACAAGTGATAGAGGTACACACTTTTTGAATGAGACAATTAGGATCCTATTAGATGAGTTTATGGTTGCACACCATAAAACTACACCTTATCATCCTCAATAAAATGGAACTTCTGAGCTTAATTTGACCAAAATTTGTGATGTTTGAAGAAAGGATTGGGATGAAAAAGTGTCAGCTATTCTTTAGGCATATAGAACAACTTACAAGAGATTGAACAAAGCCACACTGGTTTTAGTTGGTGTTTGGTGCGGAAGCTATTCTCCCTATAGAATTTATGTTACCTTCTTTGTGCATTACGCACACTCGGAGGTATAGCTGATGAACAGGATTTAGAAGAGCATATCGAAAATATGATTCAACTAGTTGAGCATTGATCCATAAAGCACGATGGAGTCGAAGTAGGAAAATCTAGGGAGAAGGCATGGCATGACAGAAACATAAGGGATACGAAGTTTGAGATTGACAAATGGTACTTCATTATGACTCAAAGTTCTTGCACCATCCAAAAATCTCAAAGTACATTGGTTGGGGCCGTATATTATCACTTCTATACTTGATTCAAAGCTTGTGAGTTAGAAGCACTTGATGGAATACGGCTACCCAGCTTACTTTAATAGAGTAGGCTGAAGCCCTACTATAAATAAGTCTTCTTGGTGTTTGTAATAAGGTAGTATTACCATTTAGATTAGGTTTTCAATTATGTATTTCCTTCATTGTTGTTATGCTTTGTCAATTTAGTTGTTGTTCTTGTGTAATAAGCGTGCTTGCACGCATGAAGCTAATTACTATATGAAGAATGTTTATGCATAGAGGACTGCACATAATTTTTGTGTGGGGTGGTTGTAGTTATCCAAGAAAAAGATTGTGGGAATTGAAAGGTGAAAGGAATAAGCTATTACGGGTGTGCTTTAAGTCAAAATAAGATTGCTTCTCAAAAGTGACCAAGCATAGAGATGAATGAAAGAACAGGATAATGCGATGTAAGTAAAGGCCATGATAGCTACTGGGAGAAGGTACAATGATGAGGTACTTGGGTGCAGGAGCGCTTGTCAAGAGAATTCTGTGACCAAAGGGTAGGAAGAAATACTAGAAGGTTATAAATGGCGCAAAGGTTATTTAGTAGGTGAAGGAGCAATAAATGCATCAAAATTTGAAAAATTATATAAGGATGGAATGTAGATTCATTTTTACCATTACAAATAAGAGTATTTGAGAAAAGATCCAAGTGTGAAGAGCTGAGTGATCAAGTTAAGGTGTGAAGGGTGTGAAACCAAGCATGACAACCAGATCTGTGTGACAAGAAGCTTGCATCCCTAGTGGTGAAGGGTTTGAGTAAAGCAGGGAGACAAAAAAGAGTTAGGTTATGAATTTTCCACCTAGGGCATGATTGAATCGAGCTAGGGTTTGATTTGTAAAGTTGCAGAGTTGAAGAGGAGACATTTGCAAGGTAAAAATGGCACCAAAGAAGGCATCTGCAACAACAGTAAAAGGAAATAAGAAGGTGGTCATCGAGGAGGAAGAGATGGCACCAAAGCCATTTTTTAGAAATGCAATATCTAGAAGGAGTCATCATCAGCTAAGAATGGGATTCACCCATCAGAAAGAGCAAAGTAAGTGAATATAATCATAGGACTTTAGAGAATAAGAAGGAGCTTGATTCCTTGCTCACTGCTAGAATGAACAAGCGCACAGCAGATGACATGCCAATTTATGACAATGTGGGTGAGAAGCTTTTAAAGAGAATTGGGGTCTACCAGTTGTATGAGCTTCCATATTTCGGGAAGTATGAGCCCTTGTATTAGTGGCTCATGAGTAGGGTGCACGAGGACTTCTTCTACTTTGCAGGACACAGAGTTAGAATCTCATCTGCACTTGTCTCATCAGTTACATGTCTGAAGGCCATAGGAGAGGATATAAAAGGTGACCTCATAGATAAAGCCATGATTTTAAAGACTAGACAGAGTTGGGGTACCGAAGGTCTGCATAGAATGGACATAGACAAATTAAAGAACTGTCTAGTTGTACAAGTTACAACACACCTTGTTACCAAGTTGAATGATCAAGAGCGGTGGTCACAAGTAAATACTATGTGGTTACATGTGGCGCATAAGATGTCAGAAGGGACAATCTACAACATTGCAGGCTATATTACAGAGAAAATAGTCAAAGAAGCGTGCACAGGAGGGAAGATCAGCTTTGGGGCTATTCTACTATCACTGGTATTCATGGAGATCAGAGTACCAGATGGACCAAAGGAGAAAGTATGGGAATACCCCATGGAGAACAAGTCCCTAGCTGAAAGATTCAGCAAGTACCTATGCAAGGGGGCCATGACATATGACATAAAGCAAAGGGCGGATAAGTGGTATGATAGGCTCCGCGCAGCATTTGGGGAAGAGTGGCGCATCCCAAAGGACCTACCAACAGTGGTAGGGAAACAAGTTCAATTTTTTGTATATCAACATTTCTACATCATGCGCTTCCCAATGAAAGATGGATTCTAGAGCCCTTGGTGCAAATTTCCTTACACATTCACTGCAAGGTATTTCCAAACAACTGTTCATAGATTTATAGACACGCACCGACTAGTTTTCAATACAGATAAGTTAGACTTCGATTACCATACACTGAGGAAGAAGTATGTGTATCCTGAAAGAAGTGCTTATACAGAGAGGATCATTTCGAGGTACTTAATATCAAGAAAATAAGTTTGGTTATAGCAGATATGGGGGCAACATTGGTGTATCTCTAGTTGAAGCCAAAGGTGGAGAATAACAAATATGTGGGAGGTGAGTTCGCACTTCTAGCACCACCAAAGGGAAAGCATACAATGGAGAACATCCCAATGCCTAATCCCACAGATCCAATTGAAGTGGAGGATGAGGAGGAGGGCGAAGATAGTGGTGGTTTGGAGAATAGGGGTAGGAGATATCCTACAAATAAGGGTGAATCTTAGTGTTTCGTTACACCACCTCAGCCACAAGAGGGGGATGATGAGGACTTGAATGTAGTCCAAGGGGAGCATAGGTTTAAGAGGGTATTTAGGAGAACAAGGACCCAAGGTGCTACTCCAACCATTGTGCGCAAATCACCCAGACTCTCTCCACAAAAGGAGGTGACCACGTAGAGAAGGAGGAAATTGAAGTTGAATGAGGAGGTGGAAGAGTTAGAGGAAAGCAAACCTAATTATCCTACACTTCCAAAGAACATAGAAGAATAGGGTGAGTAATCAAAAGAAAAAGAAGAGGACGAGAAAATACCTGAGGAGACAACTGTAGAGGATTTTTAGGACATGGAGACACAAGTCCCAAATTTAGAAGCTAAAGTTCCTAAGTAACAAAGGTATAGAAGAACAAGTGGAGAGTACATTCCAGTAGTAACGGGGTATGTAGAGGATGTAGGAAAAATTGTCCACGCCCACTTCCAGAGCATGATAGAAAAGAAGGATTTATTCGGCTGGGAGTTAATGGATGAGGATATGGAAATTATGCGTACACGAAAGTAACTATCATGGTCAATGCGCACCCACATGGATGAGCCTGACTTTGATGTGTGTGAAGAGTCATGTGTTTCAAGACAACTGAAGAAGGCACCTCAAGCTAGGCACATGAAAGTAAAGCCTCATCATGTCATGTCGATGAGCTCATCAAAGAATGCATTGGTGAAAGTATTTCTGAGGTGGCTAGAAGAAACATGGAAAAAGCTGTCACGATTAGAGCATCAGCGAGGAGATGAAGACAAAGGATGCAGAGATAGCGCACATAACATAGGAGAGGGAATTTATATAGAAGAAGAATGAGGTGTTTATCAACATTGCAGAGGAGATTGGGGACAATGTCATCATAGCAAGGCCACACTTGGAGGCCAAGGTACCACAAAAATTTCCTTCAAGCGATACACTATGTGGGAAAGTTGGTGGAATTGGTACTTGAAGATAAAACTCTGTGCATGCAGGTGTTAGAAAGCATAGAACAAGATGTTGAATGAGAGAAAGCATCGGTGATGAGAAAAATTACATCTTATGAAGGGTTGTTGCAAGAATTACAAGAAGTATTAAAGAAAGCAGACTAGGCTTTAAACGTATGCATAGCTCCAAAGGTGCTTATCAACATCAAAACCCTAGAAGAGAACAACGAGGTCCAGAAAATGATGAAAGATGAGACATTGGGCCACACCAATAGATTTCCAATAGTTAAACAAAAGTGTGAGGCCCTGACAAGAGCACAAGAGCCACACAAGACTTGATTGAAAGAGCTTGGAAAACTAATTGCATAGAAGATGGACCTTTTATAAGGAAGAATGACGTCAATGTCTAGTGTTGTGTTAGTTATGCAAAATGAGAAAGGAGATATTGCGAGAGATGAGTTGGAATCCATTGGTGTGGACATCCCAGAAAAATCAAAGAAAGCACTCACTGAATGGCAGGTTTTGGAGGCCATAATAAAGGAGGAGTATCTAGAGTTGATACTACAAATTGATACAGAGGAGGTTGCCTCATAACCTCATAGAAATTCTTTATTTATCTACATTCTTTCATTCTTATCCTTTCCACTCTTCTATTCTTTCCTTCAATTTTTGGAGATACCCATTGTCGGGACGACAATGAGATTAGTGTGGGGTAATGTTGATTAAAGAGTACTTGTCAAAGATCACACAAGGAGTCCACATGGGATATAAGGCCCAGAATCAAGGGCGTGGAAGGATAGGAAGGACCCATGCATGGAAGGAAAGTTTAGATTTCAGGACTTAGCTGATTTTGAGCATGAAGATCTATTTTTAGAAGATGGCATGTGGAACACACCAACGATGCTGAGACGCGCGTGCCATGCATTGTCTATCTTTGGAGAAGTGGACCAAAGTGTTTTTGCATGGAGACAAGCTGAGAATATAATTGAAACTTCGCTTAATCGCAAGAGGAGTATAGATAACACACTTGCATGTGTGGCTATGCTTATAAACAGAGTGTGGCTATCAATAGCATGTGGCCTATTTCTGGAATAGATAAGCGGTGAAGGGTGAGTCCCCACCCTATATATATTATGTTAGGTACATAGTATAGCTACGATGGTATGAGTGGGTGAGTGTGAAGTGTGTGTATACGCATATGACTAAATTACTATATCAATTTCATACGTGCATTGGTATGGATTGACAATACTGTAAGGAGCTTCTATATTTATTAATAGATGGAAGATATTGGCTCAATCTAAGTGTCATTTTGTGTGAGTTTGAGTAGTGCATGTTATTAATTCAATCATGATTATTGTTTAAACTTGTTCTTTCATATATCTAAGGGTAGCATGCATTTTAGAATGATGGATTAGTTATGAATCTATAATTTTCTTCCTTCATCATGTTAACATCCTATTACAACAACCATAAAGAGGGACCTATTACCTTTGCATGCTTTGAGTGAGCGCTAGTCAAGTCCGAGTGATATGTCAAGACAAAAATGGGTCTGATTTGGTAAATTATAGGTTGCATCAAATTTGCATCGGCCGTTGAAAAGTCGAAGCAAAGCAACAAGGCCAACGGAAGGTGTCACGTGTCAGTTCGGTGTAACTTCAAAGGTAAGACCCAAAAGGCAGGTCCCAAACAAGCACAGGCTCTCCATGTGTCTAGGGTCCGACGTAGTTGCTCCACCAAATAGGAGGGACTTAGCCAAAAAATGAAGAAAGTAAAGCAAGCCCACAAATGATGTCAAGTGTCCAATTGGTGCAACTTCAAGAGTGAAAAGAAGGGCGTGAAATATTAAGACGTGCGGGGCTGCGACGTGGATCTTGCATGGATAGAATCTTGTAAATATTGTGAGAGCCCATGTGGAATGCTCGACCTCAACCTTCAAACAACCATAACTTTCGAATGGAAGCTCAGATTTTAGCAAGAGAGGACTTTTGGAAAGCTCTCAACGTCTGCTACTCACCTGCCACCATTAATGAAAAATGATAAATTCAGTCCACCATTTTTTAGGCTGTCAAGATTCTCACTTACCACCATAATGAGGTTTGGTCTTCCTTTCTTTCCCAACAAGGAACATTAATGAAGGCACGGGTTGTGTCATGGAACCCATCAATTTTGTAGGTGAGTTCAATGCATTTTTGGGGTGGTTAGAGTAGGTGAATTCAATGCATTTTCTTGGGTGGTTGGAGAAGGGTTTCAAATTCTTCCTCCTTTCACTCTTATTCTTCCTATAGATTGTAAGGAGGGGAAATTGTCTAAAGGTTGGACATTCTTGTTTTGCACCCTCCCTTCTTCTCTTTCTAAAAGTGGATTTGTCGAGCTCGAACCTCCCATTAAAACTGTAAAATGTAATCTTGCCTCTTGGCCATTGTAATGGACTGTATCAAATCTTTAGAGCAATAAGATAAGTTTTTGGATGATTTTCAACCCTCTCTTGTGTTCATTTCATCCTCCTGATCTCTCATTGTAGTTTGGTTATCTTTGCATAGTGGTTGTGTTGTAGTTTTAATGGTTTATGTTTAATTGCAAAGCAGTGTTTCAACATTCCTTTAGTGCATCACCCTTGTTAGTTTAGGTTTTATTTCTTGCATCTCCTTAACCCTATCTCCTTGGAAAGTTAGAGTAGGTTTTAGAGTAGATCCTCTATAATATGAATGTGTGCACTGAATAGAGGAATAAGAACCGACCTTCATCCAGAGAGCTCTCCCGATTCACAAAGTCCCACACTTTGGGAGAAGCTCCATGTTATGCAATCACACTGAGAGTCTCAACCCATTGAGTTGTAGACATTCAGGGGTGTTGTGATTACACATCAACAAAATCATCATGTACTTAGAGTTTCCTTAGAGTATTTACATGTTATCTATAGAGGTTTGAATATTTGAAGTTCGCATGGAGTCCTTGTTTTGATGTATCACCTATTTCTTGTAGGTCCATAGGTTTTCTTGGAGATATGACATTAATTAGTGTTTCCCAGATCTTCTCCATACCCTGTTCCCATCCATTCAGCTCATCAAAATACAAAATCCTACCCCATTCTCCGTCAATTATGTCTAGTCACCATCGACTTGATCATTACCTCTATCAGATCTTCATTCTTTTACATCCATTTTTTCCCCACCATCCCAACATTAGATCCATCCTCTTAGAATAAGTTCTAGACCTATTTTATGTTTTTCTATTGATCAATCTGTAGTAGTTACTTGTCAACCGTACTCACGGTCGGTCTTAGGTCACCAAACTCGACCATGTTTGTGTTTGTTTATCAACATTTACATTATCACATCTTTATTTCAGCATCTCTAGCATATCTTAGATCTCTTTTATTTGCATCCTATTTATCCATTATCATTTATCGACTATTTTATCAAAGTGGGTTGACATCCATCCTAGGAAGTTATCACTTCTTGGGACTAACTTTTCAGGAAACCCACCATCTTATCTACTAATTGTTTTCTTGTTTATCTTCTCTTTATTTACAGATTATCGAGCTCACTACAGAGAGGACCTTTTATGCTCGTATTTTCATCTTCATCATCATTGCATATTAGGAGGTAGCCTTAAACCCTCCCATATTTTTGAGTTTCTTTATTTCTTGTATCACTTTCATTAACTTTAATCAAGAGAGGGAAATCTTGTCATACATGAAGTGTATGCAAACTTAAATTGCTATATGTTTTTTTATGGGAAGGAGCAAAAATGTAGTACAACTACAACATTTGACAAAAATGCCTCTTTTTCTTCCTTTATGGATGTCCATACCTTGTTACAAAGCTCTTGTTTTGCCACAACATGTGAATATGCTAGCAAAGGTGAGTTGATTAGGTTAAATATTTGTTTGTTGCATTTGGCAAAAGAGTCTTAATGACTCTTGAGGAGTTGATCTGCATTGCTCTCTATGTGTGGTCTAGATTGCCAAATACTCAAAACTAAACAAAAACTTTCTAGAAACTAAGAATAATCAAGCACATGGCACATTATTATAGTGCAAGCTTATTTTTTAGATTGCTTCATTTAGCATCACCAATAATTGTCATAATAACATTCTTACTTTTTAAACTCGGAGGAAATGGTTCCCATTTCTCACAACAATTTCTCTTGCAACAATCTTGGAGTTATTTTTCATTGTAGTGTGGTAATGAGCACATAATCGAAGGTTCTTGACAATAGTTATAGTTATTCGAGGCGAGCGTGTTTAACCAACCAAATTCAGTTGCAATATTTTTACAATGGTGGAAAAGAAAAATTATTTTTCCTCCATTTCCACATCATTAAGTAAATGTTAGTAATATGAAAAAATAACTTGTTGCATTCATCTCTCAAGCCGCTTTCTCCAAATTTGCATATATATCCTCTATCTCGTAGATGTGATCTATGATTTATGATGTCTCATGGCCTTCAATCTAACTATATTCAAAAATTTTCTTAATTCCTATATCTTTCATCAATTTCCATATCATTTGAGCCTCACCTCACCTACCCACTTCGCATAGATGTTTGAGAGAAGAAAATAAGCTGCATCATTTTTAGGATCCAAATCAAAATATATTATGGATGTAAATACTCCTAATCCTATATTCATATATGATCTATAGGAACCAGAAAATGCTTCCACAACGACAACATATTTATGTGGAATTTTTCTCTACACTTGCCAATTACATTATGTAATGCACCACTTTTCCGCCTCCTATACCGAAGGTTCATTTTTCAACCTTTGATTTTATTTTTAAAAAATTAATAAAATAATAATAAGTACATTTCTTTTGTTTGTTTTTGGAGGGAAAACTTTAGTTGAAATCCTTATGTATTCTCTTGGTGTTAATGGGCTATCTTTGTAATGGGTGCTCGGTGTTAGGCTCAAGGTATACAACATTTTAATGAAAGATTTCTTAGTAGATTTTCCCACCCATAATAATGATGGATATTTTGATGTATGGAAAAGAAATCTCGTAGTACATTGAAAAGAACTTGAGAGTTGAGAAAATTTGTGTTTGACAAGTGTAATTTGCCATTTTTATACTTTTCCACCGTCCTCCCTACACATGCCAAAAGTAGGAGTTAGTGGACAAATTTTACATTAGATCTTTGGAAGCCTCTATGCAAGGAGTGATGGAGGATTATTTTAATTATTTGTCTCGGCTTTTAAATTCATAAAGGAGTGTTCAACATGTCGAATATGCACAAATGGGGGTTCAAATGAAAAAACCATAGAAACTTCCCGCAAATGCATATGGAAAGAGTAATTCAATACCCTCAACTTTATTTGTCAACATCCTCCAAAGTCATGCCAGAATGAGATCTTGAGAGTGGTAGAAGGAAGGAAACTTATTTTGAAACTCCTAAACAAGATGTGGTCGCATGGTTTATGATGATTACAAGGTATGAGCAGCCTATCCAAGCACAAGGATTGAGAAACATTGCGGATGTTTTAGTTTCTAATGCTATGGTGAATAAGTATGCAAAATGTAGATCTTCACACTAGGAATGTATATTGTATGATAAAATTCCTATAAAAAAAATTCTCACCGACAACAATGATTGTAGGATGTGCCCAAAATGTGGGTTCGCTAAAAAGGCTTTTGAAACTCTAAAGTAAAAATATTGAGCAAGAACTCTTTAATTGGTTGTGGATGTCCGAAAAATAATTGTGGAGGAAGTCGTATTTTCTTTATTACGCCGAAGGCGTTCTTGTAGTGGAGTGTGACCGATTTATTCTGACAAAACTTAGAAATCGTATGGATGACCTTCCTCCTCGCAGTGTCATTGAAATCCAACGAAGGATACACCCTCACAATCTCGCCGCTAATCTTGCCAGTTTCACGGGATTGTAAAGCTGGGAGTGATGAAATTCGCCTTCCGTTCCACCTACTGTTCCACCTACAAGAGGAACTTCAGCCCAATACATGCACCACACTGTTCCACCTACGACACACATTGTACCGCTTTAAATCTGAAGCTTGTATGTAAATGTATTTCGTGCTCTACTCAAAACCTTCTGCAGACCAGAGACCTCTGTTCACCATTTTTTTAACACCAAAACGATCCGTATACATCGAAAACGCAGTGTATTCCCAGCCTCTCCGTCTCAACGCTGATAAATTAAAGTCACTCCATTAGACCTACAAATGCTATTCGCCCACTATATTCAGAAAGGTCTCCTCTACAAAACCCATCCCAACAATTTCTCCTTTCAAGTAGACTGTCTTATCGAAACCCTGTCTCAACTGCTGGTACAATTTCTTCCGATGGAGCCATTTACATCGACTGCAATGATTCCGGCGTAGACTTCATTGAAGCCGGAGCAGAACACCTCAGCATTGCAGATCTGGCCACGCCAGACGTTACGCCAGCCGTGGAAGAACTATTTGTGCTCCACGGTGCCGTTACCTTAGACAACCATCGCCTTTCGTTGCTTGTTGTGCAGGTAGGAAGTCCTCAAATTTGAAGCCTTATATGTTTTAAAATTTACCAATTTAACGGAGAAAGTGAAGAGTTCTGCAAATTTGATGACGGAAGGTAACTAAACTGAAAGACGGGATATCAGTCTGTTGCACGGTGAACCACACAGTCGCCAACGGGGCTTCCTTCTGGCATTTGTTTAATTCTTGGTTGCACCTTTGTAGAACAAACAGATTTTTTTTTCAGTTAGTCCCATCCATGACCATTCTCTTATAAACCCAAGTGGCTCCGCGATTAGGCTAGGCCTTTACCCGGACGGTCACATCCCACGCTTTTCCCTGCCTCTGCTGCAGGTAAAAATGATCCTTTTCAACGCCCACATGGTTAGGTGCTTAAAGGATCGGGCCAACTGCGATTCAGCCACTACGATCTCCTCATTCTAGGCGCTGTGCGGTCACACGTGCCGGATGAGCCCACGATATTCCGGCTGTCCATCAACTGCCGCTCTCGCTTTCTTCCTCCGCTGCCCACTTGGTATTTCGGCAACGCTATTCAGAGCATATTCTCTACCACTACTACCCGGGAGGTTAACGATTCTCCTCTCTCCTTCCCGACCGTTTTGTTGAACGGTATAATTACGGGTCACAAGGATGCGGTTATCAGACAAAGCATTGATATATGAGAATGATTTTTGGCGGTTAGGAGTGGGACGACAAATCGTTTCGAGAAATGTGGAATTGGAGATTTTTTTGCCTCCACAGGGGATGGATGCTTTGGAAACGGATACACAATTCTTTCTCCATCCTAGTCCATTCCCCTCGTAGCAAGAAAAAGAGTAAGGGAGACCGAGACTGAAAAGAGAGAGAGAACATTTTGGTTAGCAGTTGTCATAAAATTAATATAATATTTAAGCTTATATCATTATTTACAGAAAAGGTTTTTATAAAGTCAAATGTTTACTCAACGCGTTACAGACAATGATTCAATTATATTTAAATGTTTACTCAACATGTTTGGTATATAATTCAACTATGTTTAAATGTTTGCTCAATATGCTAGGTATATGATGTAACTATAAATTTTTATTTCACTAATATTTCTCGATTACAATTTTTTGGTTTTACCTTTTTTCCAACTAATTTTAAATAATGCAAACTTTTAACATCCAACAATTTTTATTGTTTGTTAGAGAGGTGTTGCGCTCTTTTGATTGGATGGAGAATACCTTCATTTTTACGCCGAAGGCGTTCTTGTAGTGGAGTGCGACCGATTTATTCTGACAAAATTCAGAAATCGTACGGATGACCTTCCTCCTCGCAGTGTCGTTGAAATCCAACGGTCGGATACACCCTCACAATCTCACCGCTAATCTTGCCAGTTTCGCGGGATTGTCAACACATTGTCTGTTTTAGCCCGCACGCAAAACGCGTATTTTTTGTTTCCTGACACAAACAAAATCGATTTTTTCTCCCCCTGCGAGACATGGCGCCGTCTGGGTAGATTTCTTGTTGCAGAGAATGAACGATACTAAGTGGGATTTGTGAAGATATCAATGGCCGAGTGCAGTGCAGAAAAAATAGTTGAAAAGATGTTGCAGTAAGTACCTACACAGTAGCAATGTGTATTGGGATCGCTATGATGAGTGGAGTGCATATGGAGCAGGAGCTCCCGTAGTTTTGAACAATGGGGAAACTGTGGTTCAGTATTATGTAGAAACTTAGGTTAGACTTAAAAATTTAAGGTTCAGTCATCTTCTTTACCTAATCAAAGGCATATAAGCTTTTGAATGTATAACTGTTGTTTTTTGGGGAAAATTTGTAGTGGGGATAAATCGGTTGTGGTTTGGGTTCTCAGGAATGTGAGAGATGAGAGCGATGGGGACTTTGAGCAGTGACTCGCACAGTGATAGCGAAAGTGGGAATTTCAGTGAAAGATCCGAAGTTTTAGAAGTGAATCTTGCAATTCCAGCGAAAGATTAGGATTGTGGGATGTCGCCTCTGAAGATTCTTCTGCCCTTGGTCATGATAATGTGTCGAATCTTTGTGACCGACTTGGTTACCTGTGCCTTGAATATTTTGAGCGAGTTGTGCCCAATGCAAGAGTCCCTCTAATGGAGAAGATACTGCCATTGCTAATACTCTGTTTCTTGGTAAACCAATTTTTCATATTGGATTTTCAATGTTGGGTCTATCAAAACATAACAATCAAATACCCTGAGATGTGATTGTTCAGTGTTCTGACTAATTATAAAATAAAATTTCCAAGTGTGAAAAGTTTTAACAAAAGATAAGATTTGGCAAGGTGCTTCTATTAGCTTCTTTTTTCAACTACCCATTCTTCTTCAGTTCTTTTAAGTATCAATATGTTTGAAATGACTCACATTTTTTATCTCTTTTCCTGCACAGTTTAATCAGCTGGCTATGGAATTTCCAGAATTAATGTCTTTAAAAAGCATTGATCTTTCTCCGGCAAGCTGGATGTCAGTTGCATGGTAAATACACTATTGTTGAAATGATTTTGTGATTAAGTACACATATGGTTTAATGATACAATTTGAAGCATAATTTTGAGTGAATATTAATGTATATGATTGTTGCTAGAAGAGAAACGAACTTGTAGGATATAGAGATTTTGATTTCTTGAAAATGTCTGCATCTTTGTGAAAAAGAGGAGGTAACTATTGCGATTAGAGTTTGATGTGGTTTTGTAGATCTTATGACAATGGGAACGAGCTGTAAAAAGATTTTATAAATTGGGTTGCTTTGGGTTCTCTGTAGTTTTAGGATCTCTGCATCGATTCTAACAGTACTCTGCACATTGATCAACTTTATTCTAATGGAAGAAAAAAAAATCTCCTCATTAGCCTTCGTAATTACAATATATTTGTCATGTTATGTGTTCTTTCATGTTAAGCACTTATGAACTTGTGTTTTTTAAATTGCTGGTGAAACACAAATACATTATTCAGTTATTCCCACATTGGTAAGAACTGTGAGACAAGGAAGACTTTAACAGTATAACATTATCCAAAAGCTTTGCCAAAAGGAGATGCTAGAGGGTGAGAAGCCCAAAGGAGTGACTTACATTCACCATTTCTCAGGACTATTTACGTGTTATGATTGGAGAGTGACTACTTATGTAGGTTATCTTGAGATGACTTACAACACAAACAAGTAAAATCCTATGAAATTTAATAACATAGATAACTCAGAATGTACTTTGACTTTAGGTACATATGTAAATTCTCTTCATTGGGGTTAGGTTAAAAATAAATGGGGAAAAATATTTGAGTAGTGACTATTCATGGAGGTTATCTTGAGACCACGTAAAAAATGTCATTTGGATAGTGACTACTCATAGAGCTTATCTTGAGATGACATACATTGGGAAAAATGTCATTTGGATAGTGGCTACTCACTAGGGACCAATGTTGTTTGGATAGTGTCTATTCATGAAGGTTATCTTGAGATAACACATATGGGAGAAAATGGTATTTTTGTAATGACTACTAATAGAGGTTATATTGAAATGCCCGTCAGTTTGGAAGGAGACAACTCCTTGTGGAAAACGTTTATGGCAGCGTACAAAAGACGTGAGTTCCCTCTCGAGATAGTCACATAGTTTAAGCGTATGCAACAAACAAGTCTCCAACCCAATCAGTTTACATTTTCCAAAGATGTGATTTATTTGTGCGTGTAGGTCTCATTTAGCCCTTAATAAATGAGAGCCCAGTTTAGCATGGTCGCCCTTAATGGCATACACTTCACAGATTTTTTTCCCAAAAATGTTTTATATGGAGCCAAAAATCTTCAAAAATGGCAATGTATTGGTGGATCTGTAACCCTACGAACCCTTAAAACCCTAAGGGAAGAGGGTTTTCTTTATTTTTTAGGTTTTGGATTGTTATGGAGCAGGGTATTTCGTCTACGACTGCTCTCAACGAAGGTTTCAGTCGCTAGCGCCTCTCTTTGAATGCGCGGGCTGATATATCGATGGCAATCCCTAGACTGTTCAATAGATTTGACCATATTAGTGTTGGTACGTCGGTCTTGCTTTGAAACTTTCTATTTGTATTGATGTCTTTAGTGTTGGAGTATTGTTTTGAAAATATTAGTGGTGGACAGACCATTCAATATTTTGGCTTACGATTTCCACCATTCAAATATTGCTTATCCGAGTGTGCAATAGAGAGATAGTTGGGTAAATGTTTTATTCTTTGTTCATTTGTAACTTAAAGGTGAAATTTTTTCTTTTTTTTTCGGGTAAAGATAGGATTGTGCAGAATTTGAGGGGAAATGCATTTTTGCAAGGACCATGGGGATGCAAGTGATGCGCATTGTGTTATTGTTGTGTGCATTTGTGGGAAGTAGCCAGAAAGAAGCATGGGCAGCCATGAGACAGAGCAGAACTTACTGTTCACAGAGACCTTCCGGTGACAACTGTGTTCGCGTTTGGGATATCTAAATTTGGAGCCACTATGCCAGGGCCTACGATGAAAGCCCTGCAAGGTGTAGAAACGTTTGTGATGTGTGAAAATCATCTTCCTTCTCGACATATTCTGCCATGGGATCCTTCGATTATGACCTCCATTCCTAAACATGGCTGAATTTTGATAGTGATGCATATTCACGGTGGAATACACGAGCCTCGGAGCGACATACCATTACCATTACAATAATATGCAGCACCCAGGTAACATGTGGTACCATGACCATGCCTTTGGTCTAACCAGAGTTAACATCTTTGCCGACCTCTATGGTGCTTATGTTCTGTCGAGTCCCTAAGTAGAGAAGTACCTCATGTTGCCCTCTGGTCGTGCATATGACCGCCCTCTTGTCATCTTCGACGACATTCCCCTTCCCTTTTTTGCAACCCTCACACTTCTCCACACTCTAACCCCTTCTTCTTCACCCCTCTTCCCCTCCCTTTCTTTCTCTACCTCTAATTTGACTCATTTAAAAGATCCCCTTCGGTGTTTCCATCGTACATTTCACATACGATTGCTAGTTTTAAATGTTTTAGTTACTAATTCTTTAGTGGATATATATATACAAAGAGGAATCTTCTCCCATATGAAAAAAGCAGTGTATGCTCTATCAACAAATGTGAGCCATTTTACGAAATGGATCAAACAGTCCCACCTCATGGCCTGCAATGGTTATAGAATATTTTCGAAGGGGTTCGTGAAGAGGCTTATAATACCTTATGGAAAATGATATTGGTAGAATTAGAGCCAAGTTCCACACCTTGCCAACATCATCCACGCCTGTGTCAAAATATTAGATGTGGAACAATGAATGGATATCCATCAAATCATAAGAGATAAGGTGTATGTCGATGTTGTTTTAAGTGCCAAGGTAGATATACATGCAAAATGTGGAAGCATAGACAAGGGATGAAAACCATTTGTCACGATACCACAAAATAAAACCTGGAAAACAAAGGATTGTATGGTATGCATAAAATGTGTTTTCTTGAAAGGATTTAGGGATTCTAAGAACATTCTATTGGATGGTGTAAAGTGAGATTCGACAACCGTAAATGCCAAATGTGAAGGTTTTGCAGTGCACATAAAAAGTTTGACGAAACATCTAACAAGCCCGTAAGTTAGATAAACACCTCTCCTTATCTACCTCATCATAAACATGTATGGAATTATTCCTCTCCCTTTGTAGTATGTTTTCATGTAATGATGTCATTATAAAATGTTGATTTTCTTTGTATGATGGTATGCATACACCTATATCCCTCGAGTATGGCATTTTCCAACTCGTTAACACTACCTTAGTTGTGGAGACGATTTATTAAACATTAAACACTATCCACTCAATGATCTTGAGTCATCTCATCTACATTATCTCACATTAACAAAGAGTTAGATAAAGGTGACGTCTGCTCTCATTCTTGCAAAATTGATTTGGAATTCTCCCATAAAACTAAACCACATATCACAAAAATATTGTTTATCACCTAATAGCCCTTCATTATTATAAAAATAATGGTGAGACATAGTTTGTATTTACTGTGATGGTTCAATAGTATGATTAACAAGCCCGTATCAGGGCCTACTTAGCCTACTAGGTGTAGGCATAAACTGCTAAAACATAAATTTTCCCTCTTGAATGATGCTTCCAAAATCGTAATTTTTCAGGTCCCCGATATCTTATTATATATGGGAATAGGTTGGAAGGATCTAAAATCCTTTTGGTTGCCCATATGGACTTTTACAAGGACATTTAATGGCTAGTCAAACTACTTTGCATTATATTGCAAATTTTTAAACTATGACACTTTGACCAGGTGATACACCTCCAATATGTGAATTATACATCTAGTCTTAACATAGTTAATTTTTTACTAGCCTTTTATTTATAGAACTATAGGTCGAAGAGACCTTCTCCTCTTTCTCATACCATTCACCCCTATTATGAGGCCATTTTACAATTTGTTTTGGTTATTTGAGTTGTATTGTAGTTCTTGACCATGGGCCACCCTTTTTACCATCTAGTCACTCCATTCAAAATAGAAAGTATTTTTTTGTAAAGATTCTTGTTTTCATATAATTAACCTCTACGTGTTAATAGTATTAATAAATATAATAATGTGAAAATTACTATTGTATATCTCTCTATAAGACTAAGTTGTAAAGGAAATGAGGTATGACATGGAAAGTTATTAAGTTTCTCTTTCTTCCTATCTCGTTCTCCTAAACTATGAGAAATAACAAGATTATGAAACATTGTAGGAATTGATATTTCCTCTCTCCTCATCTTATCTCTGTCTAAGAATTCTTTATTTTAATGGAACATAAATGTCTAGGTATGTTTGGGAGACATGCATTTTAAAATATATGATTTCATAACTAGCTAGATGAGGTGAGTGGTTCCATTCTAGCTTAGTGTTGACACCAAGTGGTTGTATGTGGCATGACATGATGAATGGATTGTTCTATGTTTGTGACGATTAATTTAATTATACACCTCCTAACATTATATGTATATTTTTATTCGAAAGAGAATTTTCATATCACTATTTAAAAGGAATGCGTAGTTGAATTACAATATATTCTTTTGATTTAATAAATGAAGACGGAAAATATTAATTCTGATTTGTAAAATATATCATATGAGTAAATGGTATAATGTTTCATGTAAATCACTCAATGTTGAAAAATTAAAATTTAACATGTAATACTACTCCTAGGAAATAAAGGAATCAATTGCTTTTATAACTAAAATTTTATTAATGGAAAAGGTTTTATGGCTAGGATCCTACCCATAGTACAAGAGGCCCATGCCCGATATATAGCAAAGACTCACAATGAAAACACAACAAAGGAAGATAACATGAGGAAACAATAAATGTTACAGCCCAAAACCACAACATAACGAAAGAATCAATGGATCACCGGATCAAGATACCCTTTGTACCTTCTCCAAGTCATTTTGTTGGATGTCGGAACATAATGTTTAGGTTTTTCTCTTTTGGAGCGCACCGTGTTCTAACCATTGTAAAATTCATCCTCTAAATCCCCCAACTATTGATTTTATATACTATATATAAAATTATCCCTCCTAAAAGTATACAATTTTGAGGGAGTCGTGGTCGATCGGGAGGTGAGAAAAATTTATAAACACTTCAAAATCGCCCTTCGGCAAGTGTTCAACTTCTCGCTTCCAATGCATTTCCTCAAACGATTCAAAAAAATCCTTCTTCCCAACTGAGGGATCTATCTTTTGCTAGTGGTGAAAATCAATCGGTGTTAACCTATTCCTTAGTCAAAATCCCATCCAGATCCAAAGGCTCCACTAGATTATCCTGCCAAAAAAATTGGAAATTATTCATCATAATGAAGCCATGAATTGAAAGGTATAGAGGTCTAATTAGTCAATGGTGAGGCAGGGAGTTGTTTACAATTTTGTCTTCCTTCTCATATTTGAGTGCCTGTTCAACATTTCAATCCTCTTGAACTTCCAATGCATCCACATTGGAAACCTATTCATCTTCCAAGACATCATTATTGTCTTCCACCTCATGTTACACTCATCGATAGTGCCATCTAGTTGTTTCTCATGTGAAACCTCTAACCGATTGACCAACGCTTTCACCGTGCAAAGGCATGATTTGTTTTAGTTGTTAAGAACCCCTGTCATGAGCTCCTTCACCATCGTAGAGGGGGAATTCAATGACCCCATCATGATCACCATCAACGCCACCTTATTTTTCACTAACACTACACATTGTTTGTTATTCCTCTACCATTTGACCCCAAAGCACCCAACCAAAAATTTGAAGCCATCAAAATAGGTCCTTTAACCAAGCATCTTCGTGATTTCTTCTTCCACTCTTGAGTGAGAATACACCCTTAGCATTGTGTCCAACAACCAATCATTTTTCATAGATGACAAGGGATCTTTCGAAACCAATGGTGGTTCTAAAATTATATATTTAGAGATGAGCCCGATGGAGTGAGGGAGAAATATTCTCGGGGAACATTCACACACATCCCGGTGAAAACCATACGTGTTTGAGCCAATTTTTTTGGAACAACCACTAACAGTCACCCTAGGCCTTTATAATCCCCTCTAAACTATCTTTTTCCAAGAACTCTAAAACCAAAGAAGGGAGCATTACCCAAACATGGAAGGAACCAAGAGCCATATTCTCGTAATCTAGACTAGACTACTATCTACAAATATGTAAGATGATTTATGAAAACAACCGAATTCCTCTATTAATCACTCTTGGAAGATCCTATTATATCTAAATCTAAACAGAAGATTTAGAAACAATGGCCACCACCTCTAAACCACCAAATGGGTTCCATTTTATGTTAGCCCAAGTTATTACTTAATCTATATTTTGTCTCACTCCAAAGAAATCTACCAATAAGTTTAGAATTGGACCTTTTCTTGAATTTATCAACCCAATGTTCGGTATGTCTAATGTTGGTCATTGAGCTCCACATCGGCGATAAGGGGGAAAAAACACCGAATTTGACCAATCAATCTAGAGGTAATCTGTAAAATATCCTATTTTGAGCCTTTCTCTTTTCCTGCAGAGGTGCGGGGCACGGTGAGTGGGCCAAGGAAAAATTCTGCCTCAATTTTAATATCCCATTTCCCGCCCACCGTGTCCTCTCCCATCACACTCATATATTGTATTAGGATGTGACAATGTTAAATTGATGTTTACGGAAAATTAAATTACAAAAACTACTAAAAGGAAAAAAATTAAGTGTACTCTAATGGATCAAAGTTTTATGAAGTAGAGAAATATGTAGCTTTGAGAATGAGCATATAATTCTTACATGCCTAATACCCTTCAAACATATAAGGTTAAATAATGGAAGTTAATTGTCAATAATATGTAACCATGAAAATGATGTGTGGTGGATCTTTTCTATCCTTGAGTTCATATTATGGTTGGGTCTTTGATCTGCATTCGTTCATTTGAGATAGTGTGACACCAATGTACACCTCGTGTTATCCTATTCTAATGTGGGTCTCGTGTTGTTCAATCATCTCATGTGATGTCAAGTTATGCTAAGTGGGTCAAAGTGGTGTCATGTAACAAGCAATTAAAGACCAAAATAAAATATTTCAATAATTTTACTTTGTTGTTTTGGGGTGTTTAATGTGAGAGCATTACAGATGGTATCGTATAAGAGCTTTATACTCATGAACCTCTGGGAGAGTTAATGTTGTGATGGCTGTTCATGATGACAGAGGAGATAGAAGTAAAATGTGATGGTATGTTGTGATATGATAAACATGTAATTATGATCCCGTGAATGCACCTATTGTACATTTACTACTTAGTCTCAACTATATGTGATGTTGTGTTTTGTGATTATTTTCTCTCTCTCTCTCTCTCTCTCTCTCTCTCTCTCTCTCATGGATTAAATGTATATTACATGTGTTACCACCTTGTTGGGTGAAAAATAATGTTAATGTGAACGGTGAAAGTGTGGTGGTGTTTCGTCATTTTGTGATGTTGTATATGTGTATCAATGTGATGTGTGCTTTGAAGGATGGTTTTGGATAAATTATATTTTATCATGTTGTTGCCACCATATTATGATGTATCATGATGTATGTCACCATGTTATTTTATAATTATATATATGATTCAAGATCATCATGCACATAGTATAATTTTTTATTGAATAGTCTTTACAGAAAGTGTCTTAGGTGTCTTGGTCTATATGGACCCTTTTTAATGTAATAAATGGCATTTTGGAGGTTTCCCTCCAAAATGCACATTTGAATATTCAAATTTTCCTAGTTGTGTAATCTAGTCTTAGGTGTTAGTATGGTAGACTTTTAAATGTTATTATAGGCCTAAAATTAATGTAAAAAGGTGGTCTTATTGTTAACTAATTTACACTCACCTTACCTAGTGTAAAATCACTAGAGTTAGTTATTCATGTATGGTTAAGTGTGGAAAAACTAACTCTAAAAATAATATATATAGACACTAAATCATGTACTTTGAGTAAGTATTAAGTCATAATCGCATACTAAAATTCATATAATTCCTAAGCGAGAAAAGTACTAATTAATCACTATCTTTGGACATAATTGTTTCCTTTATGTTGTCCTTTTTGGTCTTACACACCTTTTGGACTAGTATGTATTTTGTCACTTCATATTTTCTGAATTTGGACTATAGTACCCAAACAGACACCAGCACTGCCAGTGCCCCCGAGCTCTTCGTATCTTACTTTCCTCTTTTAGGCCTCTTGTAGCCATTATGTTCAATATCTTTGTACTAGTTGGCCTTTTATGCATTGATTACAAAATTCAACTAAGGGAATCATATAAATATAAAACTATGTGATAATAATAAGTGATTATGCACTAAACATCTATGATAACCACCTAAGGTTGCATACAAATGCATATTAAGAGCATTTAAGAATCCATATAACATCCATTCAATGGAAAGGGACTGCATTTTTGCATACAATTCATAGGAGGTGAAACTATTTTTGACATGCACATTTCTATTTACATTTATACATCTACCTATTTCTCATTATTAAAGTGCGACACACACAAGATCCACCTAGGAAAAAATATCTTCGCACACACACACATAAAACTACATTGGGTGTGAGATATAGTGCAATGCTCAGTCATATGTTTACTTTATGAAATCCAAGGATAGCCCAACCCCTCATTTACATTATTCTCTTTTTGGGATTTGATGTTTTTTTAAGTTTTCCAGGTTATATATTCATTGTAGGAACTTACAGATGACATGTGCAAGCTTAGTGTTACATACAAGCAACCAAATACAATAATAGGTAAACATTTTGTGATCATGTAAAATTGAGATCTGTAGCTACTTTTGAGTAGTCACGAGTGTCTGTCTGAGTGTCCCTATCACCCTAGGCACCCCGACCCTTCGTAGGCGCCCGACTCTCCATAAGCGCCCTTGTCTTTGCATGTGTGACACTCCCACAATTTTCTGAGGTTCAGGTGAAATTTTCCCTTTGTTCATCAATTCATCACTTTAGCACACCCATATTTAATTATTAATTAGTCAAGCTGTCTTATCTCCTCACTTGCAACTAAGGTTTTAAATTTAATTACTTATATGCTTAGGTCAAATATGTATTTACTTGTTTATATCTTAGTGATGTTACATAATATAGAACTATGTATTTGATTTATTCATTTAAATAAGTTACATAATCAATGTAAAAGCTTGTGTATTCAAGTTGAAAGGATTATTGGAATGTTGGAAAGGTGGTTGGAAGAGAGGAATACCTATGTAACAAAGCAAAAATCACTCATGAATCTATGTTACTTATGATGTATGAATAAATGGAAGCTTCGTTTTGAATAAAATATGTGTTCTTGAGACCTATTATGATCTTGTGTATCAATTAATTAAGAAAAAATGTATGTATGATGGTAATAAACTTGTGTATGTTGTATATGGTTGGTGACTAATCTTTCATACATGTCTAAGTTGTGTGTAGGTTATGAAGGTTAAGGAGTGTTTGACCTTTGTCATATGTCATATGTCATATGTGTTATCATTGATGTTGAGATGCATTGATGGTAAAAGGAGTAAATTGGTAAAATGAGCAAGCTGAAAAGAAGAAGATTTATTAGTAGTGTCAGATCACAGAGGATTCAGGATGATCAAGGATAAGTTCTATGGTACTTATTCAATTTGGGCAAGCCGCAGAGATGAGGAAATAACCGATGAATCCTAGAGATATCCGTCAAAAACTTGGAGTAGCCGCCAAAGTCTAGAGAAATCTGTGTAGCTCTAGAAGAAACCATGGAAGGTGATTGAGTAGCGTGGATAAAGGGATGAAGTCTCCAAAGAAAAATGTAGCCAAAAGATAAGTTACAAAGTGCAAATAGGAAGGCAATGAATGTGAAGGAAGTGTTACATAGGTAAATTCAAAGTCGTAAAATTAAGGAAATCAAATATAAAGCCGCAAATAAAGAGAAAAGCTGTGAAAAATCTTGGAAGCTTCTAAGGACAGAAGATAGCCACGAAAGACTAAAAAAGCCACAAGTAAAAGAGTTAGACCGATGACATGATACAAAGCCACCGAAAGGTAGTAGACACGGATGAACACTGTGAGACATTGTGGAAGACGAGAGAAGCATAAAAGAGCCACAAATAACTAAAACCAGCCAAGGAAAGAGAAATGTTGCTGAACAAAGAAAAGTTCTACAAAGCAAAGAAAAATCCAAAGGAGTTAGGAAAACTGAAAATGATATAATATGGATTGAAAAGGGTCAAGGCAATTAAATTGTTTCAAACATAGACAAAGTGAGAGTTGGTTCTCCAAAATCATTGGTTATTCGATTGTCGATTATTGCGGATATGTGTACAACTTGAACTTCACAAAGAACGAAGAAATGTATTGTTATAGCTGTCATCATTTAATTCTTATTGACCTTGGGTAATAAAGTTGAAATTATCTATGCAATGTTGAGTTCCATGGTGAAATATAATAGTGAAGAAGGAAACAACTCACTCTTCTCTATCACATTGTAAATTGTAAAGAGATGGGAAATATATTTTTGGTATCAACCAATAAATAACTTATAAAAATTCATCGAAAGTGGTGTAATCAAGCCAAATACGTAGAACAATATCTGGATTTAGCGATGCATTTAATGGGCCGGATTCTTAGGCAACCAAATAGGAAGGTGCATGACACATAATTCGAAGTGTCAATTTGGGTCAATTTTGAATATAGTTGGAACAAAGAGTCATTTGACAAAAAAATTCTTAAGGAAGAAAAAATATTCAAGATAAGGAAGACCTACACAAGAAAGAATATGATGCAATCAAGCTAAGAAAGAGTGATAGAAGAAAAGAAATAGGTAAAGAAGAGTAGATCGATGAATAAAATATTCATTGGATGGAAATAGCGTCCAAGGTGGTAGATTAATTGAGAAGAGGGATCAAACCAGATGAGCAGAAGAGAGTGAAAAGAAGAACAAAAACCGAAACAACAAAGTGATCATAATCAGTTGTGGATGCAACACAATAACTAGATGATCAAAAATTGAATGTAAAAAGTCTAAGTTGTAGCTTAATACATTCGGGGGGTTGTAGCCTCCTTGTAGGTGGGTTCTTGTAGAAGATCAATTGGTACTAATTAAATTATGGGTTGGTTCTCCTTGTGGGGTTGGTGCCTTGCTAAATAAATATATTGTGATGCGTATTATTCACTTGAGTCCTTTGTTGTGTGTAATAGCAACAAAATTTTAGGGGTTCGTGCTCCTTGTGAGGTTGGTGCCTCACTAAAAAAATCTTGTAGGATGTGTAATATTCTTGTAATTCCTTGCTTTGTGTAATATAAACAATAGTTTTTTGGGTTTTTTCTCCCAAAATGGTTTCCCATGGTAAATCTTTGTGTTTAGTGTTCTTGTGCATGACATAATTTAGTTTAGATACTTATTATTCATATCTGCTCATTTCTAAAGAATTTAAAATCAGAATTAAAGTGAAAAAGTATTAATTTGCACTAATTCACCCTCCCTCAATGCTTGTGATCTCCAACAAGGAGTCCCGAGGATGGTCGAATAATGAAGAAAAACAATCATATGTATGATGGAATGGAAACTCATGTGTTTAGGTAAAAATGCTTATGAGCATTGAATGAAGTAATGAATTAGGAAATGATTAAATTGTTATTATGGTGTTATTATGTGTGGATATGGGATGCAGTGATTAGAATCACTATAAAAATCTAAGTAAAGTTAAATAACTCAAAAATACACCCTTACTACCTTGTACCCTATCCCGGGGTTTTGAATAAAGGAAAAATTGCATAACTTAAAAAATATAAATGGAAAATCACTAAATTTTGGAGGAGGAATGAAAATTATTTTTGGCATGTGTGAAAATTTTCAAGAAGTTTTGAGTTGATTTAAGAGGTAAGAAAACAAAAATGTAGTCCAAACCATTTTGTGAGAACACAAAAACAATCACGATCGAGACTTGGTAATATGATCATAAATCATGTGTTTTTAGGAGATGGGTTCTTAAATTTTAAGGGTATAATGATTTGAGTCTTTTTAACAGGGTTTTAAATTATTTAATGATTTTATAACCATACGGTATGTTAGTAATAACATAAATTTTGCTAATGAGAAAGCATGCAAATTGTTTGATGTAATGTCGCAAGGAAAATAATCATAAATTTTAAATGAAAGTATAAAAATTGATGAAATTTGGAAAATAATTTCCTTATAGATACTTATAAAATCTATGAAATTTTTATAGTAATTGGTTTCGTGTAGAAAAATATATATAAGATAGAAATTTGTTGCGAGAATGTTTGTTATTAAGAGCACAAGAAGGGTAGTTTTGCGGAAAGGTGAAATTTAGTGTTTTGATTCCTATTGAGCCAATTTTATGATTGATATAACATTGGTTGAGGTGATGAAATAGGGTAAATGGGTTTGAAGGAATTGGTGAAGCTAAAAATCCAAAGTTGTTTGTTTGAGTGAAGGGCTAGTGAAGAAAGTGTGAAGAGCTAATAGAGGAAGGTAAGAGATATTACATTTATTTTGAAGAAAGATCAATTTTTTGATTGAATGGAAAATTTTTAGGGTGAATGAAGTGTTTGAAATAGGTAATGGTGATTAGACAAACCATTTAAGTTGAATTTCATCAAAATTTGCAAATTTTATCCATTTTAGGCTTCTTGAAGATCCTCATGTGCAGAGGTTGGTGAAAGGTTGTTATTGAATCCTCCTCACATAGTTGAATGAATGAAATTTTTTTATCTATCTACATCAATATATGTACTAACATAAATCATTTTATTCATCATATGTACGTATTCATATGTTATGTGATAAAATGTGTGTTGTGAATTAGGGGCATATGGTGATCATATGACACCTATTGTATTGTACTTGCACTTTCCATGCATTATGTGTAAATATTATGTGTTGTAAGACATGGAATTTTTTTATTTTATATCTCATAGTTTAACTAGGTGTAAGATGGTATGGTTATTATTCGTATACATCATTTTGTGAATAATGTAGTTATGTGTTGTGTTGTATACCCTACATTGGCAATCCCAAGGGTAGCATCCAAAAGTGTATATGTGGAGAGAGAAGGTGTGAACCAGGTTTTCATAATCCAAGTACAAGTTTGAAAGTGGAGTCTCATTTAGACTGAAAAATACACATCTATTTGTTTGGTATACTTCCAAATTTCTCATTATATTGTGGATGCATACCACCTTAGGCTCAACATATAGAAACTAGATTCCATTCTCTCTCTCCTATATGGGTTGTACATTTAAGAATGTTATATGATACTTGTTGGTATCCAAATTTATTCTCCTACGAGGGTTGAGCAACATCACGAAACTGGCAGGATGCTTAGAGATAGAAAAATCATGATATAAGTCATTTTGTAGTCGGGGAGGGGATTTAGCTGACTCTTTGTTACTCAGGCATTGGAGAAATGGATAACACCTCACTAAGGGTTTGATCTACCCTCACTACTTTAGGTTGTGCCTTCAACCAGGGTGAGAGGACCTGTTCTGTAACCCATGTTGGTGAAGGATATCAAGAGATCCTTCTTTGCACAATTTTCATGAAAACCTTGAGAAAATATGATCAATACAACACAATCTAACTCTCACGAGTTGTCACACTAGAGAGTGGAGATGTTTCTGGACAAGGTTCAGGTTACTAAAGACAATAATTGAAACTTGATTGTCTGCATATTTTGCAATGAAATTTTTTCACTTGTGGATACACAGTACAAACATGGGTAGTTCATGTAGGATTCTTCATTTGAGAAGTTTTTGGTGGGAAGTTAAGAAACATAAAGTTGATTATACTAGATATTTGAGAGCCTTTAACATAAATTAGGAACTCACAGAACAAAAAGCTTCAAAACACCTACAATATTCATTCAACTAGAAGATGTGAATCAATGGAAGCCCAAAAATGCACGGTTTCACACATTCTTCAAGAATTCAACACAAATTCCCATGTTAAAGACTTGGTTAAATGTTAGAAATACGTGGTTCGTCAAACCTAAGATACACTCACAGACTTACAAACAATCTTTATCAACAAAATGAAAGTAAAGTGATTTTAAATTGTTTATTTCATTACCAGATGAAAGCTCTTCTCATAATGAAATTGCAAATGCCACAATACTAACACATGGATGAGATCTTGTGTGACTCAGAGATATTTTAACATAAGATTGCAATAGGAATAAGAAAAACTATTTGAAAACATTCTGAAATAAAAGCAAACACAATTATGCTCATGATCAACACAAATTCATTCAAGGTTCACTAGATTCATCAATAGGGAAATTTTCTTCAACAATCTCAGAGCTTGTCAATGGCTGTACACTTACAACCATCTTGACATGACTAAATCTACAAACATAGGGAAATAAATAGGTTTCTCATATGGTCTCTCGGGAAAATGGTTTTCGTCAAACTTTCTCGGAAAAAATAATCCCCATTATGCAAGAGTATTCTAATTGCATTTATACAATTTCACCCGTTTACTCCTCCCAAATTTCCCCCAAAAGAAGAATATTCAAGGAATACTTTGTTTGTTACATATTTGTTTCCAGAAAGTGATATTTAACAAATTTACACCCAAAAGCTGCCAGGTGTACAAAAGATAAGATTTTTCAATTATTTCCACCAGTTGTTTTAACTGGGGCATCCGGTCATCTCCTCTGGTAGCATGTCCATCCTCTTTCAAGCATGTAGCTTCCTTCTCCACATCCTTTTCCTCTACATTTTCTCTACTGATAATTAGTTTTCTGCAGGTGCTCGAGCAACTATGTTTCAAAAATTCAACTTTTAGACTTCTCAAATTTACAAATCGAGCTCAAAAATCAATTTGATTGTAATTTACCGACAAAAATGACACGATACCATGTAATTAACCAAAAAGTATGAAATCAATCGAATCCCTTAAGGTCCCTTGTTTGTGTAGGAGAAATAATGGTGGCAAAACAAGATGCATTGTATCACAACCGTTAACTCTGTCTTTCACAACTTCAAATTTGAGCTGTCCACGTTGAAAAGCTTTGAGTTGAAGCGGTCTCGAGGTTGATTTTCACATTTTTATAACTTATAGAAAATGATACTTTTAGACAATTTGGCTCGCCCACCCACTTTTAATATAGCCCCTACATGTGGCTTTCCGGGTGTCGACGACGCCGCAACTTACTTTATGAATTTTATTATTTTTCAAAACAAAGCTGAGAATCTCAAAATGCCTCGGTGACCCGCCTCTCCACTTTTAACTTTTGATGTGGGCCCCAGTGAGTCGCGGATCACTTTTATACTTTTACTTCATTTCAAAACAGAGCTTAAAAACTCCAAAGTGCTCGTGACCTCGCCTCCCGCTTTTGATGTAGACTTAACACATGGCTTTACTTGGGCATTAGGCAGGCCGCACTTCACTTTTATACTTTATTCCTTTTTCATAACAAAGCTAAAAGTTACAAAAACCTCTGGTGACCCACCTCCTCGCTTTGACTTTTCAATGCTGACTCAAACATGTGACATTAATTGGTCTCCCATGAGTCGCGGATCATTTTATAACTTTACTCCTTTTCACAAAACAAATCCAAAAAACTTCAAAGTGCTCTGATAGCCCACCTTCCCACTTTTGACTTAAAATTGGCCACGTGTCCTCTTGCAGGCCTTAGGCATTTCTTTTACCTTTTTAATCTTTTTCCATAACACCTTAAAACACAAAAATGTGTGCTTTCCCTTGCAATCTCACCTTATGACACGTGTACACCTTTGGGGAAAAAATAAGAAATTTTCTCTCGCCACTTCATAATTTTGATTAGCCAATTAAAAATCAACGGAGGCATGGCGCCAATTTGACATTTTTACAAAATTGACAAAAGTGACAAGTTCACCAAATAAACCCACCATGCCTTGTCTAATTAGAGATGACCACATATCTGCATACGTTGAGATAAAATTTGACAGGGAAAACATGACCATGGAAAAATAAAATGTAGGGGAAACTTCACCATTCGTGCCCATAATTCAAAATATTCCTCACGGATAGAGAAAATGCAAACAATACCGGTCAACGTGATCCATGACCATAGAGACGGATTTACAACAACACTTGGTAAAGATAAAAAAATTACGCATCCACGTAAGGAGACAGAAAATACTTCAAACCGTGCATACTGAAGATATTTGAACAAACATGGTGAGATTGAATCGAGCACCAACATCAGCTCTGACTCGGGGATGGGCACTCCCAACGAGTGCCATAAGAACAACATAGCAGACCATGTGCCAAAAATCCATTGGGCAACAGTCAAGAACCGACCTCCAAAACAAAGAAACAATAACCAACCTCCCAAGAATGAACCAAGAAACCAACAAGAACTGGTCACCAGGGACTAGGAGAAACCAAAACAGAAAAACATGAAAACAGAACAAAAACAAAATACTATACACTTTGTATAATGATGTGTACCTTGATTATGAGAAATCAGTCAAGGAAATGTTTCAAGTGCCTACCATTAACATGAAACTCAAGCAATTCCCCATCTAGGTATTTTAAGAAAAAGGTGTGCTCACCAATTTGAATGTCAATAGAATAAGGGCCCATCCATAATGCATCAAACTTTCCATGCTTTCCCTTATCCTCATGTCTACTATCCCACAATAGCACAAGATCTCCCACACTGAAAACTCTTGGAGTTACCTTTTTATCAAATAATTTCTTCAATTTCTCCCTAAACTTCACATGTCTTTGGTGGGATTCTCTTCTCTCTTCATCTAATTCAACAATTTGATTAATACGAGCATCATAGGGACTGACCTCCTAGTCCTCCAGTTGTTGCATAAATTGGTAAGAAGATAATTACATATGCAGGGGAAGTAGATCTTGAGTTCCATACACCAAATCAAATGGAATTTTTCTAGTAGCTCTTTTGATAGTAATTCTATCAGCCCAAACAACAAACTTCAATTGCTCACCCCACTTTCGTTTTTTTACTTCCAAGGTCCTTTTGATTATCTTCAACAAATTCTTGTTTCTTGATTTTTCTTTTCCATTACCTTAGGGATTATAATTTGAAGCATATGCTAAATTGATCCCATACTCATGACACATGGCTACAAAATGTTTGGCTCGAAAACTCATAGCATTGTCAGAAACTATCTTAGTAGGCACTCCAAACCTGAAAATTATATGATTCAAAATGAATTCCATAACAATTTGGTGGGTATCTCTCTTTGTAGGGATTGCCTCCACCCACTTGGTGAAGTAATCAGTGGCCACTAATATCCACTTGTGGCCTACACTTGAAGAATCTGAAATATCACCAATGAAGTCCATTCCCCACTACTTAAATGGGGATTCAATGGATACAGAGCTGCAAAGGGAGGGAGCCTGAAGCTTTCAATCTTCCTAAAAATATTGACAACTCTCACACTTTCTTACCAACAGAGTTGTGTCTTTAAAAAGAGTTGGCCACCAGTAACCAACCCTTAATATTTTATGAGTTGTGACTCTTCCAGAAAAATTCCCTCCACAAACTCCTCCATGGAAATCATCAATTATTTTTGGGGCTTCATCTTCAGTGATACATCTCAAAATAACTCCCTCAGGGTTCTTCCAAGCTAACCCATAATCAGTGATGATGTATTTCTGGGAGGCTAACTTAAGTTCTCTCTTTTGATTCTTGCTTAAATAATTAGGCACTTTGTAGATGTTTGAGATAAAAATAATATCCTTGTACCATTCAAAATTTGTCACTTTCTCAAGAATATTCAATCTTTCTTCTTCAACCTCATTTATCTCAACTATTTGCAGGTTGCTTTCTACCATTAGCTTTGCTAGGCCCAATCCTTTGACCAATTTTGTAGTTTGGATGTCCATATCATACTCTAGCAATTTATTTTCCCATCGTCATATTTTACTTGAAATTTCCATCTCTGATAGGATATCCTTAACCATGGTATGGGGAACATAAGCTATAACTTTAGAGCTCAAAATACATGGCCTATATATTTTTTTGGTCCTAACCAAAGCAAAGACCTGTTTCTCCATGATAATATGCCTCAATTCTACCCCTTTTAATGCTTTACTAAAGAAAGTAATTAGCCTTTTAGCTTCTTCATCATCCTTTTGTAATAGGACAGATGCAATGGTATTCTCAGAAGCAAAGGAAAACATTTGGAAAGCCTTTTTATAATCAGGAGCTCCTAAAACAAGGGCATTCTTCAATGCTTCCTTAATCCTAGTAAAGGCTTGAATAACTGCTTCTTCCCATTTGATACTCGATACTTCTTCAACATATTAGTGATTGGGATAGTCAATTCGACTAAGTTGGAAATAAAACTCCTAATAAAATTTATATGCCTGAAAAGGATTGAAATCCCTTTTTGTTCTTGGAATAGGAACTTTGCTAATGGCTTCCACTTTCTCGGGATTTATCATGACTCCTTTTGACACTATATGTAGTGCCCACATTTTACACACACAATTACAATAGTAAAATACCAGGATAATTTTTTTGACTTACATTTCTCACTACACACAACACAACAAGGGCTCCAAGTACAAAAACTCGACTCGCATACAACAATCACATAAGTCATCGACTCACATAGACACATGAAAACAACATAGGCATGTCAATGCCACACTTTTCCCAATGAATGGTTACTAGTAATGACCCAACCACAAGAAAAATGACTCCTGGATGGGCGAACCCACAACACAACTTTTCTTTAATTGTATTTTAGTTATGATTAAAATTACAAGAACACTATATTGCAAGGATGAATTTCCCGATTGTCCACCTACAGATTATTAAGTCCTTTCCGTGGTTAAATTACCGTTCGATCCTTTTTAGATGGCTTCTTATTCTTTACAAAACTTTCCATAACTTGCATACTAATTTGGGCATAATTCAAATGTATATAAATACTTAATTTCCTTGTTCTTATGTTAAAAATCTTCTTCTCGAACATATATTCAGTGTCTACCTTTTTATTCTTACAACTCAAGTGGATGTGACTTGGTGTCCATATAGCGATATTAGGTTTTAACGGAGATTTAGATGCGAGATAGATTTTTACCGAAAACATACCTTGATCACGGGTTAGTTATTTCCCTACCATAGTTATTCCAATTCAATGACTTGAGAAATACCATTTTGATTTATATATGTATTTTGTTTTCTCAAAGGTTGATCACACCAAGAACAATTCATATTCTTTGAAACAAAAGAATATGTTTAATTGAGTTATAAGGTCTTCAAGGGTGGCATTACTCCGAACCTCAAATCCCGTTTTTACTCTTATATGCTTTATTTTCTATGTCACATTATGGCCTTATTATTAGCATTGTCTTGTAAAAGGAGTTACAAAATGTTTTTCCTAACCTCTTGCAGACATACATGATTAGGAGACTTGAAGCTACACACAAACCCTAAGTTAACATCCAAATCAACTGAGTTTTAGATTAATTCCAACTTCACTTAAGGGTCTACCCCTCAACTATATATGAGGTTTAAGCGAGAGGAAAAATTTATGTTAAACCACCTTCAAAGGACCAAGGTGTTATGTTGAGAGGAACCAAGGTAACACATTTTGCTGAGTAGAGTTGAGGGGTTCATTAGCAAGAGTTTAAGACCTAGAACAACTAAGTCACAACCTCCATCCATGTCGTCTGGATCCAACAGGGTTTTCACTCGATGAAGAACTTTAATTTTAAATCTATCTTTGGCTGACAAGGTATTTCGTTAGGCTATGAAGGAGGAGTTATCTCTACACACTCCAAGAGAAGTTTGACTGTGTCACTCCTATCAGACGGGTTTATGACAATGTCATTAAACATTCTGACTAAGACGATAAGCCCATTCTTGGGCTCTGATTTACCTAAATTAGGATGTTCCATCGAGTGCAAAGTTTAAGTTCATTCTATGGTTTTCAATGTCTTCTAGGGTAAAAGTAACACACATGAAAAAAAGTTATGCTCTGTTATTGAATAAGGGTAGAGTGTTTTCGATTTAATTCTCTTTATTACATTTACAAAGTATGAATGCACAAGATGACTCATTAATCATTTATTGATCAATAAATATGCACTATAATATATTACTTCAAATTCATTTACCTTATATAAATATTAAACCTTTTTAGCGGTGTACTATAAATCAAATTGACCTTAAGATTAAATGCACATTTCCTAGATGTCCTTGAAACCAACATCTCATGCATATCAACAAATTATCAAATATAATAGTCTGTAACATGAGACAACATTATACATTTATTCATTTAACAATGAACTATATAAATTACAAAGATAAATAAATGAATTACACATCACCTTTTCGTCATCATACTTTCATCCTCAGTAAAACCACATGAGCATGATATCATCGATAAATCACTGGCATGGCATCCACCCTAATCTAACATAATTATCTTTTTTTCAGTTTCCCATTTACATATGATAATAATTACAATTTGCAATCAAAATAAAAGGTTTAGAGACATGTATTCATTACATTTCATTTTACTTCTTTTGTAACACAGGAGAGAGAAAGAGAAGGGAAGAGAGAGAAAACATCGTTTTGTCAGAAGTTCTAATTCACACAACAAATTACACTATAGTGTTTTAAATAGTTATTTACATGTGTCAAAAGTATCTACGGTGGTTTGGTAACTCAAGAGGGTCCCGTAACTTCCTATTTTTACATTTTCTTACTAGCTACAAAAACGTTCAAAATGGGCTCGGAGGCTAAGAAACTACTTCCAAAAGTTGTCTTCCAATGAGAACACACCACGATTAAATTTATATGTGTCCACCTATATACCAGGAGATCATAGAAAATGATCGAATTTAGAAATAGTGAACGGTTTACATTTAGTGGCTAGTTTTCTCGAGGCCACCGCTTGTAGTTGACCCGATTACAAATGAACAAAAATTAGCTCGAGGCTCAGAAAACCACGTCCAAAATTGACGTTTGATGGATGAACGCACAACAAGGAACTTCCTCCAAATTTTCCCTATACAAGGAGAATTCAACAGAGTCGATTTAAACTCGAAACTAGACAACGGTCATCAAACGACAACAAATTTCTGAAGCCACCAGTCCTAATTGGTCCAGTTTGACCTTTTCAAACTACGACCAGAGGGCTACAAAATGTCATCGTCAAAATATCCAAAAAGTGTTTTTCCCTAAACTGAAGGTTTCATGCAATTTTCTAGTAAGAACACTATAGGTTTGCGAAGGTGGGAAATAATTTCTCTATCCAGGTTTCAAATGGCGGTTCAAAATGAAAGCCAACTTTCTAGATTCAACAGCTTTCTACTGTTGTAAACCAGTGTAACAGGGCTCCTATAAGAGCGTCAAAAAGATCACATATGTTCATTCGGGGTCAAACTAGAGGTCAAGGTGTCTCCTCACATAATAAGGTACATGAATTAAGCTTACCATCTCGTTTTCAGAGTTACGAAGGGTATTTAATGAGTCTCTGAAAAATGTAAAAATTAACTATTTAAACCGGAGATGATCAACTTTATTACTTTGGGAAGTCAATTTTGTCTAATCGATAAACAATATTGTAATGATCTAGATGGGTAGAAATTTGTCTAAATCACCTCAGAATGAGGGTGGAAGTTCATGGTTTAATGCAAACAAGTTATTTTGACTTCATGCGAGTTACGACACGACATTTCATTGTTTTACAACGAGTTGATATAAACATTTAACTGTATTAAAATCCTAATATTTTAAAATTCTATTAAGTTGCAAATGAGAACTAAAGCATGAGAATTATGAGAGGTAAGGGGAGATGAACCATGCCTGGGAGGAACGGAGTCGGTCAAACCCGCAAGCTTCGGTTTAGCATCTCACTTGGGCACTTCGTCAACCAGTTCATGAGCCTTGATCTAACCTCCACAACGTCACACAAAATTCCTCGATCACTTGAAGTTTTCCAACATAATACATTGCCCCTTATGTTCTGACAATTTTCTAGGGCCTGCATAAGGCTCCATTCTTGCACATGGTCTGAGAGAATGTTGGCAACGGACAAGAGGCTCTACACCTGCGAGTGTATTTGCTTGAAAGTTTCTAAACCCTTTTGAACAGATCCATTATGTGCATATCCTGCAATCATGTCATTCCATGAGACAACATTTCTTTGAGGCATTTTATCAAACAGCTTAATGAGCCTTCTTATGCTTCCGTGGAAGTTGAAGTTCGATTTGTCGGGCACTTACAACTACAAAAACTAGTAAAAATCCCCATTTATAATTTTTACTTCCATGAGCTCTGTTGAGTGACTTTCCTATTAGCAAAAGACTCCTCCACGAATATAGAAGGCTTTTCTCTTTGCTCGACATCTCTCTCATAGCTGCTTCTACTCTGTCACACCTATGTCCTAAGCTTGAATCTCCAACTAAGAATAACCCTTCTCAATCTATAACTCTTAAGTGTTCCACAAAACAAAATTATCAGTAAAACATCCTTCTCTACCTACGTATTCCGAGCCATCTAATGGTGATTTTTTTACACTCTATCAAACTGCCATAATCATATTCCATGAGAGGCTGTCTCGTTCTTTCATTTGGTCAAACACTATAACAACACCAATGTTCTATGAGGTGCCCTTGCCAGAAAGTGCCACCGGGGAACAAAAAAAAACATAGAGAATATCACCGGAAAGGCTTCCTCACCGACCGACTCACCAACATTGGGTACAACCAAAAACATCCAACGAACAACCTCTACCCCCATACGGCTCATTGACTTTTACGTGCTGCTAGATGTCCACGCAGGTCTGGGGAATGAGTTTGACACAGGCTGGGAGGATGGTGGCACAGTCGCAGCCATAGCATTCCATGAGATGACATCTGGCAAGGCATTTCTTTGAGAAAAACCAAAAGAATTCCCGTAAGAAAATGGATCCGTGTATAGGCCGTTTCTGCAACCATCACATTGCCAAAATCTTGTTTCCTTCGGCATTTAGGCACACAAGTGACACATGCCAAGCACATGCTTTCACATTTATCGAAGCATTCAAATGCAAAGTGATCGAGCTAGTGATTTGCTTTATTGCATAGTGAAATTCACATCTATCTTGAGAGTAAGTTGTGTCCCTTCCATTTTTCCATCACTGCAAGTATCTATTTTCTTCTAACTTTACAACATGAGCTAGGGTTTGCGTGGTCAGAGCCTCTGTATCTTGAATAAAGCGCTTGGATTATTCTACAAGGAAAATGGCTTGTCTGAACGTCTTGGATTCCCAAATAAATTATTTAATTATTGGGCAATGACAATGACAGGTTGCAGGCCACCTACTCCACTAACAAGGCTGACTCCTTCCACTCACCTACTGGCATGTCAAAACTTACCAAATGTGTTACAAAATTTATCTGATTTTATTTTAAATCTATTCCTTTTTTTTTTTCTTCTATACGTTGGGCACTACACTATATGTCAAAGAAACTTTTCCTTTTGAACCCCAAAATGACATTTCTTAGGGTTCAGTGAGATAACATATTCCACGCATCTTAACAACATCTTTTAAATGTTGTAGGTGATCACTTATTTTTCTTGAGAAAACTATCATATCATCCCGATACATAGCAATGAAGTCGTTTATATACCCCGAGAATGCTTCATCCATTGATATTTGAAATGTGGCTCCAGCATTCATCAAGCCAAACAACATTACGACATACAAATAGGTTCCCCATGGAGTGGTGAAAGTAGTTTTGATTCTCTTTGTTTTCTTCACAACCACTTAGTTATACCTAGAAAAACCATCCAGAGTAGATAACAACTCTGAACCTGTAACCAATTGCAACATGTTATCCATATTTGGCAAGGGATAGTTGTCTTTAATTGATGCCTTATTTAAATTTTTGAAGTCAACACACAATCTTATATCCCCATTTTTCTTTCAAATAGGTACCAAGTTTGCTACCCATGAGGAGTATCTTGTAGGCTATATAATTCCTCCATCCCTTAACTTTTTCAACTCTTCTTGCATTTTTGAGGAAAGGAGGGCATTAATTGGTCTTTACTTCTGCCTAAATAGTTTGGCATTAGATTCCATGGGTATTTCATGTTAAAAAGGTCTTCCCTGTATGCTTTTAGTTTTGAATATGACCAAGTCAAGCAATCCTGGTACTTTTTTAGCAATTGGACATATGAGTGCTTTTCTTCTCTATTCAAGTTGTTTCCTAGCAATATTCTCCTAGGTTTATCCTTTATGCACAAGTCATATTCTTCAACATCTCTCGAGGCTGACATGTGTCTGTTGACAATGCAATCAACATTATCAAAATTTGACTCCAAAGTCAACCAATCCTCACGGGAATAGTATTAGTTTTCAATTGGATAATGTCCTTACCAAATAAGGTCTCTTTTCCTTCACCTGCACAAACCATTGGTTCCCATTCCATACTTTGATTTACAAATTATCCTTTATTATGTAAAAACCTTTGGACATGAGCATCATCTTCAAACACCTTCCAAAGGTCTTGATATTGTTAGGGACAAACGACCTGGTCAATATTTCAATATCATATTCACAATAGGGAGACATTGTACAATTTTCAAACCTAGATCCCAATACTACCAATTTGTCTGCTATAGTATTATAGCTCCTATCATGATGTATTATATTGAAAGAATCAAACATTTCAATGAATTCCCAAATTGCATGCTTATACTGTTTCATTCTTTGATTCTTTGTTGCATACATTTTCTAACTTGCTTGACTATCAACTCTGAATCTCCTTTAACAACAATGTCTCTAACACCATATTTCCATGCAATCCTTAGACCCAACAATAGTGCTTCATACTCTGTAATATTGTTTGTACACTCAAAATTGAGTTTAAAAGAAAATTTAAAAACTTCTTGGCTTGGAGATATCAAAACAACACCAACGCCATTACAGTTTAGAACAAGCCCCATCAAACATCGGGATCCAAGGGGGAACCAACCCTCTTAGGATACTTGCACTCATCAATTTTATTCTCCTTACAATCAGCATATCCCATAAAGTTATCAACATCAACATCTATGTACAATACTTCATAAGAAGCATTATTAGGGTCCTCAATGAGATGTAACATTTTATTCTTACCATATAACTTCACAAGGATGCCCTCAATTAGTATGGTTGCATAAGACATGTCCATTTGCACACTTCCACCAACACTAGCTGCCCATTTTCTGCATAATAAAATCCCCCATTTGGCAGGATAATCCACAATACTACATTCAAGTTAAGTACTTTCCTAGATAAGCTACCAGTTGCACTACTAATCCTTTGACATATCCAATTACTGAACTTCTCTTCAATCCATGGCAGTACATTTCCCAAAAGTTGTTACCTTGATATTTAACACATTCATTACCTCAAGAGGCATTACATTACATGAGGCTCCTGAGTCAAACATACAATTATGTACCAGCCTATCTTTAATAATCAAAGTGGTAAAAATGGATCAACATCCAACTAAGATTCAACTAAAGAAGTTCCCAAATATACCTCAGATGATTCACCCAGTTCCTCTAATGCTTGTGGTATTTCTGATTCTGCAATAATAGGAGGAATCTCTACATTATTAACACTTTTTCCCTGAGTAATATTTTCTTCCTTAAATCCCAAATATTCGAATGCCCTTTTCCTATGCTCAGGGATCCTGAGTAATTCAACAATGGGAACAGTGACCTTGATCTGACTCAAGATTTGGGCTATGTCATAAGGAACATATTTGGGTAGGGCAGTATTAGGAGGGAGATTCACAACTTCATCTTATAATATGGGATTCTTCATAGTCAGGCATGGACAAGTATAGGTTTTATTTGAGGTATAGGCCTTTTCCAAGGGCATATTTTTTAGGATTTTCTCTTGGGATATTGGTAAGAACTGGAGCTTTTGGCTTGGTTTGTGGCTCTCCCCATTTGACAACCTTACTTCTCATGTTATATTATTTCTCCTGAGCAACTACTGCATTCATCAACAGTTTCCTACCCTCTTCAGAAGAGATCCCTCCATCATACTTTTTAATCATCAAATCCCTTAAGTATTCAAAATCTTGATTAGGAAGATCAAATGCTTGCACCATATCAATTTAAAAAGTATTAATAGGAGGAAAATTTAAAACCCGGTGAACACAATCCCAAAAGTGTTCAATAATTCAGGAACTTATCAATTTTGTTGAGGTTGCCCCTGTAGTAAGTTTGGGGGCATTCCATCATGCACACATCATTATACATCTCATCATAATCTAATTCCTCAACTTATTTATCTACATCACATAGGGATTGTGGTAAGAAACACATATCACACCACTCAATAACATTGGCCTCCTCCACGTGAGCAACCTGGGTAGTCAAAGGATCAGACACCAATCTATTCTCCCTGGGTTGAGGCTGTTTATTTCCTAATCCCATGAGTCCTTTCCCTCTGTCATCTGGTCTATGATCACCTCCGAGATGATTTCCAAATCTCTCCTAACCGTGTGGCTTGTGCTAACCCAGGAACATTGTCCTATTGCTTTTTCTCGCTTTTGCCGGTTTATAGGATATCTCTTTAAATGCTCCAGCCAAAGTTTTTACAACCTCTTCCAGATCCACAACCTTGCTTGATGAGGCTTTTCAGGATTGATCAACTTAACACCTTCCCTCTTAGGAGGCTTTCTAACTACTTTGATGTTATTTTCTATTTGTAAGGCCATGGTTAAATCCTGCCTCAATGTTCCCGGGTTCTTATCTCTTAAGTAATAAGAAACCTTTTATCAAAAGCATCAGAATATTTTATAAAACAAGACTCATCACTTGGCCTCAGGATTATAGGTAGCCTATTCAAGGTCTTATTGAACCAAGTATTGAAATCATGGACAAATTCATTTGGATTTTTCTTTATATTTTCAAATTCAGATAAAAGGAACCTGGGATCTGTATTATCCCCATATTGCAATCTAAAGGCATTTTTCATTTCGGTCCATGAATCTATTGAATTATCTGGTAGAGCCTTGTACCGACCACGTGCATCCTCCTCAACAATATGAGTAAATAATTTTATATACACGTCTTCAAACTCAATTTCAAAATATTCCATCATATTGAAAAAGAGTCTTAAATGGCGGTCACCAGTGATGGAATTATTCCCTTGAAATTTTGGCAACCTATTTCTGACATCTTGTGGCACCATATTAGGATATCCATCCATACCTCTGAAATCTATTGGTCCAAAAGTGTTAACAACAAAAGGAGGTCTAGGTGGAGGTTGGGCCATATTGCCTTGAGGTGGTGAATTTATAGGAGAAACAAAATGATAGGGAACAAGGGGTCTTTGGAGCACAAGAGTATAGCTTTCAAAATAGATATTCTCTAATGACTCAGCTTCTTGGAAAACCCTATCAACCTTGGAAGAAACAAGGGGAAACTGAGAGGCACACTTTTCAGACACAAATTATGGCCCCTCTCCAGTTGGAGAAATCAAATTTATATAAAGATTACTTGGTTTAGAATCACTTGAAGATGTATGGTAATCTTGAACCATAGATTGATCACCTTTCAGAACTGATATCTCCTTTCTTGATTCTTGATTTCTAATAACTTTCTAGACTTGTTTTCCTTTTTAATTTTCCTTTCCTAGTTATGGAAATAACTTTTTAGTAGGATCCCTAGTGAAGAAAGACCTTATTCCCTCTAGCTTTACAAATATCGATGACAAATTTCACTTGACACAGGTTAAGACACTAGTAATCATCAAAATTTCAATTCAACATGGAGTCACCACTAAGGATTTTCACCTTAGTTGTGTAGATGCACTATAAGTAACTTGCCAAGTGTCTATCAATGCTTAATTTCTGCAAAGATTAACATATCCGACCTTCCTTTACCCACATTTATCACTATTGATGCAAATTTAGTGCAATAACCACTAGAAACTAGAAATACTTGCACAATGAACTTGTAATCTTACACAAATCTTACAAATCTCAACAAAGGATGACGTTTAAACAACATATTTTCACTTAAATCATGTAAGAAACATTACCGTCACTATGTGTATGTATTTGTATAAATAATCCCGAAAACAATTCCACTTTAGTGTTGTTGCTGCACAAATAGGTCCCACTGTTCAAATAATCCTTGCATTTCAAATAATCCTTGCATTTCAAATAATCCTCGGTAATGGCACCACTTTGGTGTTGGTATCCAAATTGATTCTCCTGTGAGGGCTGAGCAACATCATGAAACTGACAGGATGCTTAGAGATAGAAAAATCATGATATAAGTCATTTTGTAGCTAGGGAGGGGATTCAGCTAACTCTTTGTTACTCAGGCATTGGAGAAATGGATAGCACCTCACCAAGGGTTTGATCTACCCTCACTACTTTAGGTTGTTCCTTCAACTAGGGTGAGAGGACCCATTCTGTAACCTATGTTGGTGAAGGATATCAAGAGATCCTTCTTTGCACAATTTTCATGAAAACCTTGAGAAAATATGATCAATACAATACAATATAACTCTCATGAGTTGTCACACTAGAGAGTGGAGATGTTTCCTGGACAAGGTGTTACTAAAGACAATAATTGAAACCTGATTGTCTCTGCATATTTTGGCAATGGAATTTGTTCATTTGTGGATACATAGTACAAACATGGGTAGTTCATGTAGGATTCATCATTTGAGAAGTTTTTGGTGGGAAGTTAAGCAAGATAAAGTTGATTATACCAGATCTTTGAGAACCTTTAACATAAATTGGGAACTCATAGAACAATGCTTTAAAACAGCCAAAATATTCCTTCAACTAGAAGATGTGAATCAATGGAAGCCCAAAGATGCACGGTTTCACACATTATTCAAGAATTCAACACAAAGGCTCATGTTAAAGACTCAATTAAATGTTATAAATCCTTGGTTCTGTCACGCCTAAGATACACTCATAGACTTACAAACAATCTTTATCAACATAATGAAAGTAAAGTGATTTTAAATTGTTTATTTAATTACAAGATGAAAGCTCTTCTCATAATGAAATTGCAAATGCCACAATACTAACACATGGATGATATCTTGTGTGACTTAGAGAGATTTTAACATAAGATTGCAACAAGAACAAGAAAAACTATTTGAAAACATTCTGAAATAAAAACAAACACAATTATGCTCATGATCAACAAAATTCATTCAAGGTTCACTAGATTCATCAACAAGGGAAAGTTTCTTCAACAATCTCAGAGCTTTTCAATGGTTGTACACTTGCAACCATCTTTACATGACTAAATCTACAAACATGGGGAAATAAACTGGTTTCTCAGACGGTCTCTTAGGAAAAAATGGTTTTTCTCAAAATTTCTCAGAAAAATTAACCACCCTTATGTAAGAGTATTCTCATTGCATTTATACAATTTTACTCGCTCACTCATCCCAAATTTTCCCCCAAAATAAGAATATTTGAGGAATACTTTATTTGTTACATATTTGTTTCAGTAAAGTGATATTTAACAAATTTACACCCAAAAGTTGTTAGGTGTACAAAAGATAATATTTTTCAATTATTTCCACCGGTTGTTTTAACTAGGGTGTTCGGTCATCTCCTTTGGTATCATGTCCATCCGCTTTTGAGCCTGTAGCTTTCTTCTCCACATCTTTTTCCTCTGCATCCTACTCTACTGATAATTAGTTTTCTCGTAGGTGCCCGAGCAAATCTGCTTCAAAACTTCAACTTTTACACTTCTCAGATTTACAAATCGAGATCCACAATTAATTTAATTGCACTTCGCTGACAAAAACGAAAAGAGACCATGGAATTAACCAAAAAGGATGAAATAAATTGAATCCCTTAACATCCCTTGTTTGCGTAGGAGCAATAATGGGGGAAAAATCAGATGCATTGTATCACAACCATTAACTCTATCTTTCACAACTTCAAATTTGAGCCATCCATGTGGAAAATATTTGAGTTAAAGCGGGTCTGGGGTGATTTTCACATTTTTTATAACTTAAATAAAATGAGTACTTTTAGAAAATTTGGCCCACCCACCCACTTTTAATATAGGCCCTACACGTGGCTTTCTTGGGTGTCGATGGGGCTGACAACTTTATGAATTTTATTCTTTTTCAAAACAAAGCTGAGAATCTCAAAATGCTTTGGTGACCTGCCTCTCCTCTTTTAACTTTTGATGTGGGCCCCAATGGAGTCGCAACTCACTTTAATACTTTTACTTCATTTCAAAACAGAGCTTAAAAACTCCAAAGTTCTCCGGCAACTTACCTCCCCTCTTTTGATGTAGACTCAACACGTGGCTTTACTTGGGCATTAGCAGGGTCGCGCTTCACTTTTGTACTATATTCCTTTTTCATAACAAAGCTAAAAGTTAAAAAAACCTCTGGGACCCGCCTCCTCACTTTCAATTTTCAATTCTTATTCAAACACCCGACATTAATTGGACCCCGTGGAACCGCAGATCATTTAATAAATTTACTCCTTTTCACAAAACAAAGCCAAAAAGCTTCAAAGTGCTCTGATAGCCTACTTTCCCACTTTTGACTTCAAAGCAGCCACGTGTCCTCTTACGGGCCTTTGACATTTATTTTACCTTTTTACTCTTTTTTCCATAATGCCTTAAAACATAAAAAGGCTCATTTTCCCACAACTGCTCAACTTATGACACATGTACACCTTCGGGGCAAAAATAAGAAATTTTCTCCATGCTTCATAATTTTGACTAGCCAATTAGAAATCAATGGAGCCGCGGGGCCAATTTGACACTTTTTGCAAAAGTGACAAAAGTGACAAGTTCACCAAATAAACCTACCATACCTTGTCCAATTAGTGATGAACACGTATCTGCAAATTCGTTGAGATAAAATTTGATAGGGAAAACATGACCATGGAAAAATAAAATGCAAGGGAAACTTCACCATTCGCACCTAGAATTCAAAATGTTCCTCATGGATAGATAAAATGTAAACTATATCTAGCTCAACGTGATCCATGACCATAGAGACGGATTTACAACAACACCCTGGTAAAGATAAAATTTTTATGCATCCACATAGGGAGATATAAAATACTTCAAACGGTGTAGACTAAATAATTTTGAACAAACAGGTGAGATTGAATCGAGCACCAACAATACCGACTATGTGGATTTTCGTATGTGTGATTTGGAGATATATAGAGATATGGTTATTTTTATACATATTTTGTGAGTTGATGCTCAATATCCAAGTGCTAACAACTTAATGAGTACCCATTTGGTCATGGTCACCAAAAGTCCGCGTAGTGATCGTAATATTTTTATATGTTCATGTTTTATTCGTAAATTTATCATTTTATTTTTTCTTGTAAGAACAAATAATTTTCTTGATTGATGTTTTCTTAAATTTGTGGAATTTAATTTGATTTTGTTCTTACAAAAAGCCTTTGCATTATTGAAGTTGTTTAGCCATTTATTTTGCTTGGTTTGAAATTGGATTTTCAGAGTTTAAAATTTTTCTAGCCTAGTATAAGGTTTGGGGATTTGATGCTACTTGGAAATTGAAATTGATTGCTATGATGTTTCTATTGTTAATATGTGATGGATTAGGGTTATGGGAGTCACCATGGAATGAGTTGACCTATGAACCCACTTTGTTGTATGGGAGTATGCCCCAAGTGCGTCATTAGGTTATGTAACTTTAGAGCTACAAGTTACTTTGCCACTGGGTTGGAGCTGGTGGGGATCTGTGTGCCTAGGGCCATACGGTGACCTAACATAATTGAATGGAGAAATAATGTGATGAGGCTCTTTGGTGAGTTACCTGGCCTAATTTTGGTACTATGACTCTTAAATTTAGGTGATGGTGATCTTAGGTGAGTGACCCAACCTAGTATTGGATCTATGATTATTACATTCGGGTGACATGGCTCTTGAAGAGTGATCCATCCTGGTTTTGCCACAATTATTCTTTTCTCTGTTGGGAGGGATATGGAGCTATTGTGGGAGGCATATGGACATATGGAAAGCATATGTACATGATATGTATGATTCATAAATTACCTCTGTGATTCCTACTATGTATTATGATGTTGAGGCTTGAATGTCCTCTTTGAAGACATATGGCACTCGGATCTTACATTGTTATTGTGTGGTTACAATCATGGTTTCTAGTCATATAAAGACATATTGAATATATATTTTCTCGATGATTTTTTAATGTTAAGCACGTGTTGTTTATTTTTTATTTATTCTTGGGGCATGATTGTTGAGTGCTATGTTTTGTGGACCGTTATTTTCATTCCCATCGTGGGGTTGGTAAACTTGTGGTACAACAGTTATGAAAATGTGTTAAAAGGTGTATTGTGGGTTGTTAATGTTGTGCTCGGGCCTCGTGTTACTTTATAATGTCAAGTACTTTGGTTAAATTTCTAGAAACATTAAATTAAAATTCTTAACAAGAAATGACATTATGAAATTTGAACAAGTGAATGGTGCAAATGGTAAAATTAATGAATTGTGAATACCCTTATGAGAAGACACAAGTGAACGTGTTTCAAAACAATAATCACAATTTGGATTTGAATTCACTATGGATTTGAACTGTTGAACAATGAAATCTTATGAGCTTTGAAACTCATAAACAAGAGTAAGGAAAGGATTAATTAACTAATAAAATAAAGAGTACCGCCAATCTTCATAGAACATTAAGAAAACTAAGAAATTTTTAAAATATGTCAAACTTTCGTGTGGTCACATTTTAAGTGACAATTTAACCATTTTTCCATAAACAGAGTTATTTTGTTTACTTTCCTAGTATTTTTATCCCTTTTACTATCATTAGAGTTATCTCACATTGAGGATGATGCTCTTATAAAGGTTGGAGATGTAATTCCCCACTTTTCCCCCTCCTATAATGAGAGTTGATTTTTCTACCCTCAATATTATTTTAAAGAAGGAATAAAATAATAATGAATACATTTATTATCTCCGCCAAGGCATGGATATTGTCTTCACTTTAGCAATTAAACATTTGCATTGTTTTCAATCGTATTGTGACATGTGTATTTAAATGAGGCTGGACTATAGTTTTAGCTTTTGATTTTTTTGTTCTGGCAACATTTTATTGGTCGTTGGCTTTATGTGCACTGTTGATTGAAAAAATGTAGCAGTTATGAAACATTAATGCATTGACTGTCATGTACAGATTAGGTCGCTTTTGACAGTTTTGAGTGGCTCGAGGAAAATGCCTGTTTGTTTCTTACACGCTGTGTAATTTCTCATTTCCATCTGCGCGCCAGGAGGTGAAGGACTCTGAAGAGCAAGGTGAGTTTTCATGGCAAGGCGATTTAAGCTCTCTGTTCTCATGTTTTTGCCTGTTGTTTATCTTTTAGTTCGAGTGGTTATTGTATTGATTGACACTGTGAAAGTTCGACGCAAGGAAACAGTCAAAGAGACAAATCTTGGTCGGAGACAATAAGTACTCCAAGTAAAAGATAAACAATAGTTCCTGAAAATTTCAAGTTCGTAGTTAATCTATTTGCTAGAACTATAACAATGCAAATCTGTGTCTCCTGTCATTTATGAGAAGTTCCCCGGTGCTAAAATTTGCTACAAATTTCATATTTGAATTGTTGCAATGCTTACAAGAGCAAGTTTTGTGGTTGTCTATTTAAGAGGGTAGATAGTTTTAAGGATTAAGAAGTATCCATTCTGTTAAATTCATGAAGAACAAGAAAAACATATGGAAAAAACTTGGTGCAGTATTTTCAACATCACAGTGTCACAATAGACAAGCAATACATGTTGGTATAAGAGGTCCATAGTTGACAGATGACATATCTGAGAAAAGAGACCAAGGGATGTGGAAGCACCAATTGTCTCGCTTCTTTTCCTCCATAGAAGTTGGTGTGGATTGCTTTTGTTTTCGGCAGTGAAATCAATCATTCCATTCCAAACTTTTTTTGTCACACTCCTTAAATATATGTTTTCACATTGTTATCGATTACAATATAAGAAACAATAACAACAAGAAGAACAAGAACATGCCTTAAGACTGCCCAAGTTTGTCCATGGCCAGTCTGCCAGAAAAGCTGATGATCTGAACATGATGACAACTTGAATATTATATGCAATGTGAGCCTTCTCTCTGAAAAATGAACTTGGATGGTTGTCTTCAAATATGCTGAACTTCCGAAACTAGTAGCTAATTTGGCAAAGTGGCAATCAAGAATGAATGAGCTTCTACTTGAAGTTGGTGTATCTTGAAGGCAGAGAATTCACCGAGCATACCGAACGAGCCAATTAGAATAATTAATGTATAACAACTATAATAACTAGTTGGAAATACGAGACACCAATGAATGACATGCAAGTTCATGGTGTTCCACTTCCCTATATTCCATTCTAAATGTATAGCTACCCTATTTAATATTATAATATTAATGGCATTGTCTATAGTACAAATTTAAACCACGATCACAATCTCGAGAAATACCGTCACTAAAATAATTTTTGACGGGTATGGGTAGATAGTTTTAAATTTGATTAAAAGAAAGGAATGAATACCAACCCCGAGTCCCGCCATGGTTGTTTCATATTTCTTGTACACTTGTCTACAAAACTCGTGACTTTGTTCCTGTCTACTCCAACTCTCTTAACCGCATAATGTCATACCCACAATTCGGACTTCATCATTTCATTGAAAAGAAAGCAAAAAAATAGAGCAAAAATCATCACAACTTCAAGAAGAGGAATAATAAATTATGAAACGTATATCATAAAATGCGTTACCAATGAGTTTTTCAATACTGACATCGGCTCCAATATTCTTGGTGCATGCTATAGTGAGCCGTGAACTTAATGGGTGTAATGTATCATCAAGATCTTTAAAGAAAACATGAACCAAGTCAGAAATTGTCTAGGAAAATGGCTACAAAACACACTTCAAAGTGGGTATTGCTTTTCCAAAACAAAGATTGTATTTTTCTTATACGCACCGAAGAGAAGACAGTCATAACGAGGCCTCTTTCCTACCACGTATCTCTCGTCGAGCTCCATTGTTAAAATACAGAACAACAATACATCCACCAAAAGCAATACATCCTCCATAGAAGTTGGTGTGGATTGCTTTTGTTTTCAGTGTGCAATCAATCATTCCATTCCAAACTTTTTTTTGTCACACTCCTTAAATATATGTTTTCACATTGTTATCAGTTACAATATAAGAAACAATAACAACAAGAAGAACAAGAACATGCCTTAAGACTGCCCAAGTTTGTCCATGGCCGGTCTGCCAAAAAAGCTGATGACCTGAACATTATGACAACTTGAATATTATATGCAATGTGAGCCTTCTCTCTGAAAAATGAACTTGGATGGTTGTCTTCAAATATGCTGAACTTCCAGAAACTACTAGCTAATTTAGCAGTGGCAATCAAGAATGAATGAGCTTCTACTTGAAGTTGGTGTATCTTGAAGGCAGAGAATTCACTGAGCATACCGAATGGGCCAATTAGAATAATTAATGTATAACAACTATAATAACTAGTTGGAAATACAGACACCAATTGAATGACATGCAAGTTCATGGTGTTCCACTTCCCTATATTCCATTGTAAATGTATAGCTACCCTATTTAATATTATAATATTAATGGCATTGTCTATAGTACAAATTTAAACCACGATCACAATACTGAGAAATACCGTCACTAAAATAATTTTTGACGGGTATGGGTGGATAGTTTTAAATTTGATTAAAAGAAAGTGAATGAATACCAACCCTGAGTCCCGCCATGGTTGTTTCATATTTCTTGTACACTTCTCTACAAAACTCTGTGACTTTGTTCCTATCTACTCCAACTCTCTTAACCACATAATCTGTCATACCCACAATTCAGACTTCATCATTTCATTGAAAAGAAAGCAAAAAAATAGAGCAAGAAATCATCACAACTTCTGAAGAGGAATAATAAATTATGAAACGTATATCATAAAATGCAGTTACCAATGAGTTTTTCAGCAGCTTGACATTAGCTCCAATATTCTTGGTGCATGCTACAGTGAGTCGTGAACTTAATGGGTGTAATGTATCATCAAGATCTTTAAAGAAAACATGAACCAAGTCAGAAATTGTCTAGAAAAATGGCTACAAAACACACTTCAAAGTGGGTATTGCTTTTCCAAAACAAAGATTGTATTTTTCTTATACGCACCGAAGAGAAGACAGTCATAACGAGGCCTCTTGCCTACCACGTATCTCTCGTCGAGCTCCATTGTTAAAATACAGAACAACAATACATCCACCAAAAGCAATGTGATTATAACCCAAAATAAAAAAAAAGTTGCAGATCGAGGAGTAGTTGTAATGGAAAACATATATTCAGAGCATAAATGAAAACCCGTGTTAGGTTCAGAACTGTTTGACTGAGATATAACAGACAGAGTAGTATTAATGTTCAGCGTTTTATCTTGGATCAGACAAATAAGAGTTCTGAGACTTTAGCAAAATAAAGCATGGGCGCAACAGCCCATAGCAATTGTGTATGTGGATAGAGTAGATATAGGCATTTTTGTGGCCACCGTCTACTGCAAGAATGGTGCTGCACAAGTTGCAGTGTGCGTAGCGGAGATGCTCAGAAGCAGAATAGACAAAATCGATACTATAACTACATAGTGAAGATGCCTTGTCCATGGTCTATTTTCAAAAAATCCATTAATGGAAAGCATGGTTGGACAAAAATTAACTGCCCAGATTTATAATTAAATACAAGTAGGATACTAATGTAACGAAGTGTCTTTAGTCAGCATCAGAGACATATGCCAAGAGATGTAGCTTCTAGCATATTTATGAAATTTTTGAACCATGTCTAAATGAATACATTTGTTAGAGTCGAAAGAATTTTACAAGTATCTAAAATGTTGTAACAGTTTTATATTTAATGGAAAGCATGGTTGGACTAAAAATAAACTGCCCCGATTTTGTAATTAAATACAAGTAGTATACTAGTGTAACGAAGTGTCTTTAGTCAGCAGCAGAGACATATGCAAAGAGATGTACATTTTAGCATATTTATGAAAATTTTGAACCATGTCTGAATGAATACATTTGTGACAGTCACAAAGACTTTTACAAGTATCTAAAATGTTGTAACAGTTCTATATTCATTTGTTGAATCGATCTTAAGCTTATAGTGAATGCCCTATAAATAAATATAAACTGAAGCAAATCAACAACAACAAACAAGGAAAAAAGCATGCGCATCAAGTTGATTTATGTCATTTTCATTGCCAAAATTCAAGACAATGTCAAACTACATTTGCTGAAGCAACTCAAAACACATTTAAGGAAATGCAATGCAGAGTTTAAAGGCGGAAAAATAACATTTTTGGATTTCATGTATAAGAATTCCCGCTTCTTATGTATACCACGTGTAGAAGCATAGTGAAGGTACGTTGTCTAGTTGATAAAATGTAAGCGTATCGAGCGCTAACTCAAAATGATTTGCTTTTAAAGTGATTCTTTAACAAAATGAGTTCGAAAACATATCATATTTGAGCTATATTCTCATCAATCTTAAGCTTGTAAAGAAACATTTCTTCACCTTAGATACTTTGCTTTCTCTATCAAAAAACTTGTGCATAGCATGTGCATACAATATTGTTAAAAAAACGCTTTAAGCAGTAGGTTATTTGCACTTGACATTGGATATATTTACATTTTATCAAATAGTTTATGCACGTTGACTATGCTTCGACATGTGGCACACATATGAGCAACACAGAACTATATTTGCTTAAATGTGTCCATAGGTGCTTCGGCAAGCATGCTTTCGCCTTGCCTTTGAACCATTGTGATGCACATGAAAGTGTAAAGATCATTAAACCTGCAATCATTTGCATTTGAGGAGCCTATATTTTGTTTCTTTCACAAAAAAAATGTTTCTTTCACTCTTTCTGTGCATTGAACTCTCTGATAATTTATTTAATTAAGAACCGCATCTTTGATAGCGTATTCATTCAGACATTGTTCACAAACGCTGCATAGAGAAGCTTCACCGCATCTTTGCCTGCTTGAATTTGATTGTAAACTGGTCACTTTTTTTTGTCTTACCATCCTTTCGATTTATGGCTTCTATGAAACTAGACCATGAAAAAGACATCTTCATTTGCGGTTTTAATATTGCTTTTGCACATCGTGGCTAACGCTTTGTTTTTTGCTGGTCTTTATCTTTTATTTTTCAATAGTTCTTGTATTGATTAACACCGCCGAGCTGCTTTTGCTGTTGTTCCACTTTTGTCTCGAACAAGATTTGTCTTTTTCACTCTTTCTTTGCATTGAACTTTGACATTGTTGATCAATAGAATAACTACTCGACATAAAACAGAACAAACAAAATCAAGGCTGCATCTGGATACAAATCATGGTTCTCTTGTATCGTATAGATGCAATGCACAAGATGGTTGCAAATGCTGCCTAGACAAGCTTCGCTCCACTTGTGCTCTCGTTGAATTTGATTGTAAACCTGGTCGCTTTATTTTGGTCTTACAATGACTTCCATTAGTGACTTGTACGAAAGTAGACGATGCAGAAGGCATCTTCAGTATCTTATATTACACTTTATTGTCTTGCCGAAGGCATGGATATTGTCTTCACTTTACCAATTAAACATTTGCATTGTTTTCAATCGTATTGTCGCATGTGTATTTAAATGAGCCTGGACTATAGTTTTAGCTTTTGATTTTTTTATTCTGGCAACATTTTATTGGTCGTTGGCTTTATGTGCACTGTTAAGTGAAAAAACGTAGCAGTTATGAAACATTAATGCATTGACTGTCATGTACAGATTAAGTCACTTTTGGCAGTTTTGAGTGGCTCAAGGGAAACGCATGTTTGTTTCTTAGATGCTGTGTAATTTCTCTTTTCATCTGCCCACCAGGAGGTCAAGGACTCTGAAGAGCAAGGTAAGTTTTCATGGCAAGGCAATTTAAGCTCTGTGTTTTCATGTTTTTGCCTCTTTTTATCTTTTACTTTGAGCAGTTATTGTATTGATTGACACTATGAAAGTTCAACGCAAGGAAACAGTCAAAGAGACAAATCTTGCTCGGAGACAATAACTACTCCAAGTAAAAGACAAACAATAGTTCCTGAAAATTTCGAGTTCAGAGTTAATCTATTCGCTAGAACTATAATAATGCAAATCTGTGTCTCCTGTCACTTATGACAAGTTCCCCAGCGCTAAAATTTGCTGGGGATTTCATACTTGAGTTGTTCCAATGCTTACAAGAGCAAGTTTTCTGGTTGTCTATGACACTCAATCCTACATTTCCGTATTCTTATCATCAATAAAAATCAGGTGCATTATTAAATTTCATTAAAAGAAAGGGAATGAATACCAACCCTCAGTCCCACCATGCTTGTTCCATATTTCTTGTACGGTTCTCTACAAAACTCTGTGACTTTGTTCCTGTCAACTCCAAGTCTCTTAACCGCATAATCTGTCATACGCAGAATTCAGACTTCATCATTTCATTGAAAACAAACCAAAAAAATAGAACAAGAAATCATCACAACTTCTGAAGAGGAATAATAAATTACGAAACGTATATCATAAAATGCAGTTACCAATGAATTTTTCAGCGCCGGCATTAGCTGCAATATTCTTGGTATGTGCTACAGCGAGTCGTGAACTTAGTGGGTATAATGTATCATCAAGATCTTTAAAGAAAACACGAACCAAATCAGAAATTGTCTAGAAAAATGGCTACAAAACACACTTCAAACTTGGTATTGGTTTTCCAAAACAAAGATTGTATTTTTCTTATACTTACCAAGAGAAGACAGTCATAACAACGCCTCTTGTCTACCACGCATTTCTTGTTATACATTTACAATGGAATATAGGGAAGTGGAACACCATGAACTTGCATGTCATTCAATTGGTGTCTGTATTTCCAACTAGTTATTATAGTTGTTATACATTAATTATTCTAATTGGCTCGTTCGGTATGCTCAGTGAATTCTCTGCCTTCAAGATACACCAACTTCAAGTAGAAGCTCATTCATTCTTGATTGCCACTGCCAAATTAGCTAGTAGTTTCTGGAAGTTCAGCATATTTGAAGACAACCATCCAAGTTCATTTTTCAGAGAGAAGGCTCACATTGCATATAATATTCAAGTTGTCATCATGTTCAGATCATCAGCTTTTCTGGCAGACTGGCCATGGACAAACTTGGGCAGTCTTAAGGCACCAGAGACATATGCCAAGAGATATACCTTCTAGCAAATTTATGAAATTTTTGAACCATGTCTGAATGAGTACATTTGTGACAGTCACAAAGACTTTTACAAATATCTAAAATGTTGTAACAGTTTTATATTCATTTGTTCAATCGATCTTAGGCTTATAGTGAATGCCCTATAAATAAATATAAACTGAAGCGAATCAACAACAACAAACAAGGAAAAACTGTGCGCATCAAGTTGACGATGTCATTCTCATTGCCACAATTCCAAGACAAGGTCAAACTGCATTTGCTCAAGCAACCTAAAACACATTTGAGGAAATGCAATTGGCAGGTTTAAAGGCGGAAAAATAACATTCTTTGCATGTCATGTATAAGAATTCCCTGCTTCTTATGTATACCGCATGTAGAAGCATAGTGAAGGTACGTTGTCTAGTTGATAAAATGTAACCATATCGAGCGCGAACTGAAAATGATTTGCTGCTTAAAGTGATTCTTTAACAAAATGACTTCTGAAAACATATCATATTTGAGCTACATTCTGTCAAGCCTAAGCTTCTAAAGAAACATTTCTTCACCTTAGATACTTTGCTTTCTCTATCAAAAAACTTGTGCACAGCATGTGCATACAATATTGTTAAAAAATGCTTTAAGCAGCAAGTTATTTGCACTTGACACTGGATATATTTACATTTTATCGAATAGTTTGTGCACGTTGACTATGCTTCGACATGTGGCACACATATAAGCAACGCAAAACTGTATTTGCTTAAATGTGTTCCTGGTTGCTTCGGCAAACACGTTTTCACCTTCGCTTTCAACCGTTGTGATGCACATGAAAGTGTAAAGATCATTAAACCTGCAATCATTTGCATTTGAGGAGCCTATATTCTGTGTCTTTCACAATACTCGAAATGAAAGGTAAAGAACAGGAAAAACAAAGCGGTAGCCATGATGTATAGCTAGATGCAATGCATAAGATCCTCATAATTGTTGTGCTATTTGCCTTTAAACTTGCCGATTGCATCTTCTTAAGTCTGTTTCAGAAATTTCATAACTATGTTTGAAGGCGCATCTCTTCGTATGTGTCTGTCTTGCCATGGTTTTAATTAATGGCTTCTTTTAGACTAGAGCATGAAAAAGACATGTTCACTATCCACTTCCAGTATTGATTTTGTTTATTTTCATGTTGGGCACTTGTGCTATGTACACTGCAATGTTTGCAGCACTGTTCTCGCAGTAGACAATGGCTGTCACTTTGTTTTAGCTACTCTTTATCTTTTATTTTGACTAGTTATTGTATTCATTAACATTGTAAGAGTTCCACACAAAGAAAGAGTCAAAGAGACAAAACTTGGTCAGAGACAATAAGTACTCAAGAGTAAAAGATAAAGAGCAGAAAAAAACAAAGTGCTGGCCACTATCTATTGCAAAAATGGTACTGCACACATTGCAATCTGCATAGTGCACATGCTTTGACGCAGAATAGACAAAATCAATAGTAAAACTGGATACTGGAAATGCCTTCTCCATGCTCTAGTTTCAAAAAAGTCATTCATGGAAAGCATGGTTAGACAAAAAATAAACTGACCAGGTTTATAATTAAATTCAAATAGCATGCTGCTCTGACAAAGGCTCTTTAGTCAGCGCCAAAGACATCTGCCAAAAGATGTAGCTTCAAACATAACTCTTTAGTCGACACCAAAGACATGTGCCAAAAGATGTAGCTTCAAACATATTTACAAAATATTTGAAGCATGTCTAAATGAATACGTTGTCTGAGATGTCCTTTTCGATTTAAAAAAGTATTCGCAATTAGCATCGATTTTTGCTTTGTGATGCTCTCCTCAACACTGTGCTTAATCGGGTTTCCATAAATGCAGGATTTGTAACCTGTTGCTTGATATATGCACTGGACACATGGTATCTTCGAAAATGAATACGTTGTCTCATTTGCACAAAATTTGTTTCTTTTACTCTTTGTACGCATAAAACCCTGTGATAAATTATTTGATTAAGAAGCCGATCCTATACAACATATTCATTCACACATGGTTCACAAACGCTGCCTAGACAAGCTTCGCTACACTAGTACACTACTCACATTTGATTCTACAACTGCTCAGTTTATTTTTGTCTTGCTGTGCTTTCCATTGATGACTTCTTTCAAAGTAGACCATGGAAAAGTCATCTTCGGTGTACAGTTTTAGTATTGCTTTTGTACATCATGGCTACCGCTTTGTTTTTTCTGCTCTTTATCTTTTATTTTGAGTAGTGCTTGTATTGATTGACAATGTCAGAATTGCTTTTGCTGCTATTCTGCTTTTGTCTCTGAACAAGATTTGTCTATTTCACTCTTTCTCTGTGTGTAACTTTCGCAATGTTAATGAATACAATAACTACTCAAAATAAAAGACAAAGAGCAAGTAAAACAAAGTAACAGCCATTGTCTGCAGCAAGAACGATGCTGCAGACATTGCAGTGTACATAGCACAGGTGCCCTGAAACAGAATAAACAAAATCAATAATGAAAAGCATGGTAAGCCTGCCACATACCAACACATAACACATACGCCTTCAAACATATTTATGGAATTTGCAAAACACATTTAAGGACATGCAATTGCCACGTTTGAAGCCAAAGAACTCAACATTGATGAGCATCTTCTACATTGGATCTATATGATACAAGCCAACCATCAATTTTTGCAACTTCTATTACTTAACATTTGCATTCTATTCATTTGGACACCACTACAACAATGTTTTTGCTCTTTATGCACTCTACATTTGATAAAATTCAATTTTCTTCTACCTCATTGTAAGATAGAAGTTACTTTTCAAGATTATTATAGTTTCTTATTTCACTTTCTCTCCTCACCAAAATACAATCTATGCACACTCATTTGAAACCTTCTAAGAGTCAAAAAGTCTCTTATAAATATCTAAAATAACACTGGCCAAACAAACGAACAATTGCTTAACATTTTTTCGCATTGCATAGTTGATTAATTTGCTTTGTGAATGTTTGTGGCTGACTCAATCGCTCGTCAAAATGCCTTTGAAACATTTTAGCGTTTTGCAACTTTCTTAACTTGTCTTAAGGGCATTGTTGCATTTAGCCTTGACTTGAGTGAGACGAGATCATTTATGCTCTAAGATCAGTTTTCCAAAAATCGGCATCTGCAAAAAAACGTTTCTGCTTAACTAATTTCATGCTATGCTTCAAAGCACATGGCTTACAACATTTTTAGATGAAAGCTTCTGGGTCCTTTGCTTTCAGCATTTGAATATGCTGTTATAACTATTCTAATTTCTTCTTCCTATTTTCAACGCTCTACTAAGTTTATTGAAATACATGTTTTCCCTGCATTGCTTGTGTATTTGCATGGAGCACAATATAGATTTGGTTGATTCTACATGGCTGCAGCTATAAATGACTGCTTTTTCTTGTGTATTTCATTGCACAACTTGCTTCATTGTATGTACAAAGATTCTTTTCATCTCTACTTTGGTTTGCAACATTCACTAACTGCATAACATGTGTTGTGTGCATTTCAGATTCGTGACAAAAGCAAAATCACAGAACCAAAGACATATAATTGCTATTTGCTTGAATTGCTCCTGCTCCATTGCAAAAGGTATAAACATTACTCTTCTTTTCTATATTCTGCTCAGAAAAGTTTTTTTTAAAATAGAGATAGAACAAACTGAATGCAAAAGAACATCCATGCCTGCTGATGATAGTTGATGTTGAGCAATATACGTTGTCGACAAACATCGTACAAAGCATAGACAATGTCTTGCATAGGTTCAACCTTTTCCGAGACTATGCTTTCAAGTACGGTGTCGGTGACTGCTTGTTTGATTCCTTTGCAGTATTGCTTCATTTTCGATACACATCTCTTGAACTTAGAATCGGTGTCATTGAACACTTCCAGACTTTGCTCTCTGCCTCCAATCCTGAAGCATTGGCTTCTCTACAGTTAGAACTAGATCCTGAAAGCCTTTTTCTTATGCACGGTGTTCATAGCTGGGAAACATACTTACATCGCATGAAACTATCTGTAGTGTACTCGCCCGAAGCTACTGAACAAGGCCTATGGGCGACGTCTTTTGCATAAAATGGCTTTCCAAATGGCTGGACTTGCCAATATGGGTTTGGTCTACAACAAGAGGCACAAATTATCTCCAATTCATCCCAAATAGCCAGATACTACCATATTGTATTCTTTTTCATGATTCCAACCCTCTTAGTGGCCATTATGAACCCTTATTCTGGAAAAAAAATGCACCTTGCCCTCAACCAACAAACAATGCTCATCTGATGTCCCGTCAAAATTCTGTAGAAATGCTTTGGAGCAGTTTATCTAATCAACTACAGCAACTATGCCTTGTTAGGCTAGAGACAAATGACAATATCAATGCTGATAGCCTTTTCAGTTGTTTTTGCCACATTCGCAACAATGAATTCGACCCTCGTTGCCTGTACGCAGATATGCTGCTCAGGATTTTTGTAGTTCTATTCTTCGACAAGATCATATAACTCTTCACTTCCTCCATACTTGGCTTCATCAGAACCCCATAACAAACATACCGCACATTGGCACATGGCAAGGTCTTGTGATAAACATAGCCACTTTCCATGACCACAACAATATACACACAGACGACTTCATTATTCATTGGTTATGTCTACTTTTTAAAATAAATATCCAATTGTGGGACTCGCATCCTTTCCAAGTTTGTAACATTTATTCTGGCAATGCACAACTTGGAAAAGCATATAATCTCATCCGATTTTCACTTCCCGAATCACATTTCCACTACGAACTATTGGCTACAAACCCTCGCTATGTTCCAATACTTGGTGCCATTTATACATCGGAATATACAACTGTCCACATGCATACAGAAACTCAAAGCATAACTTCGCACACAAATGCGCAAACCGCTATGCACAACCGGAACAAGAAACCGTCAAAATTTTCGCTTCGCTCAACAAAAAGAGATATACGCAAGCAGACACATAACAAAGCTGTAACAGATCCCAATGTTATACATTCCCTACTACCCAAAGGCGATTCATGTGCCAATTTCTTCAATGCCAAAATAGCTCTTACGTCCACATCGCTTAAGACTGCAACAGATGACATTGTCTCTGCTGAAACAGTTAAGCAAAAAGCAAAAGACTCTTCGCAACTGCAAATGCCATCCACCATAAAACAATGCACTTGGCAATACCGAAATTGTCCCTGCGAAAGCTAAAAACAATTATACGTAAACATACACAACAAACAAGCAACTCTGCACAATTCATTGCCCGTTTTCATGCCCGAACAAATGACACACCAATCCATACATGTGGTATTTGTAACCAACTCCACTTCAAGCACAATCTGACATATTTTACAAATTCAACTAAAAAAACATATGCTCAATTGACATCAACAAAAACAATGCCAAAGTCCAATACAATTTGTCGACCATGTTCAACAAGCTTGTTGAATGCCAAGTTGCCAAGATTGACATGCCCTCAGCGAATTGAACTGATTCCAATGCTTATATAGGGAATATGGCAATGCTTCCAGTTGGGCAATGCTTTCTAGAACTTGAAGAGACTCGTGTCTCTGACTTGCATGTGGGTCGATACGATGCCAAAGCCATAAACGTCCCCAATACACGTTAAAGGGAGCAATAATAAATGTTCCAACAAATATTGACATAATCCAACAAGCATTGCCAAGATACCCAGAAGAAACAAAAACAATTGTTGTTGCACTTAAATGACACCTTGAATACACAAAAGCATATCATTCAGGTAATGTGCGCCCCATAATCATTATGGCAGCTCTTAAACAATTATGTGCAACAACATTATATCTTATGCATAAAATCAAACTAAACCATGACTGGGATCAAACACTGTCTACAACAGTCAACTTTGAAACAATTAACAATGAAGAACATGAACATATCTCCTCCGAAAATAGCTCATCTGATGATGACATCGATAATGACAATGCACATGACACACTAATTCATGGTTTCACTGACTCCTCCACTATCCACTACCTTAAAGACAAGATCATAAATGTTGCTCCTTCAGAAGGCTTTACACCATTGGGTATTTTTCAAGACAAGTTCTCAGAAGAGATGAATTTCCCAACTTTGTTTTTTGGGCAACCTCGAAATGAAACAACAACAAAAACAATCACATATCAAAAAATAGCACAATGGGAGTTAATGCACTCAGATCGTAGATTTTCTTATCACATAACAAATATATTTTTCAAAGCAATAAAAATACTAATTGACCAAGTCAATCGTTCAATATGGCTTAGAATCAGAAAGGGCCAATTAAAAGGTCAACACTATTTGCCAAAGACGTTAAATACAAACCAAACCTAGAAAACATCTTAAGATCTGATATCGGATACATCGATTTCAAAAGAATACGCATTTCCCGGACTATATGCAACAAACAAGGAAAAACCTTTTTGTCATGATTCGACAACTCGGCCCACCTACTTTCTTTGCAACATTCTCAAGCGCAGAGCATTGTTGGCAGCCACTAACTGAGGCCCTCAATAATTTATACACCCAATATCGAAACAATGTCCCTTTACAAAAGCCAACACGTTCAGATTGCAACAACTCTAACTTTCTTGTTAAAAATGATCCCGTTACATGCACTCGTTACTATAAACATAGACTCTATGCATTAAGACAATTACTTTGCAAAGAAAAATCCTTCTTTGGCCATATAGAAGATTTCTTTTGGGTCACGGAATTCCAAAATAGGGAAATGCTCATAGCCATTGGCTGATTTGGACAAAAAATGCACCGATCTTTGGAAACGATGCCAACGACATTATAGAGTCGTACGTTGACCAATACATTACATGTGACACTAGCTCGTTCCCTGAACATATTGCTCAATTGCAATGCCATCACCACACACAAAGCTGCAGAAAAAAACAATCCAAGTGCAGATACAATTTCCCCCAGCCTCCAATGGCTTGTACAAAAATACTTGAACCTGTAGAGCAACCGACAGAATCTGCTATTGCAATTGCACGTTCGATTTTCTTTGTTCTCGAGAGCAAACGATACAATACTTGCATAACACATGAAATGTTCCTCCATGAACTAGGTCTTGATGAAATAACATACATACAAGCAATACAATCAACACTCAAACAACCAACATTGCTGCTCAAAAGAAAACCAACTCAAGCATGGAATAATAGCTTCTCTAAGAAAATGCCAATGGTTTGGCAAGCAAATACCGATGCTCTCAAGATGCGTCTTTGAGCGCTTATGTAGCAAGCAACATATTGCTGCTCCTACATGACCAAGATTGACCGAACAATGACAAAAGCATTCGCCAGAATTCGTGCTGAGCACCAAAAGATGCACCTCGATGCTATTCAAATGATACGAAGCCTAGGCAATGCAATGCTAAATACCCACCAAATGTCTGCACAACAAGCAGTCCACATAGTTCTTTCCATCCCTTTAAACAATACATCACGAAAATGTGTTTTCATAAACACTTCAAATCCCGAAGAGCGTACATTCATTCTAAAACCTCCAAGTCTACTTCAACAAGAACTAGATGAATCAACAAACATCATGTGCCGCTCTATCATAGATCACTACATAGCACGACCTCATTCTTTGCATTCCATTTTCTTAGCTGACTTTGTTTCCATTCACAATGGTAGCAAAAATAAAAAACCTCGAAACAAGCCACTCATCATCAGATCTGTCAACTATAGCAAATATCTTGACATAGACAACTATTTCCGTGAAAAGCTTTTGCTTTACATCCCTTTTACAGAAAATGAACACACCTAAAAAAAAATTTGCAACTTGGAAAGATGCATATGCATTTCACAAACACACTATCCATTCCAATGAATCCAAATACCGCTACACTACTAACAACAAATGGGGTGACATGGACACAACAATTCACGATGTGCAATTGTCTCTTGAATCCTCTGAGAAAATGACAAACATAACTACACATAAACACCCCCCTTTGAAGACTATGACATACAGCATGATTTACCTTTTCACAATCGACATCAACATTCAGACATTGCAAAGAAACAATTTCAACTAGCAAAACACCCTACCATCCAAGACAACAGAACATATTTCAAACAAATGCAACTTCTCAATAAGAAACAACAAACCATTTTGAAAGACATCTGCTTTAAGAAAAATAAAGACCCATCAATTCCTATCTACCTTTTTCTCACAGGAGGTGCTGGAACAGGTAAAACATTTGTTGCAAAATTGATATTTGAAACATTGGCTCGTATTTACGATAGCTCCATGCATAGCGACCCCTTGAAAATCAAAGGCTTGATCTTGGCATTCACGGGAAAAGCTACTTACAATGCCAACGGAATAACACTCCATTCTGCTTTCCTCTTGCCTTTCAATCGATCTGAACTATGCCCACTAAGCAATGAACGATTGGATTGCTTGGCAAAGCACTACCAACAATTACAACTTGCTCTAATAGATGAAATATCTTTGGTCGGAGGTCAACTTCTATACTTCACAGACCAGCGACTGCGTCAAATAAAACACATGCCCACAACTTGGTTTGGAGGGATTGACATGATCTTCTGCGGAGACTTCTACCAAGCCATGACCAAATCAATGACTGTCTTGTGTTTAAAAACCCCAAAATTTCCAGAGAATTTATTGCCTATGACTTCTGGAATACACATGTCAAAATATATGAATTGACTGAAACAATGCGTCAGAAAGATGCTGCCTTTGTCTCTGTCCTGAACAGAATTCGCATTGGACAACATTTAGACTCTGACCTTGCATACCTCAACCATACTTGTATTCGGCCAATCCCAGTTGATCCAACACTTCCATTCCTTTTCTACAAAAACATAGATGTTCTCCAACACAATAAAAAAATGCTTGCACTTGCTCCAGGCTGCAAAATTGTCATTGACTCTATCGATGAACAAGATACAACACTAGAACAAATGGAAAGCTACTCTAAAACAGTGGAATTGCCACAACATATAGAACTGAAAGTCAACATGCTAATTGAACTTTTCATAGGGAACTACGACATCCAAGATGGATTGGTCAATGGTTCTGACGGAGTTTTCAAAACATATACAACAACAAATGGCTTTGATGCAGTATGGATAAAATTCAATGATCCTTGTATTGGAAAACAACAAAGATCAAAACATCTGCAATTGACAACAATGGCAACAGAACTAGATTGGACTCCTATTGTTCGAGTTGCTAGACCCTTGCATAGAACATCATTGAAGACACCAGTCACAATAAGAAAGCAATTCCCTGTACAGCTTTGTTCAGCACGCACAATCCACAGAGCGCAAGGCCTCACACTTGAACGACTTGCTTTCAGCCCCCTTGGCGTGTCGTCCCATGGATTGGCATATACTGCTCTATCGCGAGTCAGAACCATTTCCAGTCTTTACTTGCTGTCCCCGCTTACGAAAAAAAATTTCAGCGTCAAACAGACCATCAACACAGAAATGGAACGACTCAAATGAAGCTAAATGGAATATTCAGCATGAATTGTCCACAGCTGATATTTCTTCATCTATTATGATTGCTTCGCTAAATACCCGAAGTCTTCATGCTCACAGAGAGGCCATTTTACATGACCATGAATTAATGCAATCTCAGATTCTCTGTTTACAAGAAACTCACATTGCTTCCCCATTGCAATTGACTACCTAGACGGATACCAATGCTTATCTGCACACCATGTCCATGGTCTAGCAATTTTTATTGCAAACAATATACCTTTTGTAGAAAAACATTGCTTTCACGACGCACATGTAGAGTCACTACTGACAAAGATATTACTGCAACACCAATGCATATCTATTGTCAATGTCTACGTTGCGCCAAATGCAAATCTGGAAAACATTTTCATTGTTCTCGACAATGTCTTCCGATCCCTTGATTTAAGCATTCCCACCTACATTTTTGGAGACTTCAACATCGACATGCAAAACAAAAATAGGAAAACAACAATGCTTTTAGCATTTATGCAAAAAAACAGTTTCAGTTTCCATATACAACATTCAAGTGTCTTCACTAAAAACATGATCGACCATATATGGTCAAACACAATCCTTGAAACCTGTAATACATTTGAAAGATTTTCTTATTGGACTGACCACCCAGCAATTTTTGCTCTCTTGAAAAACACCAACAATAGACACTGCACAATTGTAAGTGCATACACACTGTTCTATTGAATCAAGAAAACAAATATCTAGTTTCTTCATTCTTTTCTTTCCTTTTCATTTGCGCTCTACAACAACCATTTACATATTTGAATGCTTTGCAGATAGTTACAACAACAAAGACATGGAACACACCTCCAAGAACAAGGACATTGACAACAATGATATTTTGCAAGAATCCTCTAAACGGTAATCTTTTTCTAATGTTTCTTTACTTTCTTCTCATTATTCATTTATTATCGCACTTATCCTTTCAATAAAAGCATCCTAACCCCATTGTAAATGCAGTCCAAAACCAGCAACACAACAGCCATCCTCCATACTTGACATTTGTGCAGGAAAAGTTGCAACTGTATTTGAAGGTGATATACTCGTTGTCTATGGTCCAGCACATGCAACCAACATCTCCCCCTCAAAAGCCGAAATCCTCCATGCTGATTTAGTTGACAAAAATGGTCAAATGACAATCACTTTGAACATGAGCAACACCTTCGTGCACAAATTTGCATCCACTGTGGTCGCTGGCTGCGGCCTACGTGTTACTGGTTTCACCGTCAAAGAGAAAACAAAGTACGAACGAGGAGATGCAAATTGTTCTTTGTCCGCAAATGCAACAACCACCATGGAAAACATACCCACAGTTTGCAAAACACAAAAACTTACACCTGACATGACAATAGAAGAGCTTCTACATTCAAATGCAACATTCTCTGTTGGGTCATTTGCCACAATTGTAACAGGAATCCACCACATCAATGACCTTTTCACCCTCTACGTTAAAGACTCTGACACTGAAAATGGAAAAGCAACAGTATTGACACACTCCCTTCTTTCATTTTTAGATACATTTCACTGCATTATTCCCTTCAATTTTAACTACGCACCATGCTTTGTCATTGTAGGTACATTTGGGAAACTTTCATGTTCCATTGTGTCATACAATAAGAGATGCCATTGCAGCAGGCAACATACCACTATTGCTCTTCAAAAACTTTATCAGACAAGGAATACAGGGTTCACGTATTGTACGTGCAGGCCACTCATCCTTCATTGACCCATTAAATGATGAATCTACAAAAACATTTTTACAGTCTCTCATAAACACAAACACAGAGGCAAGTACACTGCAATTTCTCTTTTTAAATTATCTTCCATCAACAAATTGAAATCTATCAATTATGTCAACTTCATCTTCCTTGTGCAGATTGCAGGTATACTTCACACAAAGAACATATACCTTCCTCCTTTCCAAGCATTCTGTGTAGAATGTGACCATCTCACAGAACCTGATCCAAATGAACTGAAACAAATTTCACTTTGTGCAACTTGCAATACATCAAAACCATACAAATATAAGCACTTTCTCCATTGCTCCTTACAAACAATAGATGACTCCTTGCACTGCACATTGCGAGAGCCATTACTGCAAAAAGCCTTCCCTCTCCTTTGTCAAACACAGTATGAAGAATATCAACAAGACATCTCAAAGACTATATTTCTTCTCCGTCAATTCCAAATCAAAGGTACATTCACTTTGACAGTTGACAACTCAATATCCACAATCAAAGAAACATAGCTTCCTCTTATCTTTGGTAAGTATCTGCATTTTCCATTTCTATGAATTACACATCAGTTTAATTCTTTGTTTCCAGTCTAACATACTCGTTTTCTTCTTTCAGATTTCTGGAACATTTTTGCAAGCCACTCACATACACAAACAAATTTGATAACAGGCTCCGCGTATAACCGGCAACAATCGACTATTACTGTCTATGCTTTTGACAATACCAACAAACAGTTGCCTAGTCTACTTGTTACATATTATAGGCTTTGCTTTTGTTTTAGCATTTTTGTAATTACAATACTATCAGACAATTAATACAACTCTTTTTGTCTATTTTCATTACTCTTTACTTTCCTGCCATTTGCTTACATATCTAACTATTACTTCATTGTAGCATACCATGTTTTTCACAAGATTTGGATACAAGCATCTAATATCTCTGACTTTCTTCTTTTTATATCAAGACATTAATTCTTGTCACCTATTTTTTACTATACCGCCTACAGCTGTTTGCTATATCTTACAAATTTGTTCTATGTCTACTATGGCCTGTTCACTGCCTCACTTTGAAACAGATTATGTAACCAGTTACAGTAACTATGCCTTGTCACGCTACCAAACCATGAATACTCTAGCAACATATGTTGTTTCTGTTTAAATCAATATATATGCAACATTGAAAAGCATAAAATTGGAGTTTCAAATAATTGAATATGTTACAACTATGGGGTTTAATATTGATATCGTTTTTGTAATCCTTTTGTTTGGTTTCTGAAGAAAATATTCTATAACATACTAAGTGTGTTGTCATAGACTATAGTAATTGCAAGACATGCATGAAATGCATATGCTGAAAAGGCCTTGAAATTCTTCAAGTAAAATCGATTCAAAACAAATGTATATTTTCCTAGAACTCAATCTCTTTAAACTCCATGCCAGTAGTTGTAAAAAAAATTACTTACATTGACAAGAAATGAGACCATACTTGGAGTTGACAGGAACAAAGTCACAGAGTTTTGTACACAACTGTACAAGAAATATGGAACAACCATGGCGGGACTCAGGGTTACCATTCATTCCCTTTCTTTTAATCAAATTTAATAATGCGCCTGATTTTTATTGATGATAAGAATACGGAAATGTAGGATTGAGTGTCGTAGGCGACCACAAAACTTGCTCTTGTAAGCATTGGAACAACTTAAGTATGAAATCCGCAGCAAATTTTATCACTGGGGAACTTCTCATAGGTGACAGCAAACACAGATTTGCATTATTATAGTTCTGGCGAATAGATTAACTACGAACTTGAAATTTTCAGGAACTATTGTTTATCTTTTACTTGGGGTAGTTATTGTCTCCGAGCAAGATTTGTCTCTTTGACTGTTTCCTTGCGTCAAACTTTCACAGTGTCAATCAATACAATAACCACTCAAACTAAAAGATAAACAGCACATAACAACTGTTATTCTCCTGAATTTTGTTTATTGACAGCCATGGTCAAAGCTCTGTTCCAAGGCACATCTCTTGCTACATGTCAATTACAGTATGCTTTCGATTAATACCTTCTTTCAGCCTAGATCATGGCAAAGGCATGTTCCATATTCAGTTCTACTATTGATTTTGTTTATTCTTTTTCAGAGCACCTGCACTATGTACACTGCAATCTTTGCAACCCTATTCTGGCACTACACAGTGCCTACCACTTTCTTTTCAGTCCTCTTTATCTTTTATTTTTACTAGTTATTGTATTAATTAACAGTGTGAAAGTTCCACACAGACAAACAGTCTAAGAAACAAACCTTGCTCAAAGACTCCAACTAAAACATAAAGAACAGCAAAAAAACAAAGTGCTGGCCACCGTCTCCTGCAATAATGATGCTGCACAAATTGCAGTGTGCATACCACTTTACTCTCGAAAAGAATAGACAAAATCAATACTAAAATCGCACACACTTTAAATGCCTTTTCCATGCTCTACTTTCAAAAAAGTCATTGAAAAAAGCATGGTAAGACAAGAAAAAAATCCACTTGCTTTATAATTAAATACAAGTATCACATTAGTGCAGCCACTATTGTTTGGCCTTGCAATACCTTAAGTTTGAAACAGCTCAGTTGTTTGAAAGAAGTCATCAACAGAAAGCACAATAAGACAAAAACAAACTGGCCAGTTATACAATCAAATACAAGTAGCGTACTGGTGTGGCGAAGCTTGTCTAGGCAGTGTTTGTGAACCATGTGTGAATGAATACACTGTGTAAAATGTGCAGTGCACATACCGAGCAACATGTTACAAATGCCGCATCTATGGAAAGCCCAACAAGCACACTGTTCACGACAGCGCCACGCGAAGCAAAAAACGATGGTGATTGCTGATACTTTGTTTCATTGAAAAGGACATCTCAGGCAGCGTATTCATTCAGACATGGTTCAAATATTTCATAAATATGTTCAAAGCTACATCTTTTCGCACATGTCTTTCATGCTGACTAAAAAGGCTTTGTCATAGTACCGTGCTATTTGTATTTAATTATAAACCTAGTCGTTTTTTTTTTGTCTAACCATGCTTTCCATGAATAACATTTTTGAAACTAGAGCATGGAGAAGGCATTTCCAGTATCCAGCTTTTAGTATTGCTTTTGTCTACTCTGCGTCTAAGCACCTGTGCTATGCACACTGCAATGTGTGCAGCACCATTCTTGCAATAGATGTTGGCCACCACTTTGTTTTTTCCTGCTCTTTATCTTTTACTCTGACTAGTTATTGTAACCATTCTTACAATGTTAATGCATACAATAACTAATCGAAATACAAGATAAAGCATAGCTAAAACAAAGCAACAGCCATTGCTGCTTAGAACAATGCTACAAACATTGCTTATAAAGAATCACTTTAAATCAGCACTCATTCACATGAATGTCCTTCTCTTGTAAAATCCTTTAGGTAAAATAGATTTCACAAAAGTGCTATAATGCTACTATGGCTATTGTGATGCCCCATACCCATAACGTATCCGGTTATTTCATACGATACAAACCCTTCTTACATGTTCAAGTGTAACTATGGAAAAATACGGCATCTGGCCTTACAACGTAAACTTGGATTTTAGCATGGTTAACGCCCACACTGTCCCCTTGTATTATTATGCAAAGAAAATCAACACACATTTACACAAATTACTGTATTTGGATATAATTACATTTCAATTATTTCAATACATTCTTAGATAATAAGCTCTTCATCTAATACAGACGAATCCTAAACCCGCAACCCCAAAATCATCCTCGTCCGTCTGTCATTTTAAACAAAACATATCTTCGCCTCCAAATACACTCACAGAGCTAAGCACACACAACCCGCATAAATTAATTGCAAACACTGCCAAATAGTAAAGGCTAAAAAAGATCAATGCCTTACAAACACAACCAACAAATTTACTAATCTCTTTTCCCTTACGATAACATTTGCAACGACATCTAAAAACGACTGAAAAAAATTGAATTTTAAGCTTTCTCTGAAATATGGGTATTCCAAAATTCTGATATTGCTTATTTCTGTATCAACTAACAATGTTATTCATCTGAGCTACTGGATAATGTTACTTACACCTTACTCTCTTTTGACCGCACATCCATCTCTAAACCAAGACCGTATTCTCCGTCTACCTGCATCGCCCATGACAAATTATATATAACACGAACCAAACTACAAATACAAAACTTCTTCAATTTACCCAGCGATTGATACGAAATTAGGTCTAACCTCGTTTTCAACTAAATGCTTTCTGCAAACTCAATCTAAGTCGCGAAAAACACAATACAACTGCACAACAAAATAATTTCAATGTCTTCTATTTAGTGACTCTAAATTCAGACAATGGTAAAGCACAGAGACAGATAAAAACTCATCTCTACGATTATACTCTTTCCGTCCCCTGCAAACACAACTCCACAATTCCGCCATTGCCACGCCATAATACCAAAAAACAAGTTTTCCAAAGCACAGCCAAAAACAAGGCACAAAATAACACGTATCTAGCCTCTCCCAACACCTGTCATCACCATTCCGCCTTCTGCGAATGACAATAAATCCCATTACAATACAAGCGTGCGACTATTACTCCCGCCTTAATATCTACCTAATCCATCGCAGCCTTCTGAAATATCACCCAAAATCCATATTGCAATTAAAACAATAATAATCTTCTTCTTACGTAATATAAATAATCAAATCCACATCTAATTCATTTTTGCCAAATTCATCACACAATCCCTTTATATATTAATTGTTTTCAAAATATTATACTACTTTCAAAAATAATATGTATCACAAATACCATATTTAGACTTCATACATCTCTATTGAAAACCCTTGAATCATTTAAAATTGTGTAAACAAAGCTATCTCTTTATATTTTTACAAATCCTAAAACCAATCCCGCACAACATATTACTTCTCATCTTTTATTAATCCTTATACTCTACAACGACCCTCATTTTCAAACATGTTTCTCCAACATCGATCTAGTACCCTAAATTTGAATCCAACATACTTGCCGCTTTTCCTTTCCAACTCATCCTCGCAACAAATTACAGCCGCATTATCGAATAATGCTTCGCCAATAGTATTTGCCATCTTCGACCAACAACCAGCGCTTCCATTGTACAACGACTACTAGCAACAATGCAATCACACAATACTTCGCCAAAGACATCTCCAATCTTCAACAAAAGAGAAACAACCTTGCCCCAGAACACACCCTGCCCAATTGCACTACATTACGAGCACCCTCATTTTCAAACATGTTTCTGCAACATCGATGTAGTTCCCTAAACTTCGAACCTGCATAATTGCAACTTCTCCTCTCCAATTCATACAATCGTATGGCATTCATTGCACAACGAGCAATAACAACCATGCATTCACACAACACTACAACAAATACAATAGCAACAACAACAACCAATAGTGTTCCCCATCTTCAACAAGCGACCAACGCTTTCATTGTACAACGAGTACTACCAACAACAACAAAGCAAAGCCTTCGGCAGGATTTGCCATATCATGGCCTTGTTTTGTTTGTTTTTGGAGGAAGAAAAACAAAGGTGTAAATCTTTATATATTCTTTGACTGCAAGTGTTAATTGGCTACATTGTAATGGGTGCTCGGTGCTGCGCTCAAGGTGTACGAAAGTTTAATAAAAGACGTCCTAGTTAGAAAATTTTCCCATCCCATAATAATGATGGAGATTTTGAAATCTGGAAAAGAACTCTTGTAGTACGTTAAAAGGGACTTGAGAATTTTTAAAAATTGTGTTTGACGAGTATAAATTGGCTTTTAAAAAATTTACATTGTCCTCCCTACACATGCTAAAAGTAGGAATTATCGCACAAATTTTGCATTAGATCTTTGGACGCCTCTATGCAAGGAGTGATGGAGGATTATTTGAATTAATTGTCTCGGTTTTTTTTCAAATTCCTAAAGTAGTGTTCAACATGCCAGGATATGCACAAATGGGGGTTCTGTTGAAAGGACAATAGAAACTTCCTTCAAATGCATTTTTCAAGAGTACCCTCATCTTTATTTGCCAGCATCCTCCAAAGTCGTGTAAGAATGAGATCTTGGGAGTGGTAAAACGAAGGAAAAATATTTTTAAATGCCTCAACTAGATTTGGTCGCATGGTATGTGATTATTGCAAGGTATGAGCAGTTCGTCCAAGCAAACGATGAAGAAACATTGCAGATGTTTTAATTGTTAATGCTCTGGTGAACAATTATGCAAAATGTGGAACTTCACACTAGGTATGTAACTGTACGATAAAATTCTTGAAAATAAATTTCTCGCGAACAAAAATTATTGTAGGATCCGCCCAAAATGGGTTCACTGAAAAGGATTTGGAAACTCAGTAGTAAACACTTTGAGTAGGAAATCTTTAATTGGCTGTGGAGGTCTGCCAAATAATTGTGGACGAAGTCATATTTGTTTGTTGTTAAATGTTTTGTGTGTCAGTGCTTTAGTTGATATATATACAAAAGAGGAAGCATCTCCCAAATGCAAGCAAGTTGTGTCCTCGTGACCAGTCACTTTTGGCTTTCTCACACGCGGTCTATGTCAAAATAAGAGTTTCTAAATAGGGAAGCAGATTGGACATTTGGTGGATGTTATAGTGCGGGGTATGGTAGTTATGTGTGCAAGGATGTGGGTACTCAATCAAGAAACGTGAACTGTATGACTTAATGCCTCATGAAAAGTGGTCTCCCTGGACAGCTGATTGCAGAAAACACAAAAAATGAGTATTTGTAAAAGGCCTTGCAAACTACAGAAAAGCCGCATTGGCTGGTGCTACAGTTGGAACTGCAACTAGAAGAGTTGTATGCAAAATGTGGAAGCAAATATAAGGCACATGAACTGTTTGACAAAATGGATTAAAGAGATGCCACCTCATGGCCTACAATGGTTGGAGAATATTTTCAGAAATGGATTCATGAAGAGGCTTGAAATACCTTCAAGAAAATTCTATTTGTAGAATTAGAGCCAAGTTCCACCACCTTGCCAACATCATCCAAACCTGTATCAAAGTAGGAGATGTGGAACAACGAATGGATATCAATCAAATCATAAGAGATAAGTTTTATTTTAGACATTGCTGTTTTAAGTGCCATGGTATATACACATGCAAAACATGGACTCATAGACAAGGCATGTGAACCATTTGCCATAATACCCACCAAAAAAAAAAAAAAAAACAAAGAGCCACGTGGACGATAAATAATTGTAGGATATTCGCAAAATGGGTTTGCTGAAAAGGATTTGGATATTATAAGAAAATTCTATTGGAGGGTGTAAAGTTAGATTTGACAACTTTCAGTGCCAAATGTGAAGTTTTTGCAGCGCACATAAACTGTTTAACAAAATGTCTAGGCAGCCCACAAGTTAGCTAAATACCTCTCCTTCTCGACCTCGTTAGAAACATGTATGGAATTATTCATCTCCCTCTCTAGTATGTTTTAATGTAATGATGAAATTATATATTTTACTTATTTTAATTAAAGGAATAAAATATTGTTTCTTTGTACGATGATATGCATACACCTATAGCCCTCGAGTATGGCATTTTCTAACTTGTTAATGTTACCCAAGTTGTGGAGACAATTTATTAAACATAAAACACTATCCACTCCATGATATGATGTCATGTCCTATGTGCTATCTCACATTAAGGAAGAGTCGATAAAGGTGATGTCTGCTCTTATTCTTGCAAACTTGATTTGGAATTGTCACGTAAAACTAAACTACATATCACAAAAATATTGTTCACCACCTAATATCCCTTCTTTTTATATAAAGAATGGCAAAACATAATGTGTATTTACTATGATGATTTGAAAGTATGCTTTACAAGCCTATATCAGGGCCTACTTAGCCTACTAGGTGTAGGAATAAACAACTAAAACACAAAATTTACCTCTTGAATGATGCTTCCAAAATGAGTTATGCGAGTTGGATCATAATTTCGTGAGGTCTACTGTGATATTATTAGATATGGGAATAGGTTAGAAGGATTTGGAATCATTTTGGTCACCTTATGAACTTTTACTAGGCCATTTAAAGGCTAGTCAAACTAGTTTCTATTATATTGCATATATTTTCAAACTACGACATTTCGACTCGAGTTACACCTCCAACATGCACATTGTACATCTAGTCTTTCCATCTTTAATTTCTGAGTAATATTGGTTTATAGTACTATATGTCGAATATACCTTCTCCTCTTTCTCATACTATTCACCCTTATTCGAATATGTTTTGCATCCTATTTTGGTTATTTGAGTTGTATTGTAGTTCTTGACCTTAGGTCACTGTTTTTACCATCCAGTCACTCCATTCAAAATAGAAATTTGCTTTGTTTTTTAAATACTATTTTTTCCATATAATTAACCTCTACATGTTAATGGTATTAATAAATAAAATAATTTGAAAAAATACTATTGTATCTCTCTCTCTCATCTCTCTCTAAGACTAAGTTGTAAATGAAATGAAGTATGCCATGGAAAGTTATGAATTATTTCTCTCTTATTATCTCTCTCTCCTAAACTAAAAGGGAAAATGGTTATGTAACATTGTAGGAATAGCTTTCTCTTCCTCATCTTATCTCTCTCTAAACCTTCTTTATTCAAATGGAACATAAATGGTTAGGTATAATTTGGGGACAATATTTTTCATATATATGGTTTCATAACTAGCTATATGGGGGAGTGATTCCATGCTAGCTTAGTGATGAAACCTTGTGGTTCAGAAGTGGTAGGACATGATGAATGGACATTTTTCTATGCGTGTGACGATTAATTTAATTATGCAGGTCCTCCTAACATTATATGCATATTTGTATTTGGAATGAGAAGTTTTGTATCATTGTCAAAAAAAAAATGAGTAGTTGCATTACGATATATTGTTTTGATTTAAGGAATGAAGATGGACATAGTAATCATGTTTTGTAAAATATATCATATGTTTGAATGGTATGTAGTTTCATGTAAATCACTCAATGTTGAGAAAACTAGAATTTAACATGTAATACTACTCCTAGGAAATAAATGAATTAGTTACTTTTTTCATATGTATATTCGTTTCCTTGTACTTTTTGGAAGAAATTGACTAAAATGTTGGTTGATTTATCATAAGGAAAAAAATTCTAGTTAGTTATTGAATTGTTATGGTTTAGCTACACTCCCAAATAGAAATGGTTTTTATTAATGTACTTTTATTACGAAAGTATGTCACGTGTGGTAGAAAATTCAGTTCTAAATCTATCAAAATGAGATACATTCCTAAATCCTTCCATATGACATCCTTACCTTGATTATGTTAAGGTCCATTAAATAAACCACTACACTAGACCAATAGGAAATGCCTTCCATTATGCCTACATATATGTTTGACCACACTTTGGACATGGTTTCTTCATTCATCTTTGGATGCTTAAGCTAATAAATTCATGTAACATTGCACATCATGTTCGTATGTACCATTTGATTCATGTTTCGAGTTTAATGTGTGGCATGATACTCAATCATACTTTACTAATCCTCCTACATCGATATCTTGCATATATCCTTAATTCATCTTGAAATGTTACACTTAGTTAAGAGTTCCTTGAACTTGTTATCTATTTGGTACTCAAGAATCTCTCATCATGTTAGTGAGTGTGTTTGTGGTACACCTCATTGGTTATATTTTCAAAGGGATATTTTGTGTTTTTTCCTATATGGAAGCATGGGAATGTCTTTACTACCCTGTAGTAGACCCCATTGTAAAATGTTTACCTTTGGAGCACATATAGGGTTAAGGCATGGATAATACCTTTTAAAAGGTCGTATGCGGGTGAATAATGTATTCGTAAAATAATCATCGAAATGATATCTATTAAGATGACATTTGGAATGTATAGAGTAACCAAAACCACTTCTTTAGCTTAATGTTACCCCTTTTTTTTTTGTTGATAAGATAAATAAATAGTTTTTTTGTGCAGGATATTTACTTTTGGTAACCTTAATTTTTATCTCAAAGAGGATTCCTTGAATAATGGTGAATCTCCTTGGGAAGCCTTCAACCGATCTACACTATTCGTGCTCAATCACTATCCTCATGTTTTTCCATAAGAGAATTGTAGTATCATGTGATATTTGTGTAAGTACACTTAATGTAAATGGAATAAATATGTTATTTCAACTATGCTCTAAAGGATATGAACATTACAATTAAAGCACACTAGATAAAGCTTTACCATGTCAAGTTGAAATAATTACCTTGGAATTTGATGAAGTTATTGAGACATATAGGATTTTAGTTACTCTGTTTTAATTTAGTATGGTGTAGTTCCTTGAGTGCAATGAAATAATTAAATTGTTGTACCTCTTCAAAGTTATTGGTGAGTGAAACCCTAAAATACATTACTCAAAGGTAAATATGGTGTCTTGAAGGAATTTAAATATGTAAGGTGAGTGAATCCCTCACTTGTAATTGGTATTTGGGGTTTGTGTTGGTAAAAAAATTAACAAAATGTTTAGAGAGAGATCACACTCCCTGGTCGTGCATCCCTAAATGTTAAGTATCTATAAATTGGAATTATTCCAAAAGAGTGATAGTAAAAGACCAAAGTAACAATGTAAGTGTAATAAGAACGAGAGTATATGAGATGTCAGGTTAAAAATAAAATGGTACCTGGAGTTCATTTTATAACCTAATTGAGAATTCTTATGTTTTTAAAAATGAACATAAATTTCTCCCGATGAGATCAAGCAATAAGAAAAACTTAAAACTCTTATTTGGGGTACACAAAGTAAGGACATGGCAATGTCAAATTGACCCTTATCAATAATTAAATTATAAAAAATTGTAAAAAGAAAAAAATAAAAATATACTCTAATGGATGGATGTTTTTGTGAATTAGATAAATATGTAGCTTTGAGAATGAGAATATGATCTTACATGCCTAAAAACCTTCAAACATCAAACATATAAGGTTAAATAAAGGAAGCTAATTGTCAATAAGATGTAACCATGAAAATGATGTGTGGTATATCTTTTCTATCCTTGAGTTTGTATTGTGGTACGGTCTTTGTTCTACATTTTTTCATTTGAGATAGTGTGACACCAATGTAAACCTCGTGTTATCTTGTTCTAATGTGGTTTCGTGCTATTCAATAATCTCATTCAATGTAAAGTTTTTCTAAGTAGGTCAAGTGGTGTCATGTAACAAGAAATTAAAGACAAAAAGAAAATATTCCAAATAATTTACTATTGTTTTTTGGTATGTAATTTGTGGGAATTACACATTGTACATATCCTAAAATCAATGATGTCCACAAAACCACGTTATTTTGAGGCATTTTGTCAAATAGTTCACGTGCCTTGTGTAATTTTGAACATTTTGCACACATGTCTACCAAATCATTTAACTACTAAAATCTTACAAAATTCCTCTAGCTTTTATGATTTAATTGGTTTCCACAACTTGTTCCATATCTTGTATTTTAGCACAGGTTGGGAGTATGCTTTGAAAAATTTAAATTGAATGGGTTAGAGAGAATTTTGTTGCATATAGTGAAATTGATTAACTAAAATTAACTAACTAGGTGTAGTAAAATATAGTTAATCTAATCTAGGAGGACACATAAATGCAATAAATAAATGAACTAAGATAGCATGTAAATGAGATAGGTAACAAAACTAATGAATATAGAAACCCTAATGTGCAAGGAAAAGGAGGAAATAACTTAGAAGATTTGATGAAGAGGCGAGATTATGTTGTAGAGAAGACTGGAAAAATTAGAAGCAAGAATGATTGTGTAGGAATGTCGAAAAGGATGGAGTGGAGGATTTGGCTAGATTGGAGTACCTGAGGAGGTCTAGGGAACCTGCAGGCACTCTGTATACATTTTGGGTTCCTTGAATCTGTATAAAATCTTTGAATCTAGTTTTCACAGGGCCAAAAGGTAATCTATAATGTTTTTTATTATTGCATCAATTATGATGTATTATGTCATATGTCATCAATGACTCAAGATGGAAAAAATCTCGCAAGACCCCAAAAAAAGAATCAATCCCTAAAACGAATAATGCATATGAAGGGGTCAAACTGTCCTCATTGTTGTCACAATGATGGACTTAATGTAATCGAGCATTACACTACATCTTAGACCCAATGTAGTTCTATGTGCAAGTTTGTCTGAACATGCCCTAGGTTTCTCTTTTGCAAATCGCATTTTATGAAGTAACGAGCAATAAATATGTCTAGAAAATGTAATAGAATGTGTGCATGGACTAGAATAGAATCCCCCTAGGAAGTGTGATGCAAATGTCCTAGCCTTTTGCCTTGATGATGGAGCTATGTGGATGCAAGTGATCTCCAATGCAATATATGGTTGCAAGTCTAGGTGGAGTGATAGTAGTAAGTGATGCTAGATCCCTCATTATGGTCTCATAACTTTATATTTATATGGTTATCTTCACCTAATTTCATAATTAACCCCAAAAAGGCCAAGTAAAAGAAAAATAAATATTCCAAATGGATAGAAAGATCCCAAAAATGGGTGGTAAATCTCTAGAAAGATCAGGGCACCCATTGTGGTACAAAGGGCACCGACGGGTGCCCTAGTACTAATTTAGGCACCGTGGTTGATACTAAAAAATACATGATGATAGAATCTGATCGGGCATAAGGGTGCAAGAGGTTTGTAATGAAAAGATAAAGTAAATTACAAAGGCCAAAAGAAAGGGGTTAATTGTTACTTTTTTCCCTCAAAAACCTTGTAAATAATAGTATGAGACATGGATAAATAAATGTCTTAAGTGCATGATTTTGTGACTACATTTTGTCCCCAATTTACGTTGGTGAGAATAAATCTCACTAACATAAAGTAGATAGAGATGCATACCCGATGCTAATGTAGAATGATGAAGAAAGCATGTCAAATTACTAAACAAAGATTCAAATGATAAAAATATAGAGGAGCATGGAAACTAAAGATGAAAAATGCATAAAAGAAAAAAGTGATGAGAGTGAACTTAGGGAGGAACACATGTGTATTGTACCTGTATGGTTAGTAAAGCATGTGTGTTGTCATAGAATGTTGTGTTGTCATTGTTGTTGTTTCCCCCATTTGACTACTTGTTTCTCATATGGATAGACCTATAAGGAGAAAATGATCAAGTATTCAAATATGTATGTATGTAAGTGTAAAAATTCTATGTAAAAGACACATGTAAATTTAAAATGCATATATGTAACTGAAAAATGTAAATGGAACATGTGCACATGATCCATGTCGAGAGACAAAGTGTAAAAGGATATCCTATATTGTGAGTTTTTTGGATGATCTCACGCCATAGGCCGAAGAAGTGTAGAGAGGAAATGCTTTGTGTCCTCCAAGGTCTAATCGCTTCGCTTTAATGTGCAGTAGAGATCTTTGTACGTCCTAGTTTTTTTCATGACACGAAATCACTCGTTGAAGAAGTGTAAAGAGGCACACCCATGTTGAGCATGCAAAATGACTAAGTATCGAGGATAAGTAAGCATCGAGGAGAAAGGCACATGAGGAATTGCATGTGAGGATAACATGGTTTATGCGCTAATTTCAGACATGCAAGGATTGCATGCGAGAGGATTCAACACTTAGCCAGTTTTGGATGTGGATCTAAATATAGACATGGAGTGTAGCCAAGCAATGTTTTGAAGATAAGGTTGGAACATGAAGACTTGTGGTTCAAGTAAGGTCTATTTTGGGATACAAATAATACCGAATGATATGCATATCCCAGAGTTAATAATAGGATTTGAACTAATATTTAACTATGGTAGTTCTATTGTTAGGGAGCTTGCATGATTTTAATACTTAGCTTGTAATGACACATGGCTATTCTTAGCATGTAGCCTATTTTAGAGATGCATGGGCGGTGAAGGAAAATTCCCCACCCCTATATATGTGTATGATCTACATAGTTTAGAGAGAATTATTTTTGTATTAGAGTTATCTCTGCTAGAATATGTGCGGTCATGACTCATGGTAACACTTAAATGTATGTAAATAGTTTCTATTTTTTCGAGCACCTAATATAATGGATCTTTTTGGTTGCATATTGGTTGTAAACATCATTGTTAGTAGTTCTTGCATATTAGAATTAGTCTTTATGCTTATATGAGCTAATCTTAGGATTATGATCTAGATCTAGCTTATATTATGTAATATACTTGAATGCTTATTATGAATATGGAATATATATGTTCATCATGCTAACTCCTTGGTAGAGCTCACATAAAAGAGGGACCTAGAACCCTTATGCACTTTGGGTGAGAGCTCAGGTTCAGACTAGGTGATGTTCTAGCGCACCTTGGAATTTTAGTGGGTAAAATAAGAATACATTTTGGTTCTTGTTGTCAAGACCTATTTTCAAATCCATTGCAAGGATGGTGCATGATGGAAACATACCGGATAAATTTGGACATTGTTGAAAGATGGGTAGAGAATTTAGAATATGATTTTGCGAGAGAGATATGACAATGGACATGAGAATAATACACATGTGTGGGTCGAATGAACCTTTATCAAAGCTCTATGAGATGTTTTTCCTGCTTTCCTATAGATTTATATGAGTGGCTTGTAGGATATACATTGAAGAGGAATCGAGGTATAAAACCCTAGTTTGGACATAGGAACATTATCATAATTTGTATGATGTTGATTTTCCTTGGACGCGTGTTGTAGATCACTAGTGGATTAGTGTATAGAATAAAAATATATTGGAGTAATTTGTTTCTACTTATTCCTATCCATAGGTAGTTGACTTCCATTTCCTGCATGATCCCAGAGGATATTTTCTACGCTCTATCCCTTTAGCACTTAAAATCTTGATGGTAACCTAGGATTTTGAAGATAATCCTATGCCTAGCCAAAACTCCACCATGCACGGGGTAGGAGCAGGTATGGTGAAAGATGGCATACTAAGAAGTAGAAAGGAAGAGATAAGAAATGCAACTTAAGCTCAATGAGGTGTCCAAGAGGGATTTGGAGAAGCATCGTGAAGTTACAGAATAAATGGTGATGTGGAGAGAGATGGACCACGAAGGATTTGGAGCTCACTCAAAGGAAGTGGAATTGGTGCATCAGGAACTCCCCCATTTAATTAAGCATAGTAGACAACCCAATTCAACCTCGGATGAGAGCATGTCGGTGGAAACAACACAAACCATGTGTGTGCATTTGATCCCTCCTAACGACCTAGACCTTACGCTTAGTTTTCAGTTCCTACAAAAGTCATTAGTGATAAAGCTAGTGTGGGCATTAGAGTAGCCACAAATTGAGTTAATTTACCATCAAGTTTGAGAGTTAATAATTTATCTTATTCATCTATGAAGGGGAAGGCATCTTTTGGATTATTTTAAGGGTCGTTCGGAGGTATGTTTTCCAACATCTCATCATCACGAACGTGGGAACGCAGAATGTTGGTTTTACATTTGGAAGTAGCAGCACAACTTCGTAGAATGTGGGAGTTCAATTAAGCAAAACTTTCATAACACAAGGCAGCACATCCTCTAGTCCAATGCCTCGCCACGAGGGAGGATGAGGAATATTTTGAGGTGGAGGGAACATGGGAGGAAATACAAGATTTGGACCTGGTGGGCATGGTCCGCACACAACCCCAACAAGTGTTTTAAGGGATTTCCCTTCATCTCCAAGAGTATAGAGGCATTGAATATGCCATGTAGCACATTCATATGTGTGAAATAATATGTCGTGCTAAGGGCATTACTTCCCCAAAGTGTAAAGAAAGTCATTTTGTAACCACGGTGCAGGGGCATGCGCATAGTTGGTATAGGAAGTTTGATCCGAATCAAACTTAGGTAGATTACACTACACCGTGTGATGATTTCTTGGAAGAGTTACACATACCTGAGTTCAAGGAAAAGGGCATCATCATGCTAAAGGATATCGAACAGGTGTGGCCGAAAGTGTAAGGGAATATGATGCTCATTTTAAGACTTTGTTATCAAATTTATCTTATGATATTCATCCTAGTCAACATGTATAATGGTTCATTGGTGCTTGATAACCTCGTTTAAGAGGGCACTATGACACAAGAATTTTAAGGATCTGCATGAAGCTCTTAAGGTAGCTCTACGCACCGAAGCTTTTTGTAGGGTGGACACTAAAGTAAGCCCCTTTCTAGAGGTGGGAAATTTCTTCTATGGGAAGAAGTTGGAAAAATTATTAGCTAATTCCACACATGAGACACACAATGGACTATGGTCTATAAATTTCAAAGTGGAGGGTCATACTAAGGACAAATTACCTCATAAATCGGTGCACGCCATATTCTGGATTGTAGAATATGTCATTTAGATAATGATTCAAGAAGGTGTTCTTTTCTACAAAGTGCATCATCTAGAAGAATGTGTCCAATTATAGTAAGAATTTCAAATCTCATGCTCATGAAATAGAGAATTATAGGTTAATTGATAAAATTCATGAAGAAGGTGATATGGGTGTGTGAGATTTGATGTTGTAAATAATTCTAAGGATCAAAGTGATAATTGGGGTCAAAATTAGAATAATAATGAAGTGTTTTCTAATGGAGGAAGTCAAGGAAGAGGCTACCATGGAGGATTTAGAGGCCTAGGTCATGGGGGCAGAAGAAGTGATTTCCCTAGTGGAACCTATTATACATGCGCATCTCTTGATCATTATAGGCACAAATTCCCTCATAACATTGTTTTCTCCTTTTGCGGAAAGAACCATAATTATGAAGAGTTCTCATATTTATATGAGCACCTATGAAAGAAGCATATGTAGGGTAACAACATGGGGATGGTTAGAGTACAATGTGATGTTATAGATAATTGATTCCCACAATAGCACCTGATCCTGATATGATACATGTGTTAGTGACTACTCGTCTTTGAAATTTGTATGCACCCGTTAGGTTCCAAAACATAAGTTTATTATTACAAAGTAGGAGGTTATCAAAGAAAAGTATTCAGCCTCGGTGCATCAAAAGGAAGTGTATAAAAATCTATGAAGGTTATCAGGAACTTACAAGGTGAGATACAATGCTTGAAGGAGTAGTCGCAGAAGATAGAACAAGAAAATGCAGTTGTTCTCCCCAGATAGATGTAGATGACATTAAGGAGGTTTGTAAGTTTCTACGCCAAGATAAAATCATTCCATTGTTAGGGAATGGTTGAGAGAGAAGGTACCATGCGTTGAGGGTGAGTGTAGATGACAAATCTTGTAGCGCCAAAGATACCTCCTCATAGTATTGATTATGATAAAGATATTACATTGAATGTAGTTGTTGATGGGTAGATTTTGAGTAACATCTTGATTGATACAAGCGTAGAAGTGAATGTACTCACTTTGGATACATGGATATAGATGGGAAGACTGCCATTACAAAGTGTTTTAAATGTGTTGTTAATGAAAAATAGGACTAAAGCCATTCTGTTGGATTTTTGAAAGATGCCACTATTACAATTTAGGGGGCTGATTTTACTGGTGATTTTGAATTCTTAGTGCTTCCAAAAGAAGATAGTTTTTCAACATTTTTTGGGAACCCTTGGTGTTATGTAAATAAAACTGATTTCTAACTAAATAAGGTTTAAATCCATTTTTAAAATAAGGAGCGCGTGATCATCCCTTTGACGAATGGAAAGGCTGCGCCTTATGTAGAACCTTTGAGTGAAGAGGATATAAAAATTTATGTGCATACCATAAAGGATCCTGAGGTGCTGGAGCCATCAAAGAAAGAAGTAATTCAGTGGGATGATTTGTAATATTTGAGTAAGACAACGAGTGTTTCTTATGACAACTGGGTGCATGGGACTTACGAGATGGTCGGAAGAGAAATGAAGAGTGCATTTACACTCGTTAGTAAGTCACATTCTATTAGGCATTTGGGAAATAACCAAGTACCTACATACACTGGTGAAGGTAATCTTGAGGTGTTTCATGCACTATGGAAGCCCAATGGAAAGATCAGGTATAAAGAAGAAATATACTAGTATATACTTTACAATGTCAAGAACGCACTTTGGTGGATTAGACATAAGGATAATCTTGTGGAGTGGTGTGAATGTAGAATTGTGCTCTTTTCTAGATATTTAAGAAGCAATGTACCCTCTCAAATCTATGAATTTCATGGGAAGGATCTTATTCAACACCATGTTTAGAAGTGTGAGAGACTCTGGACAGAGGAGCAGGAGGATTTGTGACCTTCACTATGGGTGGATAAGTTCTACTCTACCTTGCGAGGTTGTGTGCATGCATGCGTTATGTATATGCGAGTTGAATATAGTTAAAGGTAATTGAACAAAGTTGATTACAGGTATGGTTCAGACATTTGATTAATTTTCTACTAAACCACCTATGAATGAAGCCTTACAGATAATGAAGCACTTGACTATGGGAGATAGTGTAAAAGATGAAGAACTCATTAAGGAGTTATTGGGAGAATCAAATCTCGAGGCACGTTTTGAAGAAGAGGAGGCCGATGAAGAAAAAATTTGGGTGTGCTTGATTAACAAAGGGAAAAAGAAAGATGGTTTATATAATAGATGATGAAGAGGTCAAGAACTTGGATGTTGATCATATTGTGGGTACGCAAGAGATAATGGATAGTGTAGATGATCGTGCACATGCATACCATGATCCCATGAAAATGAATAAGGTAAACATTAGAACAGATATCTTGAACCTAAAAAGGCTATCATTGGTGATTATTGGTAGGATTTGGAGGTTGTAAACATTATTGAGCTACCGCGTAACTTCCAAGATTTATTCCGTAGAGGATATCATGAATTGAAAGGAGTGCATGAATATTTGGGCAAGATGCAGATCAAGATTAAGGATGGTGCACACCCGGTAGAAGAGAGAGGCATTACTAGATGAATCCTAACATGTGCATCAAGGAGAAGGAAGAAATTGACAAGATGATGAGTTATGATATCAATGATCCCATCAAGGAGTCATAATGGGTTATCCCTATGGTGAGAAATATAAATAAATATGGAAGAAACAAAATTTGTGTGGATTATAGGGAGTTGAACTCTGCATGTGTAATTGATCCCTTTCCCACACCCTTCTTCACCGAAGAAATATTGGAATGCATTACACGGTGTGAGATCTATTCCTTCACGGGTAGATTATATGGATATCATCGTGTAAGGATAGCTAAGGAGGATCAAGAGAAGATAAATTTCACCACTAAGTGGGGAATTTTTTCATACATGGTTATTCCTTTGGATTAAAGAACATGCCTATAGTATTTTTGCACATTGTTGTACAAAGAATATATGGACATTATTCATAAGTTCTTGTAGATTTATATGGATGATTGGAAAGTTTATGTGCTAGTGAAAGACCACTGTGATTAATTAAGGATTATGTTTGAGATTTGTTGTCAACTAATCATCTATTTAAACATCAAAAAGTGTATTTTTATACACCTTTTAGGGCTTTGCTGGGACATATCATCTGTAAGGAAGGATTGTTAGAGGATCATGCTAAGATTTTTGTTATTTTGGGCTTAGAGGAGCCTACTAACTAAAGTGAAGTTATGGTTTCCTTGGACATATAGGGTACTACAAAAATTTCATTAAGGGTTATGCCAATATTTTCACGCCCTTGGAAGAGTTATTAAAGAGAAAGGGTAAATTCCATTGAGGTGAGGCACAACAACACACGTTTGAAACATTGAAGGAAAGGCTTACATCTGCACCTATTATGCATTTTCTCTCATGGATCAAATCCTTTCATGTACATGTGGACACCTCTCGGCATGGCCATTGGTACAATGTTACCATAGCCTGAGAGGGTATTGTATATCACCTTATTTGTTTTACAAGTAGGTAATTGACCCTAACTTAACGTAACCACACAAATATAGAGCGGAAGTGTTGTCTATGATTTATGCCTTTGCATAAGTTTAGGCAAGATTTATTGGCACCTCTATTTATATTTTATACACATCACATGGTGTTGAAGTATCTGGTCAATAAGCCCATTTTGTAGGGCTACATATGCAGATGGATTCTATAATTCTAGTAATTTGACTTTGCAGGTTGTGATAAATCTAGGCAAGAACATCTCAAGATCGAGATCATTTATCTAGCATTACTTAAAGCGAGGATGTGCGAGAATTGAGGATACAATGTTGGATGCATTTATTCAGATTAAACCACACACTTTATGATTTGGAAGATATTTCAGTATTTCTATGTACTAGTGTGGCATTTGAAGGAATGAAGGCCTTGGAGAAGAAATAACTTGCTATACACGTTGTGCCCTATATGTTGATAGGTGGAGATATTTACAAGTTAGGTCATGATGAGGTTTTAAATTGGTGTATACTTTAACATGAGCATGCTACCATTATGGAAGAGGCTCATGGTGGAATTGCAGGAGGTCACTATGTAGGAAATATTACCGTGCACAAGATTCTATTAGAAGGCCTTTGGTGGGAAATGATTTACAAGGATTGTATAGAGTATTGCAAGGCATGTGACCACTGTCAGTACCTTGGCATGATTACGCATAGAGATGAGATGCCTTTGCGACCTATTGCTAGTGTAGAACCTTTTAAAAAATGGGAAATTGACTTTTGGGTCATCTTTCCCCCCGCACACAAAATTAGATCGTGTGACATTATAACTTGTAAAAATTATATTACAATGTGGGAGGAAGTGACACTCTCAAAGGATTAGATGGAAACTACTGCAGCAAGGTTCTTGGGAGAAAACATTATCAGTAGGTATGGATCTCCGTTGAGTCAAAGAATTGATAGGGGCACTCACTTTTTAAATGAAACTATCAGGATATTATTAGCTGATTTTACGGTGGCACATCACAAGACAAACCCCTATCATCTACAGGATAATGGCATTACTGAAGCCTTTAACAAGATATTGAACCATACTTTGACAAATATTTGTGATGTTGGAAGAAAGGATTGGGATGATAAAGTCTTTGTTGTACTTTAGGCATACAAGACAACTTATAAAAGATTGAACAAAGGCACACCTTTTCAATTGGTGTTTAGCGCAAAAATATTTTTTCCCATAGAATTCATGTTACCCCCTACGTACTACACACACAAGAGGATTTGAAGATGAACAAGCCCTTGAATAGTGTATAGACAAATTAATGTATCTGGATGATGAAATGTGCGGTATAACTCATTTGATCCATAAGAGAGAAAATGATACGTAGAAGGCATGTCATGATCAACATATTAAGAACAAATTAATTAAGGCTAGATAGATGGTTCTTTTGTATGATTCTATGTTTCTAAACGATCCTGGTAATTCCCAAGTGCATTGCTTGGGACCGTATATCATGACTTACATACTTGATTCAGTGCGCTTTCCAATTACGTGAGCGTTGGATGGGACAAGGTGTCTCAAGAACTTCAACGGGAATGGGATGAAGCCCTACCATAAATAATTCTTCTTGGTGTTTGTAATAAATAATTATTACCAGCTATGAATAGGTTTCTTTAATGCATCCCCTTTATATGTGTTTCCTTTCAACGTTGTTATGATTTGTCAATTTATTTTAGTGTTTTATGTGATAAGCGCGCTTGTCTGCGATGTAAGCTGATTACTCTCATTTTGAGTTCATGCACAAAGTGGAACATGCATAATTTAGTGTGGGAAGATTGTAAATAGAGTCATGCATATAAATTTTGATGTTGATCATGGCCTAGGAAAAACAAAAAACATGTGTTATAAGTCCTAAGTATTAGAGGGGAGTGTGTAGCACTGGTGATAATGGTTATTGGAAGACACTAAGGTGTCAAGGAATATTGTGATAATAAGGATGATGCTAAGGAGAAATACACATATGGGAATAAACGTGTAGGGTAATGTGAGGTAGGCTATGCCAGGAAAAACTACTTGGAAAAGGATGTAGTGGTTGATGTAATTTGACACTCAGAGTGCGTGTAAGGAGGTCGAAGATCAATATAATTTTTCTCACCAAAAGGTTGCAGAGTTTAAGAGCATTGGATGGTCAAGAAAACATGCTTAGAGAAGTATTTATTGCGGTCATATGGTGGTAGGTGGTATGGTAATTAATGTGGTAAAAAGTGAAAAACTATAAATAGGGGTCGGGTAAGTTATTTTTACCTTGCAATAACTTGTGGAAGAGTTCTTGTGAACTAGGGTATCCTTGTGAATTTGTGCGAATGATTGATCATGAAGTTAGAAATTCATGAACCAGATTGCGAAGATGAACACGGCTATTTGTAGAGTGGGTTTGTGAAATAAGTTTTGTGGGTTTGGACGGTGTAGTTAGAAAAAGTGTTATCTAGTTAGGGTTTAATGAACTAGGGCACAAATTGTGGGATTTCACAAAGGAGTAGGTGGTTTTAAGTTTGAGGCATTGAAAGAAAAATCACAAGGTAGAAATAATAAAGTAGTCAAACAAAGGAGAATGACACCAAGGAGATTAACAACTGTTTCACACAAGAAGAAGGGAAAGGGAAAACTAGTTGTGATGAAGAGTTTCAATGAAGAATGGTATTCAAAGATGCAATACCCAGATGGGGTATTGATGGGAATGGAGTGGGTGTCCCATGTGTCAAATGGTTATAAGTGATTATAACCATGGAAATGATATGGAGAAAGGAAATGGCATTGGAGGTTGTTCGCCCCATATGTGAAAGGATAGAAGATGCCAATCAAGTGTATGCTAACTCATTATAAAAGACATTGAAGAAGGTTGGACCATTTTTAGGCAAGCATGAGAGATTGTACTAGTGGCTTATGTCACACATACATGAAGACTATTTTTATTTCATCAGGAAGGAGGATGCACATAATTGTGCAATTAATCTTTCAGTTCACAGGACTCATATGCACTCAAGAGTTAATTAATGATGACTTGGGTGAAAATGAGGTTGTCAAAGAAACATCTAAGGAGTATGAGTATAAGAAAGGTGGGCACACCTTTGATATTGCAAAGATTAATGAACCAAACATGAAGATGGATGTGCGCCTACTTAAAAATTTGAATAGAGAAAAATGATGGACCCAAGTCAACAAAAGTTGGTTGAATGTATGCAGGAAGATTGCATAAGGGACCATCTACAACATCTCACCTTCATTGCAGAAGATATCATTGATGCCGCATAGGATGGAGATAAGATAATGTATGGTAATATTTTTCTTACCATTATTTTATCTGAGATTGGAGTGTCCGATGGGACAAAATATAAAATATGGGAGTACCCTGATGAGAACCCCTCCCAGCTAAGAGGTTTACAAAGATAGACTTGTGATAAATTGACACCGATGTACAAGGTGCACTTGGATAAGTGGTACAAAAGGATGATCGATGCCTTTGGCGTAGATTGGAGGATACCAAAAAAACTCCCACCCTTGGTGGGGATGAGGTTGAGTTTGCAATCTACCAACAATTTTGTATTGGCAGGTTTACATTGAATGATGGCACTAAGAGCCTATGGTGTAAATTGAATTTTATCTTCACATCTCGGTATTTCCAAAGCACATTTAATAGATTTAAGGAGGCCAAAAAATTAAGATTTGATCTAAGTGAAGTGGACTAGGAGCATTTTGCGATGCACACAATAATTTTCTACCTAAAGAATTGTGTGTATGTGGAAAATAATGTCTCTCATGACATATATTTAATCAAAACCCAATACAATACCAATTGCAAGGACAACTACATCAACCGTTTATATTCATTTGCAGCCAAAATTTGAGAATGGTGCATATGTAGAAGATGATGTTTCTATCCTTGAGGATTTTGTAGGAAGAAATAAGGTTGAGGTTAAGAAGAGAGATAGAGATGAAACTCCTACAATGAGCAGGGTGTCGAGTGTTCATGTGGGAAAGACCATAGAAACGCATGAGACAAGTGTTGGTACAAGTATGTATACTTGTAAGAATAAGTCTCTAGTAAAGGAGAAATCTCCAATTAGGAAGAAGCAAAGGATAATCCAAAGTTCCGACTCGAGAAGACAAAGAGCTTATCACATGAGGAAATAAAGGGGGAGGAAGAGGAACAAGATCCCGCAAAGAACCCTCTCGTACAATGTGTATGAATCTAATTAGGAGAAGAGCACATATTTGGAGGATGCTCCAGAGGGAGAAGAAGATGAAGAATAAGTGGGAATAAATTTATAGGATACTACATGCATTCCTAACCCAGAGGTAGACACCTTGGCAGAATGAGAAGTCGTTGATATTATTCACTACTTGGTCAAAAAGAGGTAGATTGCATCATAGATCAACTCAAAGATGAAGGATAGGAATAATATGGAAGTGCGGGAGTAGAGACAAGTTTGGCAAAGAGGATCCCCAAGGGCGCACACAGTGGTAGACACATGTCCACCAAAAAGACCTATAATGTCATATGATGTAGATCATAGCAAGGTATTACTCTCTCATTACTAGAGTACGGTGCCAATGGACCAACTCTTTTGTGTGTGCGTCTTCGATAGGTAAATTGCATACCCGTGCACTAGGAAAAAAATTTCCTGGACATTTGAGTCCCATGTTGATGAGCTTGAATTTGAAGTCAATGTAAGAGCATTGCTAGATACACGTGCTTCATCAAATTCCAAAGAGGTAAATCTAATTGTGGATTCACCGTAGTTAACTGATGAAAAAGTGTGTAATACACTAAATAAGATCTCAGTGGAAGTAGAGGCTAGGCTCTTCAAAAGGAATAACACGATTAAAGCTCTTGAAAAGGATCTGGAAGAAAAGAATAAATAAATTATTGTGAGGAATAAGGAAATAAAGGGGAAGGAATAGATAATTATGCAATTGAAAGCTGAGTTAAGGGAGGAAAAAGGGAGATTGCGCGAAGTATACAAAAATCATAAATAATAGCATATTAAATTATAATAAGCACACCCTGAATTGACCCCACTGCATAGAAGTATGAATCATCTTTCAATTGTTTATAATATTTGACACATGTTATGACAATGCGAAGCAACCCCTAGCACTAGAGTCAATAATAAGTTATGGCACGAAAGAAAGAGAAGAAGAAGGTACAACACGAGGTGAATGTAACTCGGTATACTAAGCTTTTCACGTCGGTGAAAAATGTGTCTCATATGACCGAAGTTTTCTATGAAAACGTGAAGATAGAGATCGGGTGGAAAGTGTGTTGGTTTCCACTCATAAGGTGGATTTAAAATATTTTCGAACAAAAACAAATGAAATCGGATGAAACATGACATAATCCTAGAAGAGGTAGAGAATAAGAGTGAGGTAATTGAATTTTTCCACCCTCTATAAATAATAAGATAAAGTAATTATATCCCAAGGTAATGTGTAGAATGGACACTCTTACATAACAAAGAAAATATTTATAAAATCTAGTTGACACATTTAAGGCCAAGGGTGAAGAGCTTACATTTCGGAAGTTAATGTAATGATAGGAGATTTTTCAAGAAAAAATGGAGTGAGGTAGATGCATAGAATGAAATAAAGGCCTCATTAAATAGGGATTTAACAATCCTTGTTCAACAATGATCGTGGATTCATTCATTCTTTGGCACAAGCTAGGTATGGATTCATTATTATTTTATTCTTTATTCTTTCTTGGAGGATCATCTTTGTTTTCGAGAACGGAAAACACTTTTAGTGTGGGGTAATGTTGAGCGTGAAAAATGAATAAGTACGAGGGAATTCATCATGTAGGAGAAAGGAACATGAGGAAGTAAGCATAAGGAGAATAGGGTTTACACTCCGAAGTTATACATGAAAGGATTGTGCATGAGAGGAGTTAACATTTAGCCAGCTTTTGGATGTGGATCTATATATTGAATTGGAGTGTTGCCCAAGAAAGGTTTTGAAGATAACGGCTGGAACATGAAGACTTTCGATTCAAATAAGGTCTATTATAGGATACAAAGAAGACCGAATGTTATATATATCCCAGAGCTAATAATAGGATTTGAACTAAGAGTTAACTATAGTAGATCTATTGTTAGAGAGCTTGCATGATTTTTATACTAATCATGTAGTGGTGCAAGGATATTCTTAGCATGTAATCTATTTTAGATATGCATGAATGGTGAAGGGAAAGTCCCCACCCCTCTATGTGTGTGTGTGTGTGTGTGTGTGTGTGTGTGTGTGTGTGTGTGTGTGTGATCTATATAGTTTAGAGAGACCGCTTTTTGTATTAGAGTTATTGTTATCGAAAAAGTGCACTTGTGTTGAGGGGTAACATATCTTCTAACTTTGTTTTTCCCTCACTTTTGTCGATCGAAAATTAAGAAAACTCGTGGGCTGTGCGTCTCCCTATTGTGAGGCAAATCTCCAAGATTACAAAGCCGGTTCCTTCTTTAGAGTATCCCTAAACTAAAATTGTGGGGTTTGAGGGTTAAGGAGATGGATAAAACTCTGATAAGTGGGGTGATGCACCAAAAGTTATGAGGTATGGAATGAGAAACATGAAAAATTTAATGAGAACAAATTAAAAAAAACACGATCCGATTGGTTACTTCTAATCTCAAGGAAAACACTATTATGTTAAGGGATCTCTCACAATAACAAGGTAGATAATTGCACACTAAAATTAACATAAACACTTATTTATAGCAAGGTAAATAGCATAAGCAAACTTGATAAATTCAGGTAATAAAATTCACAAGAATGACTATTATAATACACACCACTGCAAATTATTGGAAAGGCAATCAACTGATTCTCATATAAGGGAATTCGACAATAATTGCTTCATCACTCAAGACATCCAAAACTCCTCATTCGTGTTTTGCCAATGCACACAATATATAGAAAAATTATTCACCCATGCTCCAAAAATAGCATCACCTAAATCTAGTTAACTTGGAGATCACTCTAAAGTTAATTTTACATGAATTCAAAGCCAAAAATAGTTGCATGAGCTTGCACACCTCATCGTCCAAGTGTAGTTTACCGATTCAACTCTACAAGTAACACTCCTATTGCAAAAGTACAAACTTTTTAAAGCAAAAATCAAGGTATTTTTGGCTCTGATTTCAATTTACCATGGTCACCATTTATTTGACCTTTCTGGTTTAAGCCATTAGATCTCTGCAATAGACACCATTATCAAGAAATGAAGATTTATGCATTTATACACAAAGGTAAACGTTTATCTTATTGGGGATACGGTTTTGACCCATATCTTTTTGCATTTCTAGGTTTTCATTTTTGCAAGCCTGATTCATCATTCTAGGACAATATTTCCTAGACATATTGATCCGCCATTGACAAATTTTTAGAGATCTGGTTCATATTTTGTGATCGGACATTATTTGAAGGTAAGCTCTATCTATTTTAAACCCACATGCTGTATATACTATCATTCTATTTGACTACTTTTAGTTTGCGTCATGGCCATGGAAGTTGATTCCGGTTTATTGTTGTCTTCTCAAACCATGGTTGTCGTTAATGGTCATTCCAGCCTATATTTTTGTTGTAGCTTGCTTTACCTCTCAGCCCAAAGCATTGATGTTTATTGCACTAGTTCTAGGTTGCTTAGAGCTCGATACATTTGGCTTTAACATGATTCACTGCTTTCTAGGATGAACCTATATTTAGGCACCATTTATTTTTTTCTTCCCCTATGTGTAGGTCGATTTGTGTTACTTCTTGTTCATTTCACTCAAATATGTTGCCATCAACGTGATTTGAAACTCTATTTTGCATCTATTTAGAGAGAGGACCTTTTCCATATCTGTGTGCATGATCTAGTCTCACCATGGATTTGATTTAGAGCTATGAGTACAAGGGTTTTTTTCCACCATTTGATGTGACCCTGCACTTTGGGCCCTATGGTCATGGCTTTTGGAAAGGACACTTTTCTACATTTTGGGAGCTCTGTAACTCTATGGCCACCATATTTTAAGGTAAAATTCTACGTTTTCATTGTTTTATAGACCCATGTTCTCTCTGTTGTGCATTCTCTGAGTTTCCATTAGAGCTTTACCTTTGTTTTTCACTGTTATTCTTTGTCTTTCTAGGTCATTGTATAGTTTGAGATTTACAATTTTATTTCCCATCTGCCATGAAAAATTTCGAGTTCGATATTTGAAGATTTGACCATGATTTCTACTAAGACAAGGTAAACCTTTGTTTTCCACTCCTATACTTATTTCTGAATTGGATGCTTTGACTGGTTTAATCTGGTTTCCTTTAAAACTCAATTTGTATGTTTATTAGCTCGCTTGACATCTCAATTGTAGCTTGTTTTTTCATGGCTAAGCTGTTTTATTTTCTTGCCTTCACGTGGTCACCTTTTCTATTATGGGTGCACTCTACATTCTCTGCTGTAAACCTAATTTGAGAGGTTCGACCTCTAACAACTCCCATGATGTAGTAATGAAGGTAACAAATATATTTTTTGTAAAAAGACTATGGCTGTATTTCTTTGTGTTGGCCGCTATGCTTTCGGAAAAGAGCTCTTATTTTACTCGTACTGCCATCGACTGTTTGCTGAGTGAAATATCTCATATCCATTTGAACAGTTGAACCTGGCCACCATGTTTTATGTTTTTTTGTGTTCTGTGTTTTCTCCTACATTGATCTTTGTTTTTGAAAAAAATTGTGTCCACATGCCAATGTCCATGCTCTAGAAAACAACCTTAAAAATACTTAAATAGTGTGCAGTGTGATCTTGGAAAGAAGAAAAATTTCGTAGTTATATACATCATATTTCTCATTAAGACTTTATGTTCTTGCATATTTAGGATCAATGTAACCAATGGTAATTATAACATTAATAGAGGTGGGAATTTGTAACTACTGCCCTAATTTCAAAACTTGTTCCTTTATAACTGATGGATTTGGTAGTTGTATCTTGATATTCACTTTTCTTCTTATTTTCAAAGTAGCCGGTGGCTCAGGTCTCACTAACACAATTTCGTTATCAAAATAAAATATTTGCAGCCTTGGTGGTTTGGAAATACATTGTTGTAACTTAAGATATCTAAGTGATGTTGCATAACTATAACTTTTCCTTTCCTGAAATGTATACTTATGGTTAAGTGTGGAGCACTAGAAGTTGTTTTCGAATACACATGTATTTGTCTCTTTTTCTATGTCCTTTTATGGTACCTAAATTTGTATGTTTCTTCTTTAGCTCAAACTAATGCTATTGCACATTTCAGTAATTGTTATTCCTTCATCAATGGTTTCTTTGTAGTCTTCTATGTTTATCATGCAAAGCTAAAATGTATCATTCATAAAAACGCACAAATTGGAGAGTGTTACAGATTTACAATTGGTACTGTAGTCACTATAATCTATTTTAACATTTGAAAAGAGATAGCTTCGGGAATTTTATGCTTCCTTCTATAATTCAAATATTGATTTCATTTAAGCCCTAAAATAGTTTATATGAACTCATGTAAATTTCTGTGTTTTCCCAAGCATGTTCCTATTTCTTCACATCTGTACTTGTTATGAAATCATCCATTGAGTCCTAAAACTGTGCAATAATAAAAACCAAGACTTGTGATTTATCATTGTTGATAACTTCTATGATATTGGGGAAGCCTTCGTGTTAGGCTGCAACCATCATCTCTGTATTATATGCTCTGAAAGTTTCTGAACAGGTTTTTGCATGCATTTCTTTGTGCTAAGGCCTCCATATAAATTACTGGGTTTTTGGAATTTTGCATCTTGATATAGACACCTGACCTTAATGACTTCTTAGCAAGTTATTTATCTTCTCAAAAATGAAAATGATAGGATTTGGAAAAATATCTTGGATATCTTGTAGATGTCCTGGAATTTATTGAACCTTATTGGAGAATATGCATTTTTAGATATGGAAACTTGTACCTTGAAGCTCTGTATTCCTTCCGTGGTGTATATTTACTTGAGGGATGGTTGTAGATTGATGATGCCTTTGACATTCTTGAATGCCCACTTGGAAGTTATTTTTGGGTTTACAAAAAAATGATATCTTTGTAAAAATTTGTACCTTGCATATCTATAGAAATTATGTTAAATTCTATACATGCTGTAAAGAAATTGTATTCTTCCTTCTTCATAAAAACATGAGTGAGTAGTTCTTGAAGTAACTCATTTATCTTTCACTAAATAGTGTATAACTATCCTTGAAAATCTACAATCTACATTCTGTATGCTTTGCAAAATCTAAATTTTTGTTGCCGTGTTTCTTTGTTAGTATGAATATCACTTCTATCTTATTCAATCTGAGTTGCATCTTAAAGTTGAGATTTTTTCATTTATGTACCTACACAATAAAATAAATAATTAGAAAAATAAAGGAACAAGGCTTTCTCTTACTGCAGTTTAGTTTTTCCTTATGTGATGTTTCTGAATCTAATATTTTGCTTGTGAATTCCTTTCTATTCTTCTACTTTGAAGTTGTTTTTGAAATTTCATCTGCTTAAAGATATGAATAAAACAAACATGAAATCTAGAGCTGTAACATAATTTTTCCTCTTTCAGGTACAATGGCAGTAGCTAGAGAGGAAGCAGTGAGGACAACAAACTATCCAAACTGCGGAAAATTAATGTAACAAGAAATGATGGATTTCCTTATTTCTTTATTCACAATTTTACATATATGTACTTTCATTTCTGTTCTTTCTTTTTAGATTTATTCCCATGGCTTGTGTGGGTTCACTGTACTTTATAATTATGAAATAAATGAAAATTTCTTCATGTGATGAGTTGTATATTTATCTCTTTTGCATTATTATTTCATTTACATGATGTAAAATGAATTATGTACAACTCATACACACTAGGAACATTTCATTTAATCATAATTAATGAACTCAAGATAATTCATAAAAACTAAAAAAGTGAGTAAGGATAATCTGAAACCTACTTCATCCCTGAAGTGAACTGTCCCTTTTCCAGTTCTAGGTTATCCACCTTAAACCTCATCTATCTTTCCCATATGTGTCAGGGTCTTGCATTGGTTCCTGAGGGAGTTGATGCACGATCATGACTAGGATGTGATTGGAAAGACACCTTAAGAAGGAGATAGACATAATAAAACTAGAACAATTGCATCTTATTTCCTTTTTATATCTAGTTAGGTCCATCACATCAATCCTTTCCATTTAAAAACAAACTTTTGAGTTGACCTTTTGCACGAGTGCAAACAATGTCAACATTTCTGCAATTCTCATGATAAATCTACCTAATATCTTTAAGAAGAATTCCTTTCTCTTATCCATTGGGCATGGAGTCAAAGTGTAAACCAAACTTTTGCCCTTTTATGAAAACTAACCTTTCTAAAATAAAAACTAAAGTTGGGAAAAGATATGGTAAACCAAATCATGTGCATGAAATACACTTATTGAATTGAAAATCACAAGTGTGTGCGAGCACTTATTGAAATGGAAATCGTAATCGAACCTACTCTAACCAACTGTAAATTGATGCTAAAACTCCTAGAGAATGATAGTGAAAAGTAGCTTGCCTTTGTCAAAAACTAAGCCCATGAATCCAGCTTGGAAAACAGGTAACATGAAAAAGATGGAAAGAAGAGGTGTACCTTAGATCGGTCCAAAAGATCATTCTAAAAGTTGATAAAAAAACTCTATCTGATCTGTAAGCTATTCCGAGAGAGGTTTTGGGTCTGATTCTACGAACATGATACTCATCCTTTTTCTCTAAAATAGGCATGAATTCTCGTAGTACAAAAATTGGATTTAAACCAACCAAATACTTGATAGAAAATGGCCTTATAGCAGCTGAAAAATGATTCTTCCGATCTATTCTATCTCACCGATTTTCTTTACATGAATAAGTACATTATAAGACTTATTTAAAGGATGTTTTTCCTATACAAGTTCTTTATCTTTTACCGTGATAGATTTTATTCCTTTATCATTCATTTAAAGTCTATCAAGCTAAAAACATGTTGCTCATGCACCAAATCTACTGATTCATTCTTAAATTTGCCTTAAAAATCCTCTTCATGACTTTGCAAGCTCTAATGAATCAATAAATTGTGTGAATACAAGGTGCCTTCATGGACATTCCATTCAAAACATGAATATTACCGATCATCTTCTACTTGTGCTTCATCTTCTGCAAAAGAAAATTATACCTCTTGCATATGTTCTTTCTCCAACTATGGAATATGATAAAACTGAAAATTTGAAACCTATTGATGGCGAATCATAGCACCCTTGAGTGTCTGCAACTCAATGGGTTCAGACTCTCAGTGTGATTGCATAACATGGAGCTTTTCCCAAGTGTGGGACCTTGTGAATCGGGAAAGCTCTCCGAATGAAGGCCGGTTCCTATTCCTCTGTTCAGATGCACACATAAAAATGCAGAGGGTTTACTCAAAAACCTAATCTAACTTGCCAAGGAGACAGGGTAAGAAGATACATAAAAATAAACCTAAACTAACAAAGGTGATGCACCGAGGAATGAAGAAACACTGTCTTTCCAATAAACACAAACCATTAAAATGCAATGTAAGATCATGCACAGATAACTAGATTTGTAGTGAAAGATCAGGAGGATGCAAATGAACACAGAGAGGGTTGAGAATCATCCATATACATGCATTATTTGCTCCAAATATTGATACAATACACTACAAAATGCCAAGAGGCAAAGTTGCATTACAGTTTTAGATGGGAGGTTTGAACTCCACAAATTCACCTACCAAAGAGAAGAAGGGAGGGGAAAAACAAGAATGTCCAACCTTTAGAAAGAATCCCCTCCTTACAATTTATAGGAAGAATGAGAGAGGGAAGAGAGAGGAATTCCAAATCTACCCCAACCACCTCAAGGTTGTATTTAATTCATCTCATTATGGTGGTAGGTGAGAATTGTATTTTGCATTTTTGAAGAACTTTTTCTCACCCAATTAAATATATCCAGTCGTAGTTGACAGAGAGGACCTCGTAAGCTTTCTAAAAATTCCAACCTTGCGTGAATCTGAGCTCCCTGTGAAAAGTTATGGCCATTTGAATATCTATGTCAGGGTTTGCTTTCTGTCGGGTTCGAAGTGTTAACGCTCAATTGTGCCTCCTAAAGATGTGCCTCGGTGTAACTATCCTCATGTCAACATACTCTTAAGTGCGCCATAGGCGCTGAAAATGTGGTGTTGACGTTTTGTGCTTTGCGCCTCTAGCTTGCACCATGGGCCAAATTTTTGCATTTCGACACTTTCTGCTTTGCGCCTCTAACCTGCGCCATGGGCACAAATTTTTACATGTCAACACTTTGTGCTTTGTGCCTCTAACCTGCACCATGGGCATGAATTTTTTCATGTCAAAACTTTGTGCTTTGCAACTCTAACCTGCGCCATGGGCGCAAATTTTTGCACGTCGACATTTTGTGCTTTGCGCCTTTAACCTGTGCCATGGGCATGAATTTTTGCATGTCGACACTTTGTGCTTTGTGCCTCTAACCTGCGCCATGTCTATATTTACCTAGGGAAGGAGATATATACAACAAAACCCATTTTTATAAGTTGAACATGAAATCCACCCTTCTATTTTCTTCGATTTGCTGCCCCTCCTTGATGATTTTATGATCTTCACCCTCTTGAATTGGTACTGTTGATGAAGGAGGGGGTGGGCTGAGTTTCAAGATGATCATACAATTTTGGATGAAGGAAGGGGATTCAAAATCTACATGTGTGGAGTGGTATTTGGAGCAAAGAGCAAGAAAATTTGGAAACTTGAATTTGGACTCAATATTTGATTGTGGAATAGAGGGAGCAACATTTCCAATGATCTAAAAATTGAAAATTGATAAATGGGATACTTTTTCTTGCAAGGAAGGTATGTGGGCACTAGATTTTGATTGGGCGAGATAAGTGGGAACATCCCATTGATAAGGTCCCTCAACCTGATGCCCGTCATTCTCTAATGCTTGCAATTTTTCAACATGTTCCTTGATAGCTAAATATCTCTTCTCCAATCTATTAAGCTTAATTTGAAGATCTTCTTGCATATATTCAACATAACCGTCTGCATAACCTTGATCTTGAACATCATAATGATTGTCATACTGATAATCATATTAATATGCAAGGTTCTAGTTATGGGATATTCATTTTGATAGGGGTCATGGTACTGATTTGAATTAGAATAAGGGTAAACAAGTTATGATTATGACGGATATGATAGTTACAACTCTTGGATAGAATAATTCCACTAAAGAATTGATGTCATGATTGCATGACCTCATACAACATGTGAAAAAAATGGAAAATAGGTTTGCTACTCATGAAAATAAGTTGATAACAGTAAAATAACAAATCAATTTTTTTGTAAAATACCTCAAAAGGTTGTAGCTGAAAGACTTGATGATGAAAAATATTGTATTGGTCTCAAGTCAATTTTACAGAGTCCTTAGATGAATTCTGCTCGATTTTTCAATTGTATGAATTCATTAATATTCATTGATGTCCCACTAGGCGTGCCAAAAATGTTATCTAAAAAAATTTCACCTTTCCTGAGGGGTAACATATCTTCTAAATTTTCTTTTCGCTCACATTTGTGGATAGAAAATTGAGACACCTCACGGGTTGTGGGTCTCCCTATTGTGAGGTGAATCTTCGAGATTACAAGGTTGGTTCCTTCTTTAGAGTATCCCTAAACTAAAATTGTGGGGTTTGATGGTTAAGGATATGGATAAAATAGTAAAAATGGGGTGATACACCAAACATTATGAGGATTGATGAAACATGCAGGGATATACCGAGAACAAATGGAACAACACACGAACCAATGGTTACTACTAATATCAAGGAAAACACTATTATGTTAAGGGATCTCTCATAATAACAAAGAAGATAATTGCACACTAAAACTAGCATAAACACCTATTTGCAACAAGGTAAATAACATAAGCAAGCTTAATAAATTTAGGGAATAAAATTCATAAGAATAACTATTGTAATACACACCACTACAAATTATTGGAAAGGAAATCAACTAATTCTCATATAAGGGCAATTATGGAAATAATTGCTTCAACACTCAGTACATCCAAAATTCCTCCTTTGTGCTTTGTCAATGCACACAATATATAGAAAAATTATTCACCCATGCTCCAAAAATAGCATCACCTAACTCTAGTTAACTTGGAGATCACTCCAATGTCTATTTTACATGGATACAAAGCCAAAAATAGTTGCACAAGCTTACACACCTCATCGGTCAACTATAGTTGACCACTTCAACTCTACAAGTAACACTCCTTTTGTAAAAGGTACGAACTATTTTGAGAAGATATTAAGGTATTTTGGAGCCATAGAAAGCAGAGACCATTTTGTCTTTATTTGAAAAGGGGTATTTTTGGACCTATGCTCATGCATTATAATATTTATCCTTTTCTTATTTTGGCCTATTCCATGGTTCATGATGGTCCTTTTGACTTTGGACAAAACCTATTCATTCTCATATTTTAATTATTTCCCATGAAAATATTTATGCACTTAGATACCTATGCGGTCATGTTAAATTGTGCAGACTTGGCTTAACCTATAGTTAGGTAATCATGGTGAATAATAAATTTGATCAACATTTGATTAGTGTTTAGAATTTTGGGACCCTAAAAAGCACCCCCATTTCACATTTTTCTCTAGAAGCTTCAGGGAGTTACTTTGCAAAAAAAATATTTGGTCACCCTTTTCAACCTTGAGAGCTTTGTTCTCTATATTTTCATGGTCTACCTTTAACTTACCATGGCCGCCATTTATTTGACCTTTCTGGTTTGAGCCATTGGAGCTATGTAATGAATGCCATTATCGAGAAATGAAGCTTTATGCATTTTTACACAAGGGTAAAGGTATATCTCCCATTTCTTTGCATTTACTAATTTTATTATCTTCTTTGGGGTTACGGTTTTAACCCATCTTTGTTTTGCGTTTCTAGGCTCTCACTTCTACAAGCCTGATTATTCATTCTAGGAACTTATATCCCAAACATATTGAGCCGCCATTGACGAAGTTTTAGAGCTCTGGTTCATTTTATGTGGTCGACATTGTTTGAAGGTAAGCTCTGTCTATTTTAAATCCACATACCGTATATCCTGCACCTCTATTTTACTTGCCTTGGCTTTGTGTCATGGCTATAGAAGGTGATTCTAATTTATTACTTGTCTTCAAAACCATGGCTAGCATTAATGGTCATTTGAGCTCGTATTTTTAGTATAACTTCCTTTATCTCTCGGACCAAAGGATGGTCACCGATTGCACCGGTTTTGGGTTACTTAGAGATTGATACATTTAGATTAAACATGATTAGAGGATTTCGGGATGAATTTTGATTTAGCCACCATTTATTTTTTATTTCCCTATGTGTGTGTCGATTTGTATTACTTCTTATTCATTTCACTCAAATCTACCACCATTAATTTGATTTAATTTTTTTTTTTCATCTCTGCTTGGTGAGAGCCTATTATCTCAATTTTTCCCAGTGGAAAAATTGATCAAACACGGCCCTATGCAAGAAGAAATCTAAGGGTTGGTTCTGCGCATGAGACCACGTTTCAAATCTAAAAATCAGGTTGCAAGCGGGCTCAAAAATGGAGGAGCAGGGTTAGCTAAGGAGGCAAACAGTGTCAAAGAAACTAGAGGCTTAGAGGAGGAAAATGGGGAAAGGCTCAAAGGCTTCAGGCTTCACAAACGATTCAGAGTGGGCCCAAATTGGCTAAGTATAGAAGAGATGGAGGAAGCTGCCAAGTGTCTCAACATTGCACATTAAAAGGTACAACCCAAAACGTAGACTCAAATGAGTGTGAAGCTTCCACACGTCCCCAGTCCGGAAAGGGTTAGAGTCACCCATTGAAAAGTCCAAACAAGCGGAAAGAACCATGTGTCACTTGACGTAATTTCAATAGAGAGAGCCCAAGGCGCAGACTCAAACTAGCGCCACCCTCCACGTGGTCGGGTTCTAATAGAAGTCGGTCTCCTAAATCATGCGCTGCCTCCCACTAAACAAGCGTTGGCCTCCCATGTGTCCTAGGTTTGAAAGAGGGACAAAGTCGATAATTGAAAAGTCAAGATGGGATAGAATCAACAGAGGGTGCAACGTGACTCAGCCATGCCAATTCAGAGGGCTAGCCCAAGGGCTGAGACTCGAGACAATTGCCAAGTCTCCATGTGTCTCGGGTCGGACATATGGCCTAGCTGATAAAAGGACTTAGCCAAAACATAAGGAAACAAAGAAAAGCCGTGAAAGGAGCCATGTGTCTTCTCGTGTAACTTCAAAAACAAAATCCAAAAGTGGTCCCCAAACATGTTCCATCTCTACATGTGGCCATGCTTCAAGTCAAGGTGGGAAGGCGGGTCGCGCAGGCAATTTGAAATTTTTTGCTCAAAATGTGTAAAGTATAAAAATGAGCCGCACCTCTGCTTTGGCCTTGACGCCAAGGAGCCACGTGTCAGGCCTAAATTACATGTGGGCTTGGGGTGATTGTCACCCAAATAAAAGATGTGGACCGCGGCCCAAAGATGGTTTTTTTGACAAAAATGAACTACGGGGCTGCAGGGTGTTTTTTGCATTTTGTATTTTGATGCGAAAGGCACAATGTAAGTTTCGGTCCCGCAGACGTGTTCCACTAAACTAGTTTTCACCTTTTTTGTATGGACCCGACTCAAATATTCAATTGGCACCATTGGAAAGATCTCAACCTCGTATATGCCATAAAAACTAGAAACTTTAATTTTGACGAGGTTAAGTGGGTGAAAATAGGGAAAACTTCTTCATTCAATTAATATACAATCCAATTGCTCCAACAACCAGATCAATTTTTATTTGATCCATCATTCTTCCTTCTTCAACACGCCAAATAGACATAGAGCGGTGGACTCGATAGATTGTGGGTGGATTTGCAGGGGCATTGATGAATGGTAGATGGGTTCCAAGATCAAGTTTCCTGCATTTTTTCTTCTTCTCCCTTCACTACATCTATAAAAATAAGGAGCTTGGCTAGTTGTAAAGGGTTGGACATTTTTGTTTTGTACCCTCCCTTCTTCCCTTATCTGTAAGTGAATTTGTGGAGTTTTCCGAACCTCCCATTCAAGTTGTAATACAAATTTTTGCCTCTTGGCTACTATAATGTACTGTATCAACTCTAGAGCAATAATATATGTCTGTGGATGATTCTCAACCCTTTCATGTGTTCATTGTTGTCTTCTGATCTCTCATTGTAGTTTGGTTATCTATGCATGGTAGTTGTATTGCATTTCTATGGTCTGTGTTAAATTGTAAAATGGGTGTTTAACATTCCTTTGGTGCATCACCTTGTTAGCTTAGGTTTATTTTCTCGTATCTTCTCAACCCTGTCTCCTTGGTAAGATAGAGTAGGTTTTAAAGTAGATCCTCTGTAATTAATTTTTGTGCACATGGATAGAGGAATAATAACCAGAATTCACCTGGAGAGCTCTCTTGATTTCACAGTTCCCACAATTTGAGAGTTGATCCATGTTATGCTATCACACTCGAGTCTCAACCCATCGAGTTGCGTAGACATTCGGGAAGTCTTTGTGATTTTTGAATAACAATTTTAGCACACTTGGTGGGACCAAAGTTATTCATTTTGTTACAACAAGATTGATGTGCCCTTGTAAGTTTTTCATATTTTAAGAAGCTCGAAATTACACATCCGGTGACTCTAAAGGGATCGAGTCCACTAGTTTCAAAGTAGCTGTGCTCGATGAGATTCATGAGAAGGATTTAGACCAGATCAAGAACTAGAGAAGAAGGATTGTTTGTCTATCTACACTTATCCCCAGATAGAGGGAGAAGAGGGAGAAGAGCCCAGAGGTCTCCATCTCCACCAAACAGAACCTTGTCAACACCTCCTCTTGGTAGGCCGTTCATTCAATCAACAAGGGTTCTTAGGCCAATCATAATGGCACAACCACCCAACCCCTATGTCAACTTCACTGGCAGCAGCCCACTCGCTCTCAATGCACAAAATCTAGTCCCAGTTGCAACATTAAAGAGCTTCCTATATTTCAATTGGAAGGCTAAAGACTTGTGTGGAATTAATCAAGCTCCTTCTCAAAGTGTAGCTTCCATACACAAATCCCAAGAATAGGAATATTGGAGAGGGAAAATCATCAAACTTAGGTAATCCTTAACCCTCTATTATTCCACAAGGTATTGGCACTCAAATTGCAACTCCTAATGTGTAGAGTCAACCCAAGCCACCTTCCAGACCCACTCAGACACCGGTTGTAATGACCTATATGCAAGAAAAATATACCAGGAAAGGGGCAGCAAAAAGATAGCTCATCCCCATTTAACATCATTGAACAAATGAAGAAAATAAATGTGAATATTTCAATGTGGGATTCATTGGCTATCCCAAGACAGAGATACCTATTGCAGGCTACCATGGCCAATTGGTCAACCTCAAATCAGCCCCCTAACCAACAAGAGAAAGTTCTTACCAATGTAGCTCAGCTAGTGAAGGAAACCTTAGAGGAAAATAAGGTAAGAATATGAATCCCCCTCCATTATATGTTTCATTGATCATTGGAGACTATCTATTGCATAATTGGATGATTGATTCATGGGTAAGTAGATCACATGCCAAGTAGATAGCCATCGGTGGATCTTAAATATGAAGTCATCTCTAAGGGCATAATGCAATTGGATAGGATAGCGGTAAAAACAGCTGGATTCACCAAGGATTTGAGCCTCACATTGCATGCATGCCCTAATGTGACCATATTGTAGAACGTATCACCATAGACTTGCCATCACACTTTGCGTTGTGTTTGTCAAGAGACTTCACCACTAAAATTGGAAGTTATTTGTCTATCGATTGGTTACACATGCTTTTAGAACAAGGTATGGATCTAAGGCTATAATCAGATATGATTCCATTATGGATTACCATATTGAGCCTTATGTACCCATCCCAATAAATTCCAATTATTCGTGTTTTTATCGAGAAGACCTCCCAAGCACTTATGAGGCGATACCAAGGTGGGGTGTATTCAAGACTGAACCTCAACGAGTGGGAAAACAAGAAGAATGATTTTGACCCCTATAAGGAGATGGATGAATCTGAGCTAGAATTCTATTGTTTGCATGAGGATAATCATACTCTTCCTGACATCATTAAGCTAGACCACAAAGATGATAATGAGGTATGGAAGTTGTTCTTTGATGGATCAAGAAGTAGACAAGGATCTAGAGGAGGAGTTATTCTTGTTTCGTGTCAAGGTATAAGATATTACTCATCCTTATGCTTCAATTCACTTTCTCGAGCAACACAACAGAGTATGAAGCCCTGATCCATGGACATCATTGGGCAAGGAAAATATGGATTAAAAACTTGTAAGTGTTTGGTGACAGTGAGCTAGTTGCAAATCAAGTCTGAGGACAAAATGCTACCAAGAATGATCTGTTAAAAAACTATAAGAACTCGGGTATGGGACCTCATTGAGGATTTTGAAGCATTCATCATTGATTCCATCCCAAAGAAGAAGAATGAAGGAGAAAAAATATTGGTGGCAATTGGGGCAACATTTGAGGTAGTAGAGTGTATCAAAACTATTAAGTCTCAACCCTATATCAATGTGGTTGTGAGGCCAACTATCCCTGGATAACAACGAATTTGGTAGGTCTTTGAGAATGGTAACCAAATTGTCAATTTTGTACATGAAGAAGATGAGTTCTCCTCCAAAACCAAGACAAATTGGAACAACAATATGGCGACCAAGTGGTGCAGCTGAGAACCAACAAACTACCAAAGGGTCTTATAACTTTGGAGTCAATCTTCAACCCAAATGATCAATTCTAAAAGGAGAAAGAAAATATTCATGTAAAGGGTGAATATTAAGAGCCCATTTCCATAGAAGAAGGCAAAATGTTGTGAATCGGCAAGGTAAGTACTCAACAAGAAAAATCTGAATTCATTCAACTTTGTCAAGAATTCCCAGATGTCTTTGCCTAGACTTACAAAGATTTAAGAGGTTTCAACCCAAATTTTGCACAACACACTATCAAGTTGGATCCAGGATCTAAGCCTTTCAGACAGAAGAAAAGGCCAATAAATCCTCACATTGAGCCTCTCATGAGGAAAGAGTTGAACAAGCTAATTAAGGCTAACATCATCTTCCCTATCAAGCACTCAAGTTGGGTTGCAAACTTGGTGCCTGTGAGGAAAATAAATGGAGAAATCAAACTGTGTGTGGACTTTCGTGATCTGAATAGAGCATCACTCAAGGATCATTATCCACTTCCATCAATGGAACATATCTTACAGGTTGTAGCTGGCTCTAAGAGGTTTTCATTGCTAGATGGATACTCAGGATATAATCAGATAATGGTGAAAGAGGAAGATCAATTCAAGACAACCTTCACCACCAAATGGGGTACATATGCTTATAAGAAGATGCCATTTAGACTGTCAAATGCTAGAGCAACATTTCAGTGAGCTATGGACATGACATTCAAAGGCTTGATCAACAATATAGTTATGGTGTATCTAGATGATATCATCATCTTCTCAAAGAATGTTGTAGACCATCTCTTCCACCTCAGACAAGTATTTTAGAGGTGTAGAAGGTTTGGAGTGTCATTAAACCCAAAGAAGTGTGTATTCTTGGCACATGAGGGGAAATTTTTGGGCCACATTGTCTCAAGAGAAGGGTTAACAATTGATCCTAAAAGGGTTGAAGCCATCTAAACACTTCCATTGCCACAACACAAAAAATCTCTCCAAAGCTTCTTGGGAGAATAAACTTTGTTCACAGGTTTGTGCCTGATTTTGCCACTCTTGTGAATCTTTCAACAATGATGTTGAAGAAGAATCTTGCATTAAAATGGACAATGGAAGGTAAAGAGAGTTTTGAGGCCATCAAGCTCGCAATAGCACAAGCCCCAACTCTTGTTAACCAAGAATTTTCAAAGGAATTTATGCTATATGCTTTTGGGGGGTCAGACACAATCTCAGCCATCTTGGTTTAGCATAACAAGGAAGGTTCAGAACAGCCCATAGCCTTCTTCAGTCAGATCTTGGAGGATTACAAGGTAAAGTACTCTTTCATTGAGAAGCATGTCCTTGTTGTCATTAGGAGTTTGAAGAAGTTCAGACACTTAGTCTCGAACAATAAGATTCAACTGCTAGTATCTCATGTTGGTGTCAAGGATTTTCTCCTGAATAAGGACTTGAATGAGAAGAGAGCCAGTTGGATCACTCATGTAATGGAGTATGACATTGAGATGAAAGTGACAAAAATGGTTCGTGGCAAGGGTCTATATGAGCAGCTCGCTTCCAAGAAACAAGATGAGTTAGTGGATGAAAAATAGGTTGTCCTGTTACTACAGAGTGATCAAGAGTAGCCAACCAATGATGCACCTATTCCATGTTAGACTCGGACATTGGTGAATTATCTCCAAACATGTTGTTTCCCTCTAGAATGGAACAAAGCAAAAAGGATACTTTAGACTACAAGCCATCCCATATGTGCTTATTGATGAAGTCTTTTTCAAGAAGGATATTAATAGTGTTCTATTGAGGTGCATTGGGAAAGGAAAAATTGAGAGGGTGTTGCATGAGTTCCATGATGGAGAACCAGGTGGCCACTTTTCCCCTCAAGTAATAGCTCTCAAAATCATGAAAGCTAGTTATTATTGGCCTACAGTGTTTAGGGATTACTACTCATGGATCAAGAAGTGCAAGAAGTGTGCATTCTTCACAGGGAAGGAAAATTTAGCATCCCTGCCCCTTCATCCCATTTCAGTGGATCAGCCATTCATGCAATGGGGACTAGACTTCATTGGGGTAATCAACCCAAATTCAAGCCAGGGCCACAAGTGGATACTTACAACAATAGACTATTTCACCAAGTGGACTGAAGCAGTGGCACTTAAGGAAGTAAATGAATCCAACATCTTAGATTTCTATGAAGGGATAGCAACAAGGTTTGGAGTCCTTGCCATTATTATATCGCATAATGCATTGGCATTCCTTGAGTACGAGGAACACTAAATGGGTTGTCAAAATGGTGTATACCTCGATTTCATAAAAATGTTACCCTCAAGGTAATGGCCAAGCGAGTCCAAAACCGAACCTATTAAGGATTATCGAAGGACTCTTGATGAAAATCGATAACTTGGCACACAAAGCTCAAATCGATCTATGGGCTGATAGGATCACATCCAAAAGGTCCATAGACAATTCCCCATACAAGCTTGTATACGGAAAAGAGGAAGTATTGCCCATATCATTGGAGCTTCCAACTTTGGAGCTCATGAAATAGGTGGAACTAGCTGAGTTTGAACCTATGGAAATCGGTATGAAGATCGATGGAAGTAGGAGAGGCGAGAGAGCATGTAATTTATATCATGGTGAAATATCAAGCATTAATCAAAAAGAGATTTGATAAGAAATAAAGAAAAGGACCTTCCAAGAGGGGGACTTAGTTCTAAAGTGGGATGCAGATCGGGAAAAACCAAGAAGGCATTCCAAGTTTGATGCCATTTGGAGTGGCCCCTACATGATCACAAGGTGTAAAAGTAGGAATGCCTACCAGCGGGCTAAATTCGATGGTGAATAATTACAGATTCTAGTGAATGGGATCCATCTCAAACATTGCTACTAAAAAGGAAGGTTCCACCCTTATAAATATTAGCATAGGATTTTAATTTCCCTAAGTGTGTATGCACATTGTCTTGTTGTAGCATAGGTTTTATTTCCCTAAGTGATGTTACACAAGTTTTTTTTTACTCCAGTTGCATTGTTATACGCTTTTATGTGCCTCCAGGTGAATGCACCATGCCCTTCAACATTTACAATAGGGAGACCCATGGTCACCATGACAGTTGCTAATTTTAAAATAGAAAAATACATAAAGCAACTAAAATCAGGTCTCGAAGGGTCCATTTCCGAATGTAATGAGGCGGAGTTCTAGGTCGCCAAGTGTAAATGTCAGATTCAAGCTTTAAGAATAGGACCAGATCAGCCCACCACCCATGACTCCATGCCCAATGGATACAACAAGGCAATTGCTCTCTTCATTTAGCAGGTAGACGTCCCCGTGAGTTGCCAAATTATTATCTCAATTTTACCCCACGAAAAATTGATCAAACATGACCTTGTGCAAGAAGAAATCTAAGGGTCGGTTTCATCACATGAGCCCACATTTCAAATCTAACGATCAGGTTATAGGTGGGCTCGAAAATGGAGGAGCAGGGTTGGCTAAGGAGGAAAACAGTGTCAAAGAAACCAGAGGCTCAAAGGAGGAAAATGGGGAAAGGCTCAAAGGCTTCGGGCTTCACAAACGATTTAGAGCGGGCCTAAATTGGCTAAGTATGGAAGAGACGGCGGAAGCTACCAAGTGTCTCAATGATGCATATTCAAAGTCACAACCCAAAAGCTAGACTCAAATGAGCACGAAGCTTCAACGCATCCTAGGTCCGAAGGGATAGTGTCACCATTGAAAAGTCCAAACGAGCGAAAATAACTACATGTCACTCTACACAATTTCAATAGAGAGAGCCCAAGGCGGAAACTCAAACTAGCGCAAGCCCTCCACGTGGTCAAGGTCTAACAAAATTCAAATGGAAGCGGGCCCAAATTGGTTAAGTATAAAGAACTGGTGGAAGTCGCCACGTGTCATCTCGGCACATCTTCAAAGGTAAATCTAAAAGCGGGTCTCCTAAACAAGCGTTGGCCTTCCACATGTCCCAGGTTCGAAAGAGGGACAAAGTTGATAGTTGAAAAGTCAAGATGGGGCAGAATCAGTGGAGGGTGCCATGTGCCTCAACCACACAAATTCAAGAGGGGTGGCCTAAGGGCTAGACTCAGACAAGTGCCAAGTCTCCACGTGTCCCGGGTTAGACATATGGCCCCACTAAACAAAAGGACTTAGCCAAAACATAAGGAAATAGAGAAAAGCCGTGGAAGGAGCCACATGTCTTCTCGGTGCAACTTTAAAAACAAAATCCAAAAGTGGTCCCCAAATGCATGCCAGCTCTACACGTGGCCATGCTTCAAGTCAAGGTGGGAAGGTGGGTCATCGGAGGCAATTCAAACTTTTTGGCTCAAAAGGCGTAAAGTATAAAAATGAGCTGCACCTCCGCTGATGCCCAAGGAGCCACGTGTCAGGCCTAAATTACATGAGGGATGGCAGGCCTATGGAGGAATTTTCACCCAAATAAAATATGCGGAACGACAGGCTTGAAGATGGTTTTTTGATAAAAATGTACAATTGTAGGGCTGCAGGGACATTTTTGCATTTTGTATTTTTGTGCAAAAGGCACAAAGTAAGTTTCAGAGCCAGCGGACCCGTTCGATAAACTAGTTTTCGCCATTTTTTTTACGAACCCAACTCAAATTTTCAAATGGACATATCTTTCAATCTAGTGCTCGAAATTCAACAAGTTTGGCACCATTGGAAAGGTCTCAACCTCATTTACGCCATGAAAACCTGAAACTTTAATTTTGACGGGGTTAGGTGGGTCAACATAGGGAAAACATCTTCATGTCATTAATATGTGATTTGATTGCTTCAACAACTAGATCAGTTTAAATTTGATCCGCCGTTCTTACTTCTTCAAAGCTTTGAACAAATATAGAGTGGTGGACTTGACAGATTGTGGGTAGATTTGTAGGGGCATTAATGATTGGTAGATGGGCTGCAAAATCAAGTTTCCCGCATCTTTTCTTCTTCTCCCTTTGCTGCATCTATAAAAGAGGAGATTGGCTCATTGTAAAGGATTGGACATTTTTGTTTTGCACCCTCCCTTCTTCCCCTATCTGCAAGTAAATTTTTGGAGTTTTCTAAACCTGCCATCAAGTTGTAATAATTTTTTTGCCTCTTAGCTCTTTGTAATGTCTTGTATCAACTCTGGAGCAATAATAAATGTATGTGGATGATTCTCAACCCTCTCATGTGTTAATTATTGTATTTTGATCTCTCATTACTGTTTGGTTATATGTGCATGGTAGTTGTATTAGCTTTTTATGGTCTATGTTAAATTACAAAATGGGTGTTTAACATTCCTTTGGTGTATCACCTTGTTATCTTAGGTTTATTTTCTCGTATCTTCTCAACCCTGTCTCCTTGGTAAGATATAGTAGGTTTTAAAGTAGATCCTCTACAATTTATTTTTGTTCATATAGATAGAGGAATAGGAATCGACATTCATCCAGAGAGATCTCTCGATTTCAAAGTCTCACACTTTGAGAGATGCTCCATGTTATGCTATCAAACTGAGATTGTTAACCCATCGAGTTGCAGACATTCAGGGGTGTTGTGATTTTACACTAACAAGCCCCTTTACCAGATTTTTGTCCATGATCCATTCCTACCATGGATTTAATTTAGAGCTATGGTTACAAGGGTTTCTTTCCACCATTTGAAGTGACCCTGCATTTTGGTGCTTGTAGTCGTGGCTTGTTGGAAAGGCCACTTTTCTACATTTTGGGAGCTCTATAACTCCATGGCAACCATATTTTAAGGTAAACATCTACTTTTTCATTTTTTTATAGACTCATGTTCTCTTAGATTTGCATTCTTTGGGTTGCCATTAGATTTTACCTTTGCTTTTTCACTTTAATTCTCTATCGTTCGGGTCATTGTATAGTTTGATCTTTACCCTTTTATTTCCCAAATGCAATGAATTTAGTTTTGAGCTTGGCATTTGAAGATTCGGTCATGATTACTACTGAAACAAAGTAAACATTTGTTTTCCACTCCTATACTCATTTTTGAATTGGATGCTTTGACAAGTTTAATCTCATGCCCTCTCAAACATGGCCTATATATTTATTATCTCTCTTGAGAGCTCGATTGTAGCTTTATTTTTCTCAAACAAACTTCCTTTTTTTTCTTTCACGTGGTCACGTTTTCTATTATGTGAGCACTTTGCATTCTCTGATATAAACTTGATTTTGAGAGGTTCAACCTCTAACAATTCACCATGCTAGAGTAATGAAGGTAAGTAATATCTTTTTATAGAAATATTATGGCCATATTTCCTTGTGTTGGCCACTATGCTTTTGGTCAAGAGATCTTAATTTTCTTGGACCGCCATCAACTATTGGTTGAGTGAAATATCTTAGATCCATTTGAACACTTGAACCTTGCCACCATGTTTTATGTTTTTTTCTTGGTCTACATTTTCACCTATGTTGATCTTTGTTTTTGATAGAATTTGTGTTAACATGCCAATGTCCATGCTCTAGATAACAACCCTAAAAATACATAAAAATGTACACCGTGATCTCTGAAAGAACAATTTTGTAGTTGTATACATCAGATTTATCATTAAGCCTTGATGTTATTGCATATTCAGGATCAATCTAACCAACGGTAATCATAACAGAAGTAGAGGTGTTAATTTGTGTAACAGCTTTCCCTAAATGCAAAGTTTGTTCTGTAGCAATAATGGGTTTGGTAGTTATACCTTGATCTTCACTTTTCTACTTATTTTCAAAGTAGTTGGTGGCTCATGTCTCACCGACACAATTTCATTATCAAAATAAAATCTTTGTTGCCTTGTTGGTTCAAAAATACATTGTTGTAACTTAGGATATCTAAGTGATGTTGCATGACTATAAATTTTACTTTCCTAAATTGTGTATTTATGATTAAGTGTGGAGCACTAGAAGTTGGTTTTGAATACACCTATATTTTCTTCTTTTTATTTTTCCTTGTATGGTACCTAAATTTTTATGTTGCTTCTTTAGCTCAACTTGATGTTATTGCACTTTTCAAGAACTATTCTTCATTCATCAATGGTTTCTTTTAGGTCTTTTATATGTTTATCATGGAAAGCTAAAATGTATCATGCATAAAAACTCACAAGTTGGAGAGTGTTAAAAATTTACAATTGGTACTGTAGTCATTATATTATTTTTGACATTTGAAAAGAGCTAGATTGGTGTAGTTTTTTCTTCTTCATATACTTCAAAGATTGATTTCGTGTAAGCACTTGAAATAGTTGGTACAAACTCATGTAACTTTCTTTCTTTTCCTAGGCATGTTCTTATTCCTTTACATTTGTACTTGTTATGAAATCCTCCATTGAGTCCTAAAATTTGAAATAAATACAACTAAAACTTGTGATTTATCATTTTTGATAACTTCTATGATATTGGGAAGCCTTCGTGTTGGGTCAGCAACCACCATCTTTGTATTATATGCTCAAAGTTTGTGAGAATGTTTTTTCATGTTATTTCTTTGTACTAAGCTCTCCATATAAACTCTTGGGTGTTTTAAATTTTGCATCTTGATATACATACCAGACCTTGATGATATTTATTGCAATTTTTTTATCTTCTCATAAATGAAAAACGGAAAAGTAGCTTGGATATCTTGTTTATGTGCTTTGGAATTTATTGAACCTTCTTTGGAGAATATGCATCTCAGTAGATATGGAAATGTATACCTCCAAGCTTTGTATTCCTTCCATGGTGTAGATTTACATGAGGGATGGATGTATATCGATGATCCCTTTGACATTCTTGAATGCATACTTGAATTTATTTTCTATTTTACAAAAATTTCATACCTTTGTAAAATTATGTACCTTGCATATATCTATAGAAATTGTGTTCAATTATACACATGATGTAAAGAAATTGTATTTATTCCTTATTTATAAAAAAATGACTGAGTAGATATTGAATTATCTCATTTATCTTTCATTTAAGTTTGTATAGTTTTCCTTAAAAATCTGAAATCTTCATTCAAGATGCTTTGAAAAATCTGAAATTTTGTTGTGTCATTTCTTTGTTTGTATGTATATTAGTTCTCTCCGATTCAATCTAAGTTGCATCTAAAAGTTAAGGTTTTTTCATTTATGTACCTACACACTAAAATAAATAATTATAAAATAAAGGAAAATAGATTTCTTTTACTAATGTTTTTTTTCCTTGTGTAATGTTTCTGAAATTGATATTATCCTTGTGATTTCCTTTTTATACTTTTGATTTTAAGTTCGTTTTGAAATTTCATCTTTTAAACTTATGAATATGGAAAGCATGAAATTCAAATCTCTAACATAATCTTTCCTCTTTCAGGTATAATGGCAAAGAATGGAGAAGATAGTGGAGAGGAAGTAGCGAGGGAAATGAACAATCCAAACATGGGAAATCCATCTAATATGAAATGATGGATTTCCTTCTTTCTTTATTCATAATTTTAAATATATGTACTTTCATTTCTGTTCTTTCTTTTCACATTTATTCCCATGGTCTGTGTGGGTTCACTATACTTTATAATTATGAAATAAATGAAAGTTTCTTCATTTGATGAGTTGTATCTTTATCTATTTTTAATTATTCTTTCATTGTCATGATGTAAAATGAATTATGTATAACTCGATACACACTAGAACCTTTCATTTAATCATTATTAATGAACTAAGGATAATTGATAAAAATTAAGAATTGAATAAAGATAAGTTGAAACCTACTTCATCCCCAAGTGAACTCTCCCTTTCTAGTTTTCGATTGTCCACCTTCAACCTCATATGTCTTTCCATTTTTTCGGGACCTGCATTGGTTCTGAGGGATCGATGCACGATCATGACTAGGATGTCATTGTAAAGTTACCTTAGCTAGGAGGTAAGCATTCTTAAACTAGAACAACGGTAGTTTATTTTCTTTTTCTTTCTAATTAGGTCCATCACATCAATCCCTTCCATCTAAAAATGAAGTTTTGAGTTGACCTTTTCACGGTGCCAAAATGTCAATAGTTAAGTTGTAATATGTGCACGCATAAATCGTGGTGACACTTATATGTATGTAAGTAGTTTCGTGTTTCCCAAGACTTAATATAATGAATTGTTTTGGCTGGATATTGGTTTTAAACATCCCCGTTATTGGTTCTTGCATGTTGGAATTAATCTTGATGCTTATATGAGATAATATTAGGCTTGTGATCTAGATCTAGCTTACATTCTCTAAAATACTTGAATGCTTATTATGAATATGGAATATATATGTTCAACATGATAAATCCTTTGTAGATATCACATTAAAGAAGGACCTGGTACCCTTGAGAATTTTGGGTGAGCGCTGTGTTTCACCTACGTGATGTGTCAAGACACTTGGGCTTTCAAGGGTAAAATAATACCGCAACCCACTGTAACCTCCAAGCCTATAACTACTTCCCAGAATGCTAAGGACATCATGTATTGTAAAATCCGTTATATATGGGGTTTTTAGATTAGTCTGAACCCACTAACTATATGTAACCCATAATACCAAAGGTGGAAAGTGGACTTAATCGAGCTGGTGTTAATGTGTTGTGTTAGTACGTAAAACCCCCAAATGATGCCCCCACTTTGGGGGCGGATGCAATGTTTCGATGGGAGAATATGGCCCCAAAAGAGTACCAACTACATGTATGTTGTAACCTAGAAAAATGGTTGGTAGAAACCAAGGCATGCAAAAACAAGAAGGATAGCCAAAAACCAAAGGTGTAAACACTCATGCATGTGGAAAAAGTGTATGAGGTAAGAAAACAAAGTGTGTAATCTATCAAGTAAATTAATGCAAACACATAAGAATACAAGTAAGATGCAAAATGTTGACTGCAAACATGGGACATCATTCATGATGTTGCAAGACACGCAAGGCCATCATGGTCACAAAAATTAACAAGTGTGCACACTAAACAAATGGAAAATCTCACAAACAATGGTAGACAATAGTAGCTAATATAAGTAAACACGTATGAAAACAAATATCCTTGCATAATAAATTTACACATAAAGCACACATTGACATGTAAGAAAGATAACTAGTATGCCAAAAGTGTGTCTAAGCATATAATGTAAAGTGCTAAGTATAAAATGAAACAATAATACCTGGAAGATACAAATGTGAATGTCCCCACCGACTAGTGTAGGAAGGGTAGAAAGTGAGCATCCATGCTACATTTAAGGGACTTGTACCTGCAATCACAACTAGAAGAAGGTGTGAACGTGCATGTATGGATGGTATAGATTTTAGACACCTAAAATATGTTTACACTTAGCATTTCCTCCCATTCGATCGATTGACGACACTTCGTTAATTCCCCTTTTTCACTCCACTCTCGGATGCCTATTCATGACACCTTCTCACCGTATTCCTCCTATAATCACCCCGTTTGACTAATATCTCTCTTATTAGCTAAACATTCCTCCTTTCAACCATTCATAACCTCCCTAGTTCTCTCTAGACCACTTCTATTGGCTTCGTAGGCTATCTATAAGTCACAATTGGTTAATCAGACCCCTCCCAACTCTCAATGAGTCTCTAATCACTTGCTAATCAAGTTTAACTAGCCTAAACCAAGCTTAACTAAGCCTAAAGCATGTTTATCCTAATCTAATCTAAAAATTTTAGTCCCACATGCACCCAAATTCCAAACTCTTCCAAACCAAAAACTATAAATACAAGCCTAAGGCTTTCCTTTCAAATGGTCCTTCTCTCTCAAGCACTTTGGAAAGGCATTAGAAATCATTTGTGATAGCTTTAAGCTATAGAACATTTGGATCTTGGCCATACTCCATTGTTGAGAGCTCCCCATCTTGCATCCATCCACTCCATAATCCAAGTTTTGAGTAATATGGAGAGAACCATTGGCCTTGAAGCCATTAATGGTGAGACTCCATTCTTGAAAGCTTGAGTTTCATATCAAACATCACACCTTTGATTGCTAAGTTGATCTTTTTAGGTTCAATTTCTTAATTAAGTAATCTAAAGAGTAGAGAGTAGTATATATGCTAGGTTTTTTGATGTTTTTGTCAAAGTTATGATGCATGTATAGGATTAACTCTTGTTTAGCTCTTATCTCATGGTGCATGGATGAGTTATCAAAGCTTTGAGGTTCTTTAGCCTCATTCCATAGCTTTTGCAACTTTCCATTACATACATTTGGCATGCCCGTGGGACATGAAGTCCATCCTCCATTAATGGAGTCTTTTCAAGCTATTTATTTTCAGTTTTCTAACCAATTTCATGCTTTTAGGATAAATAGCTTGTTATTTACATGATTTCATTTTTAAGTAGGCTAAATCATCCTTGATCATGTATATTTTGTGGGTTTGAGCTAAAAATAGGATTCTTTGACTAACCTGTAACCTGTTTGCTTTTGAAAAATTTAAAATTCTATGATTTTTTAGATTTTATAGGGGTACGCATAGGTGTCATTTTGGGCGTGTCTGCAAGTTGAAACAGTGCATACATGTCAATAAAGGGATGTGTCTACGCGAACCGTATTCACCACCAATCTTTTGAAGGCCATAACGTTTGCTCTCGAGCTCAAAATGACTCCATTTTTTTATGTGAAATACACAATGGAATCATAAAATTAGGATTTTGAATTACAAAAAAATTATGGTTTACATTATTAGGTAAATAGTCATTTTTTAACGTGTCTTAAAGTTTGAAAACTTGTTTTCTTGACCATTCTAACACTTTGAAAGGTTTTGTGACACTAATAGTGATTTGCAGGTTGCTTTTCCATCGTATTTTTGTGCTAACTTAGTTGAGTGTTCATGTTTTTCATTTTTAGGGGTCCTTTGAAACACGTATGCTCTTCCCTCACACCTTTTAGGTGATCTTGGGAATAAAAACATTTCAAAAACCTTCTATTTTTGCTTCCAAAACACTTCAATTTAAGATTTAAAATAGATTAAAGTTCAAAGTTGGCTAAAACGAGTTTCCTTCTATAAAAACACTTAAGTTATTTTCCATATATTATTTTAGTTGGGTTTCTGCGTTGTGTATGCTCTTCCTTCGCACCTTTTTTGGTGATCTTAGGAATCAAAAGAAACACACAAACTCTCTTTTAATATCATGATCTTTTATGGAAAAATACTAACTCCTTACATATAGGACCTAACACTTGTCAAAGAAAGGAGGAGATAAGACAAAAGCTAACTCCTTCCATATATTGTTTTAGTTGGGTTTCCACGTTGTGTATGCTCTTCTGTCACACCTTTTTGGTGATCTTAGGAATCAAAAGCAACACACAAACTCTTTTTAATATCATGATCTTTTATGGAAAAATACTAACTCCTTACATATATGACCTAATGCTTGTCAAAGAAAGGAGGAAATACGACAAAACAAAGGACCCACTGACACATGTTTTCATACAAGTTGCCAAATGGTGTGCTACTTAAAACCACATTTAAGTTAAAAAGATAAAAAAACACACCATATTCAAAACATTATATTGCAGGTTTCAGAAAAGGGTATGTCCCTCTCTCGCTTAACTGGAACGTAACCCCTTTGGCATAATGCCTTAAGCTATAACAATGGGGGTGGTACTAAGAACCCTAAAGTAGTCCACCACTATGTAACCTCGTGGATGAAACAGGAAGCGCCTTGCTTACCCACTAGTTTTCCTTGTGAGTTAGCGTTACAAAGTTTTTGTATCGTGACCCTAGAAAGAGTACACAATGGATGCAATTAGTGCCCACTATAATTGAAGGGGAAAAAGCTGAGATACTCCCAAATTAGTCAATGTGACTTTTTGGGTAAATCGTGCCCGCTCTTAGATGAATTTGTAACACCTAGTTGAGAGATCTTATTAAGGAGGCCATTTTGTCTTGAGGCCCACTTTACTAGTCCTTTGTCGCATCTTGGCCATCACAAAGTGATAACTTGTTTGGATTTAGAACCTTGTTTTTGAACAAGGCAAAGAATCCATTTAAGTTAGATCTAAGTGTATCTCATCACGGAGTTTACAAGGTGTTACTTACCTTTCTTTCTTTCTCACCATCAAACAAGGTGAAGCTCTACCCAAGTGGCACTTAGTTTATTTTTCATCTTTTGATCTATACCTTTGCATTCTTGTTGCCCATTTGGGGCAATAGAAGGCATATTTTGGGAGTGTTTTCATAGATAGTGTTCACCACTTTTTTGTCCATTTACACTCATCCATGTTTGCGGCTAAGTTGTTAAACATCTAAAGTGCGTGGATGCGTCCTTATATATTTGATGGCCACTTGATCTTGATTTCAAGATCATCATCATAGTTAGGATTGATTCATCATTTGATCTCCCTTTGACGTGTTTCCTCGTTTGCATTGTCTCAACACAATTAAGATACTTATGTCACATTTTTCGTAAATGTGATCTAAGTGTCTGTATTGTGGTGTTACGCTGCACACATTTTAGCACATCCTTAGTATACTTTGACTTAGTTTTTCTTCAAACATTGTCCAAAATATTGAAGAGTGTCACTTACTTTGTTTGTGTCGTTTCGATACCATGTTGGCACTAATATCTCACTTCTTCGTGAAGCTTGATTAACATGTCCAATTGGTTTGGTTACGTGGCTTACATTTGTAATCCTCGCCCTTTAACATTTAGACCTTGTTGGTTGTTGAACTTATTGTGGTGTCCTTTGATTGGGAGTCACATCTACCCTTTGTTAAAATTTACGCCTTGTTCATTTCGAGCTTGACGTAAATATTGACATTGTGTTGATCATCTTTGCATCGAACTCACTTTGCACACACATTTTCATATGGTGTATTTCCTTGTTGATTGGCTTTGTGTTTCACACTTGCATGATTGTTCCTTTTATATTCATCCAGAAAACCTATTTTCTAGGACAATCCCTTTTTATCTCATCGATATTGCATCATCACAATGTCTATTTTCCTTAGACCTTATTTGGAAAATCATGCATGCATCTCCATATGAAAATTCTAGTTGGATGTCATTATGCTACTTGAATCGAAATGTCACTTCCTTCCATTTGAAGGAGTTCCATCCCACTATCTAGGTCTAGACATTTGTGCTTAAATGATGCCAACAATGACTGACAATCGCGTGGTTTCTCACACTTTCTATAATACAAAACCTGGGTTTAGAAATTCAAATCAAAGGATTCCCATTATAACTAAACCTCATTTGGTTCTTCGTGCCGGAGATCGCATTCAGTACCCCGTTCCCCACCTTTAGCTCATAGTCGGTGGTATGGTTTTGATGCTTATGATCCAAATTATTATTTAGGTTCCCCCCACTCTTCTTCTTCTGATTCAGATCCAAACTACCATTCAGATTCCCACTCTTCTTCTGAAGATTCGGATCCCAACTATTGTTCGGATACCCCTAGATCAAATATAAAATCATGGTCCTCCCTTTATTCACAAGACCTTTATTCCAAATCACCTCATTGACATCTTCCTCCTTAGAAGAATTGTGTGACTCCTAGTTCCATCAATTGAACATCTAATTTGGTTCTTGAGTCACGGTCCTCCCTTTCTTCGCAGGACATCCTTAATCAATCATCTCAATGACTTCTTCCTTTGTCGAAGAGTTTCATGGCTCAATTCCCTCTATTCAATCATCTAATTAGACTTCTACGTCACAACTTAACAAATGGTTATGCAATGCTACTTTCCAACCTCCATCGTCATCTTCTAGAAAATGACATATGTCTAAATCCAAATCATCCATTCATGAGATGCTTGCCTCAATCCTACTTCCTCTCTTGAATCATCATCTTCCGCCAATCAGTCTTCCCCACTTATCGATATGTTTCTTCGATTCAACCTTCTATTGCAAAAAGAACAAAACCTCTACTAATTGATTTCTCTAAGAATGAAGGAACAATTAGACTACTCGATGATATCCCTTTAGAGGATTGTAAACAAGGATTATTTCTAGAACTCGATACGCTACGTATGGGTAGGAAGAAGTTTATTCCTTTTATCGTAACATAGAGAAAGTGCTTAAGGTCATGTAACTTGGTTATTCTTCTTTTATTCTGTCTTCACTTTCTTCTAAGCATGATGAGATATCAACTTCTATCATTGATGTGTGGCATATCTTCTCATTTCCCAATCATTCCTTATATATCATCATTCCTCAATAAAAATATCTCCTTGGGTCACTGCTTAGTAGCCCATTGTCTTCTTCTATCATGGGGCCACATCCTAGTAGCCCTCCATTTTTTTACTTGTTGGCCACCTCCCTGTAGCCCATTCCCTTCTATTCTTGGGCCACGTCCTAGTAACCCTTCATCCTCTTCTATCTATGGGATACCTCTCGAGTAGTCCCTCCTTGTCTATACTTGGGCCACACCCTATCATCGCTTTGTCATATTCTTCTATTCTTGGGACATGTCCACGTAGACCAACTTCTTCCATCTTAGGGCCATATTCTAATAGCCCTTCGTCATCTTCTATCAATGACTCACCTCCTCGTAGCCCATCCTCTTCAATTCTTGGACCATATCCTATTCATCCATCATATCATCTTTCTACTCATCACCGGATAATCCCATCATCATTTCTATCATTCGTATCATCAATCATAAATGTTATCTCTCTTCTCACTTCTCGGGGCCAGAAAAGTCACACATTAGCTTATGAGAAACCCAAACAAGTTCATCATCAATCTTAGGTCAAAAAATCCAAGAGCTCAAAAGCCCCCAACAACTCAAACAATCTCAAAATTTTAAATCAATTGCGATTCAAGAACGCACATCAACATTACCATCAAGTTTGGTGTAAAGTGCAAAAACCTATGGATAGGGAACTCAAGATCCCGCATGAACAATCCTTGTTTAAGGATAAATCACAGTCATTTATTGAGTATGAGATCACCACAATCATTGAGATTGGAGATAACATGACTCTTGATAAACAAACATGCCTAGTCTCCCTTATCAAGGAAATTGCAAACATTGTTATTGGATCTTATCACATAGAGTGAATTTTTTGGTCCCATCTTTCCAAAAGCTATCAAAAATCTAAAAATCAAAATAATTCAAAATAAAAAAACATGAGAAAACATTTAAAAATAAAAGGTACATTTTCTCAAACATTGCAATCAGGTATTGGGTACACATGTATGCTATTTCTTCCTTTTTATTCTTCTACAAGTCTTCCTATCATTTTCATCCCTTTGGTGATATTTTGGTAAGAATTTTTCATGCATTTTATGACATTTATCTCTATCGTATCTATTTGACCCTAGTTTTTATCACCTTGGTAAATTAAAGAACGACTGACCTCTTAAAGATCCTATAGCAATCAACATCTAATAAAAATTTTGCGAAGAACTTTTGGACATATTTGTTAACACTAGCCATTGTCGTCGTCACAATCTCTTCCACCACCTTCCATCAAGACATCAATGATTCTTAACCCCTTGTCAAACAAGAGAACTGAAATAAGTTTTTAGAAAGAAAAAAAATCAAAATCAATCAAAAATCAAAAGCTACAAAGCAAAAGTAAATTGATATATTACTCTCTCTTGGGGTATTTGCAGTAATCTCTATCGGGGCTATGGATGCTTGACTGACAGTAGAGAAATGTTGTGATTATAATCAAATACATCTCTGTCGGGGATATGGAGCAATGTATGGCTATCCTTCCACCCTCCATTCAAAAAATCACCTTTCAAAATCAATTATTCCTACACATTGGCTAGGGTGTCTTCACTTTTTGTCTATTAAATCTTCCCTTCAAGAGGTAATTAAATTCCATGTGCACACACTAGATCTCTATGAGTAGGTAGGATTAGTATGTTACCAAGTGTCTTTTTGTACCTTGTTCAAACTCTTTCTTTAGTCTATATCTTGTCTCACAATTTGTGCCTTTGGCTAATCACTTCTTCATCGTGAGGCTTCTAAGATACATTCATATCATTCACATAATTATTATACTTCGTTTAGAACATCCATGTGTATAAGATTACTTGTTTTCCATGTTTTCGGACACCTTTGTCCCCTTTCACAAAAACAATCTTCTCCTTCCTTTCTATCATGTGCTTTTAGGCCAACTTACGCTAGGGGCATCCTTGCTTCTTCCCAACACTTCATTGGTTTACGTTCATCATCATGTTGAACCTATCCATAATGGCCTTGGGTCCCGCTTATACCGTGAAGATTTTTCCTTTGAATACTCCCACCTAATCATTGGGGCATTTTTTCATCTTCACCTTTCTTGTACACATGGCATTCTACCCTTGTACATCCCATCTATTGCTAGGGGCATCCACACTTCTTCATCTTCCTGTACATAGCTTGAGAAAATTTTTAAAATAAAAAACATTCAAATATGTTAGAAAAATCAAAACATTCAAATATGTTAGAGAAATCACAAAAACATACAAATATGTTTCAGAAAACTTCTATAAATAAAAATCCTCCTACAAAATTCCGCTCTTTGGTTCTCACATGTTCATGTGCGCGACTCATGGATCATCTTGATCTACTCGTATAAACAAAAGCTAAGTTGCTTTCTTCATCTATACTCGGGGTACAACGAGTTGCCTGGTACTGTTTCATAGTGCACATTGCTTTTTCATAGGACCCAAGTGTCCTCCATTATTCCCTTGCATGTATCCTTGCTTGGGGCACCATCATCAACCCTTGTCGTTAACTCACATAGGTTAGAACTGAAGCTTGATAACAAAAACATGGTACTTGTTTATCTGTTAGGTTAGCTTGTTTACTTTCTTGTATTGCATTGCATTATGTATGTTGCATGGAGTTAGGCATATTTTACTTTCTCGTATTGCATTGCATTTCATATGTTGCATAGAGTTGGTGTTTTTAACAATGGACATTTGTTCATATATAGATTTTCATGTCATACTACACTTTTGTTCATTCTTTTTAATAAGGACCGATGATGAAGACCCTTAGGAATATGATGAAAAATAAAGTTGTTTAAAAGGCACTGGATGGATGTTAGCTCATTCGCTCTTCCTCAAATTCCTTTTTTATTTTATATCCCCTTTCTTCATCACACTATTCTTTCTTTTGTTTTTTTCTTGTCATCTTTTCAATCGTCGATTGAGTTCTTCTATCACCCCATCGACAATCGAGGGGGCATCCTCAATTCTACTCATTTTTCTTCTATCCCTTCAAAATTTTCTACCCGTTTGTACTTGTCTACTTTCTTTGAAGTGACGTAGCTTACACCACCTCAAAGAGGGAAAATGTAGACACCTAAAATATGCTTACACTTAGCATTTCCCCCATTCAATCGATTGACAACACTACGTTAATTCCCCCTTTTTCACTCCAATCTCGGATGCCCATTCATGACACCTTCTTAGTCGTATTCCTCCTATAATCAACTTGTTTGACTAATATCTCTCTTATCGCTTAAAAATCCTCTTATCAACCATTCGTAACCTCCCTAGTTCTCTCTAAACCACTTTTATTGGCTTCGTAGGCTATCTATTAGTCACAATTGGTTATCCAAACCCTCCCAACTCTCAATGCGTTTCTAATCACTTACTAATCAAGTTTAACTATCTTAAACCCTAGTTAACTAGACTAAACCAAGATTAAGTAAGCCTAAAGCATGTTTATCCTAATCTAATCTAAAAGCTTTAGTCCCACATCCACCTAAATTCCAAACTCTTCAAAACCATAAACTTTAAATACAAGCCTAAGGTTTTCCTTTCAAGTGGCCCTTCTCTCTCAAGCACTTTGGAAAGGCATTAGAAATCATTTATAATAGATTTAAGCTATAGAACATTTGGATCTTGGCCATAATCCATTGTTGAGAGCTCCCCCATCTTGCATCCATCCACTCCATAATCCATGTTTTGAGTAATATGGAGAGAACCATTGACCTTGAAGCCATTAATGGTGAGAATCCATTCTTGAAAGCTTGAGTTTCATATCAAACATCACACCTTTGATTGCTAAGTTGATATTTTTAGGTCTAATTTCTTAATTATGTAATCTAAAGAGTAGCAAGTAGTATATATGCTAGGTTTTTGATGTTTTTATCAAAGTTATGATGCATGTATAGGATTAACTCTTGTTTAGATCTTATCTCATGGTGCTTGGATGAGTTATCAAAGCTTTGAGGTTCTTTAGCCTCATTCCATAGATTTTGTAACTTTCCATTGCATACATAGATAAATAACATACAAGTAATCAAACTAGCATGTGTAATAAAGTGATCATTAACAACAAAAATAAGCAATAGTATAAGAAATCATAATATGCAACATGTTGTGGATGGATGGAATTGAATGCAAAATGAAGTGATAGGAGTTAGACGCCCCCCGAGCAGATTTAAATGTACACATTTAGGTTCATTCCCCCCCTGAGTAGTCAATATTGAACTATAAATAAGAGTGTGTCATCAAGAAATGGACGAGTAGCATGTGTTGTGTCTAACGCAATGTTGTGAATGTGTAAGCGTAGTGATGAGATGCAACCTAGCAAAAGTGTGTACGTGAACCTTGTAATCAAGCATATATCATGATAATATGAATGTATAAGTTATGATTTATCCTAAGCATATATCACTATAAGATGAATGGATGAGTGATGATTTAGCATTTAGCATTAGCGTATATCACTACAAAATGATAAGAGGGAGTGGTTATGTAACCTAAGGTGTAGACCCCTAGAAAATGATATAATAGGTGATGATTTAGCCTAAAGTGTATGTCAAGACAAGATGAATATTAGGGAGTGGTGATGTAACCTAAGGTGTATACCACTACAAAATGATAGAATATGTGATGATTTATCCTAAAGCGTATGTCACTAGCTTAGGAATGTCGCATGGTGAAAGGCTGACTATTAAAGGTGTAAGGTCTATTTGATTTGTAAATCCTCAGTAGTCGAGTATGGACTAAGGAACTAAAGTGCATCATAGGTTAGTGAGTGTAGCGTATAGATGAAAATTTAGTATATGGAATGATAAAATTCAACCATGTGATAGGTGAAATGTGTAAATATGCCAATATAATATGTAACATGTAAGGTGAATAGAACATGTGACTATGAGTGATGTATAGTATAGTGTGCAATAAATGTAGTGTGGCTAAGAGTGTATATATATAATGCTTATAGATGTGTAGAATGTGTAAGGTGTAATGCATAAGATGACATATAATGTATGTAGATAGAATAGTAATGTAATGCTAGAATCTAATATTGTGAAGAATATTATAATATGTGTGAAGATGCACAATGTAATATGTATGGTATGTAGACAAATGGATAATACAATATGTAGGATGAGTAGTGTAGGATGTAAGATGCGTATATAATGATGTATTCCTAACAATGACTATCATAATGTAGGATGTGTGATTGTCAAAATGTTGTAGTAAAATATAGGGTGTATGAAGCATAATATATGATGAAGTAAAATGTGTAAAGCCTATAATACATTCTCAGGGGTTTAGTTTTGTAGTAATCCCTTAATAGTTAAGTGTGAACTGAAGCACAAGAGTGTGTCATCGTAGTGATGATGCTAAGATGTGTCATTAATGTACCTATGCATGGATATTAGTGTATGGTAATGCAAAATAGGAAATACAACAATGATAATATGATGATTGGGGGATGTGTTAGATGTTATACCTACCATTGTGTGCATGTAAATTCATTGATAAGGTCGTCACCTACCAAAGACCAAGTTTGCATTTATCAGTGGAAGCATGTGGCATAGAAGTAGTAGGAGCATATGAACTGAAATGCATATCAAGTGTAGCATGTGTGGACTGTTGTGAAGTATTAGCATGATGTGGTGGAGTTTGTAATGTGTCTTGACTACTAGTAGGAGGGTTAGTTGTTGGGATGAAAGTGATTGTTTGAAGCTTAGACTTGAGAGGAGGCCAAGTTTCATTGAGTCTTAAAGGAGACTTGCTTAGGTTGACTTGATAATGCATTAGACAACTTAGTAGGAGGGGTTTGTGAAATAATTTTGATAAGTGGTTAAATTTTTGACTTGGCGATCTGTAGGTGATTTCTTAGGTGGATCATGACTAACTGAGGAAGGAGTATCCTTAGAATCCCATCTCTATGTAACATTCATAATAGGATGTTGTGGAGTAAATGAAATAAGACCTTGGCGCTTAAGAATTTTGATTATATGATGTAAAGTATAGAAATAATTTTCATTATGTCCATTGATTCGATAATAAATGCAATGTGTAAATACACTATGTAAAAGAAGAAATGTATGTAAAATCATGTAAATGTAAAATACTTATATGGAAAAGTGTAAATCGAACATGTTCACCTGATCCATATCAAGAAAGAGAGTTTAGAAGGATATCCCAAATTGTAATTTTTTTCAAAGATCTCATGTCATAGGATGACTAAGTATAGGGAGGAAATACTCTATGTATTACAACCTTTAACTTCCTCCTTGAGTGTGTGTGAAGAGATATCTATACGTCTGTGTTTTTGGGTGAACCCGATGACACCAAATGCAGATTTTTTAGAAAGGTAAACCCACTTTAACCTCTAAGTCTCAGTAACCATTAGTGTAGAATCACAACACCCATGAATGTCTCTAACTAGGTGGGTTGAGACTCTCGATGATTGCACAACATGGAGCATCTCTCAAAGTGTGGGACCTTGCGACTTGACAGAGCTCTCCTGATTAAGGATGGTTCCTATTCCTCTGTTTAGGTACACAAATAAATTGCAAAGGATCTACTCTAAAACCTACTCTATCTTACCAAGGAGACATGGATAAGAGGATACAATAAAGTAAACCTAAGATAACGAGGTGATGAACCAAGGAAATGTTAAACACTCATTTTACAATCTAACACAAACCATAAACATGCAATAAAACACCATGTACGGATAACCAAACCGCAATGAGAGATCGAATACAACAATGAACACATGAAAGGGTTGAGAATCATCCAAAGACATATATTATTGCTTCAACATTGATACAAAGACATTACAATGGACAAGATGCAAAACTTTGCATTACAACTTGAATGGGAGGTTTGGAAAGCTCAATAAATTCTCTCATAGAAAAGGGAAGAAGGGAGGGTACAAAACAAAATTGTCTAACCCTATAGAAAGAGCTAAGCTCCTTTTTTTATAGATGGAGTGAAGAAAGAGGACGAAAAGAGGTGGGAAACTTGATTTGGAGCTCAACTATAAGCCATCAATGCCCTTGCAAATCCACCCTAAATCTTTTGAGTCCTCCACTCCATATCTATTCAAAGGTGTGTCGAAGAAGGAAGAATAGTGGATCAATAGAATCAAATGGTTGTTGAAGCAATCAGATCACATATTAATGGCATGAAGATGTTTTCCCATTTTTCACCCACCTAACCTTGTCAAAATTAAAGTTTCAAGTTTTCATGGCATAGATGAGGTCGAGACCTTTCCAATGGTGCTAAATTTGTTAAATTTCGAGCACTAGGTCAAAAGATATGTCCATTTGAATGTTTGAGTCGGGTCTGTACAAAAATGGTGAAAACTAGTTAGTAGAATGGGTTCGTGGGCCTGAAATTCACTTTACGCCTTTTGGTACAAAAATACAAAATTCCCAGCAGACGCACGCATTCATTTTTGCCAAAAAACCATCTTCGGGCCCGCCGGTCTACATTTTCTATTTGGGAAAAAATTCACTCTAAGGTCCATCGTCTTGCATGTAATTTATGCCTGACACATGGCTACTTAGGCATTAGTGGAGGTGCACCTCATTTTTATACTTTATGCCTTTTGGAAATGAAGCCAAAAAGTTAAAATTACCTCCTGGCGACCTACCTTCCCGCTTTGACTTGGAATATGGCCACGTGTAGAGTTGGCATGCGTTTGGGGACCGATTTTGGATTTTGTTTTTGAAGTTACTGCCGAAGAGACACGTGGAACCTTCTACGGATTTTCTCTGTTCCTTTATGTTTGGCTAAGTCCTTTTGTTTGGCGGGGCCATATATCTAACCCAAGACACGTGGAGACTTGGCACTTGTTTGGGAGACCCGCTTTTAGATTTACCTTTGAAGATGCGGCTGGGCCGACACGTGGTGGCTTCCACGAGTCTATGATACTCGGCCAATTTGGTCTGATGCCTTTCTCGAAACCTAGACACGTGGAAGCCTCACGCTCATTTGAGTCTTCACTTTGGGCCGTGCCTTTGAATGTGCGTCGTTGAGACACTCGGTGCCATCTACTAACACTTTCATACTTAACCGATTTGGGCCCGATTTCCATTTGAATTCTTTTGAACCCTAGCCACATGGAGGGCTTGCACTAGTTTGAGTCTCCACCTTGGGCTTCCATTTTGAAATTATATCGAGCTGACACGTGGTTCTTTCTACTCATTTGGACTTTTCAACGGCTGACTCTATCCCTTTTCGGGTCTAGGACATGTGGAAGCTTCGAGATGCACCGATGAGTTTAGCCCTTAGAGATGCACCGATGAGGCACTTGGAAATTTCTGTTGATTCTTCCATACTTAGCCAATTTGGGCTCGCTCTGAATCATTTGTAAAACCCGAAGACTTTGATCCTTTCTCTGTTTCTCTCCTTTGAGCCTCTGGTTTTCTTTGACACTATTTGCTTCCTTCCCCGACCTTGCTACTCCATTGTAGAGCCCACATGTAACTTGTCTATTGGATTTAAACATGGGCTCATTCGATGGAAACATCCCTTGGATTTCTTTCTGCATAGGGTCATGTTTGATCCAATTTTTCCGGGGGCAAAATTGAGATAATAGTAACTTCTTCCTATAATGCTAAGGACACCATGTCCTCGTAAAGCCATTGTTTATGGATTTCATATACTAGTGTGAACTCACTCATTATATGTAAACCGCAAATGCCAAGGGAAGAAAGTGCACTAAACTCGAACCGTGTATACGCGCTGTGTAGACTATAAAACCCCAAATAATGCCCCCTCTTTGAGTGCATGTGACATCGCTGATAGGAGAATATGGCCACAAAAGAGGACAACCTACATATATGTTGAAAATTTTCCCCATAAGGGGAAGGGAATGCACTTGGTAGAGACCAAGGAGTGCACAAACTAGGATGGCTAGCCAAAAAAACTGTTAGTATTAAAAGCATACATGTAGAAGACAATGTAAAAGCTACCTAAATAATGTAAAAGATACCATGCAAAGAAGTAACGTAAACACACAATAAGAAAAATAATACACACAAAGTAGGTTGCAAACATGGGACATCACTCACTATGTTTCAAGACATGTAAGACAATAATGGTCACAATTAACAAACAGTGTACACACCAAACCTAGGGAAACGCCCACATACAAGAAACAAACAATGATAAACAAGTACAAACAAACAAATAAGTAGCCATGGTAACATGTAATCCTACAAAATAAGTACTGGACATGTGACACCCATTAGCATATTATAAAGATAACCAATATGTCAAAGCATGAATAAAAAGATAATGTAAAGTCCTAAGTACAAAATGAAACAATAGCACTGTGAGAGATGAATGTGGATACCCCTAGTGACCAAAGTGTAGGAAGGGTAAAAAAGAGCATTCATGTTGTGTGTAAGAGACCTATATCTCGTTATCACATCTAGAACAATGCGTGAATGTTTATGTGTATGATGATATAGATAATGACATATAAAAAATCACTATAACATGTGTAGAAGGCGATTGTGTAACAAACTAGCAAGCAAGAGTAAATGCCCTCAAGACAATGCAATATGCTATAGATGGATAGAATGGAATACAAGATGTAATGATAAGATCCACTTCCCACCAAGGGAATGAAAGTGTATGTATTGAGGTTCACAAAGAAGAAATAAACCATAAATGAGAGTGTGTTATCGGGAAATGGTCAAATAGTATGTGTTGTATCTAGCATGCGATGATGAATATGTAGGCGTAGTGAGGAAGTATGACCTAGCGATGATGTATGCGTGAACCTTATAGCCAAAGCATATATCACAAAAAATTAATGGATGAGTGATGATTTATCCTTAAATGTCTAACACTATAAAAAAGAATAAATGAGTGATGATTTATCCATAAGCGTATATCACTATAAGATGAAAAAAATGAGTGATGATGTAACCATAAGTATATATCACTTACAAGATGATAGAGTAAGTGACGAGTTATCCTATAGTGTGTATCACTATCCTATAAAATTCACATAATGAAAGGTCAAATTGTAAACATGTGGTGAGTGTAAGCTCCATTTGATTTGTAAACCTTTAGAAGTTAAGTATGGAATGAGGAACTAAAGTGTGTCATAGGGTAGTGAGTGCAACATGTAAAAGACATTATAATACATGTTATGATGAAAGAAGGCCATGTGATGAGTAGGTGAGGTAGGAGTATATTTTTCCTTGATTAAAAAAGAGTGTGATGCATGAGATGAAGTAGGTGATGTACTATGGATGTGCAAGGGGATATGACCATGCGTAGATGGAGGGAAATTGTCAATAGTGATAACCTGATTGTTGTGAATACATTTAAGTCGCAAATGGTTCAAATAAATGATTGATTGAGATCAACAATTCAAATTGAGACTGAAAAGCATATCACACCCTCCAACTATGTTTCTAATTAGGAAAGGCACAAACATAGTAGGATGAATAACTGTAATGTGTAACTTAACCACACAAAATGGTTTGTTAAAATTGTAGTTAATTTGTGATGGAGGATTTAACCGATAGCCCTGAGAAGTAAAATAGAGCATGCACTAACGTACCATGATGGGTCGATGTACATACCCAAAATTGTAGGGTACTGCATTGCCAGAAAGATGTTACACATACCCCAATGATGATACAGGTCTCCTCGCAAGGTGTTCGGGATCTAGAAAAGCTCGCCAAGTATATGTTTGTATCTCGTATGCCTCACCCGGCCTCCGCGTGCTTTGTTCTACCCTCTGCCCCCTTTTCCTTGCATTTTGGTCTTAAGTGATGAGACCGCCGCCCGCCTAGGCGGCGTTCCCGTGATCACCACCTAAGACAGGCGGTGGTCTCATAACTACCGTCATGCATAGGGTGGTGGTCCTACACGTGTTTTCTAGAAAGTTTCAACGATCGCGTCAAACGTAAAATTTCAATTTCTATCCACATTTTTCAGCTACTTTGCTTTGCATTTATGTTTTGGCCACCCTATGAATAGTGTTTTCACTTTGTTTAATGGTAAAAGAGTTTCATTCCAAGTTACCTTCTAGTGAATGCATTTTCTATAAATAGCCAGCTTGTTTTCAAACAAATGGCCCCTCTCCTTCTCTGTTTAATCATTCAGTCTTTTGAGTTTCTTGCTTAGAATTCCAATAGTTTCATGTTTTGCATCCATTGTTAGTCTTCCTTTGCTGTTTAGAGGTCATTTGATCTTCTTGTTTCAATCTTGCTTCATTGTTGTTCCATACAAGTCACTTAGAGTAAGGTAGTTTCATTCTTAGATTGGAATCCATTTAGAGTTGCAGGTTTTGTCTAGTCACAAAAGATAGTTTCTAGAACTCTTGGCACATTTGTGTTGTATTCCCACAATAAATCCCACTAGGAATTACATAGTCAAGCTCTGTTCACTTGCACTATCTCTCTCTTACTCGCATTGTATTTAGTCTATATCAAAAGCTACAATTGTTCGAGTACCTTATTCTACTGATGATATCATATACATGATTTTCTGGATTCAAGAGAACATGAAGGAACAAGGAGATCACACTGAGGGGACGAAGTCACACACAACTAGATTTACCACTGTTATGTAAACTCTAGGTTTGAGCTATCAAAGTTCTAGTTACAACGTATCAAATAGAGTAGTAAATTATTTTATTTCAGTTAAAGATCACTCTCGATATCACCAGGGAAGCTATGGGGATTGATAGTTTCTAAGAAACTATGATTCATTCCTCACTCCTGACATAGGATCGAGAGCCTTTCAATTTAAAATAATTAGTTGCTTAGATATTTAGGATAAATTCATGACCGCACAGAAAATAAGCTACACTTTGGGCTACTTTGTTTGTTTTAATTTTGTTACTAGATTAGTTGTCCATTTGCTAAATATATTAAAATAGCTTCTCTTTTAATTTCATTAAAATACTTCATCAAAAATACAAAAATAAAAATACATACATAGAGTAGATACATCTTTCATAATCACTTTATTAGTTTTAGTTAAAATTTGAAACGATTTGCATGACAATCACGGGACCTAGAGATCCTAGAGAATACATATTTGAACCAATAGTGCCTCAACCAAATCTCCCCACAACACTAGCTGATATAGATCAAGACCTTAGGATATAGGTCTTTTGAGAAACGGTAAACCTACGAGCAATTAGTGAACAACTAAGAGAGTTAAATATTGTCTTGATAGGGCATCCATATGATTGTACAAGGATTTGAAAGAGAACAAGTATTTGGTTGCGATCCTTTAGTTCCACAACCTAATGTAGGAGACCTCCTCATTAACATAGATACTAGCTTACGCATTCAAGTTGCTAGAACACCTGTAAGGTATTATGAGAAAATTACACAACTTCTAGTTCTAAACATAGAGGCTAAAAAGGCATATGATTATTGGATAGTCGGAAGGAGAGATTAACTCTGCGTATGAGCATAGGAGGTCCGACACAAGCACGAACTTACGGTTGTCATCCACATGTCCCACAACCCAACAGCCTACTAATCAATCGACATTGATGTTGGTTTATGAACACTAGTATTTAGGCCCTTGCCACTTCCACCATACATTATTACACAATTCTCCTTATTAAATGTAGCAACCAATCAAGCTAAGAATTTCTAGACTAGACCATAGAATCGTGTATAAAAACCCTAGAAAATCCACTACACCTCCCATCACCATTTTCATGACGTTATCTAGAAATACACGAAGCTCCCGTGAGGTCACTTCCCACGTATCCAACAGCCAATAAATAGAATCTTGGCAAAGCTCAACATTGATTGGAGCCTCCGAACTACTATTATATCATATCAATCCATTACACCAATTTAGGTTAGGATGGCCTTCTTCGCCTTAGATTCACAAATTCCATTATTGTGTATTGAGGATATAAGATTACCTAACTAGTTTGTCTGTATCCATAAATATTCCACATTCACCGGCCGTCTCGGCATGACCTCGGGAGGTCGGGTACGAGGAAGAGTTACTTGTAGATTCTTATGCTCGCATGTCACTTTTCCATCGTACAAAATTGGTGAACCCAACGTGAAACAAACAATTTTTCCTCTTTTATTTTCATTTCTTTTGTCCACCTTCACTCTTTCCCATTATTCTGTGGGTATTCATATAGCCCCCGAATATGTCAAGATATGATGCATATGGCAGACCTCTCTTAGGTCTCGAAGCAAATTAAGGTCAAACAAATAAATAATCACACCCTCGCTTTCGCATGGGCTGATAACTATTCAAGCGATTACTTGTCATCTCAAACTCCCCCTCAAAGAACTAGTTCCAGTTCCTCATTCTGAATTAAGGAGTTGGATCAGCTTGCACAAACACAACAACTAGAGCCCTTAGGCTCTAACAATATGACATTTACTTGAGAATCCACTTCATCTCCTCAGGTCTTGTTCAGACCACAAATTAGTAGACAGTCGGATCCACTCCCACTTTTGGATGAGGAGTACTTAGCATGCTATGCTAGAAGTGAACAATGCTTCTAAAACATGTATCCACCTGTAGGGAGTCTATAAATACAATCCGATACCATACTCCAAGAAAACACCCCCATTCCTCCACATATGGGAAATTCCCTCGGTGAAGCTTGGCGGGTAATGATCAATTCATAGCAGGTATCATACCCGTTACTAACCTCAAGGTATACAACAAACACCATTAAGGCAAAACACTATGTCTTCACCAATAGAAGTCATTTCAGCCTTAGTTGAGAAGGTTAGAGGGATGGAGTTTTCTCGTGCAAACAAAAATTCATATTTTGGGAAAACAGGAATCCCCAACCCTCCACATCACCCCAATCAGGTTGACCTCCTTATAGGAACATGCACGTTAGGCATGCCTCCTCAACATCTGTATAATCACCCACAACAAACACCAATTAGGATTGCATTTTCAAACACTCGCTCCTATTGAAAACATGATACCTCCCAACTTGGCACCAAATAACCCATACCAAAACAATGCTCCTCCCTACTTAAAAATTTATTCAAAATCACCACAAGGAAACATTTTCTCTTCTCCGGGATGTTTTTTCAACCACAGGGATTACCTTATGTCCCTGCAAATGCATACACTATGCCATATCAACAAACCATGCCACCCCCACCTCCTCAGCAAGCACCATCGATGGTCAAGGCCTATGCGGTAAGGACTTATTCAAAATATTTGAAAGAGCCCCTAGACTTCAACATATGAAGTGTTATGCTTGTAAGACCTCTTCCCGATTTACCCAAATATAAAGGGGAAGGGGATCCAAATGCACACATTAAGGCCTATGCCACAGCCATATGAGAATTACTCCCTTAGGATGGAGTTATTACTAAGATATTCCCTAAAACCTTAGAGGGTATTGCCCTTGATTGGTATTACGAACACCTAAAGCCTCGATACAATCATTTAAACAACTTGTGTCGAGTTCATTAAAGCTTTTGATATGAACAAATTTTAAGAACAAGAATTAGGGAATTCTTGCATATTAAACAAGAACATAATGAATCCACTTTGCTCATTTCATTCAAAGATGACGTGCTTATCTACTCATCGTGAGTTCTCTAAACATGGACCAGTTGGAACTATGTAATTTATTCCTTCATTCTCTCAATAGAGAGATAAAGGAAGAAGTCCAGAAGTCCCCACTAAGAACTTACGATGAAGTACTCGAGAGTGCTCTTTGAATCGACCAAGCAGCGATAGATAGTGGTCATAAAACATATGGAACAAACAGAAATTAAACACTCCCAATCAAAACACCGCGGCCTATCCTAATGCTGGGAATGCTAATCAAGGACCTAAGATCCTTAACAAGAACATGGAGTTACAACAAATGGAGTAACTGACCAAACTAAAAGAGAAAATTTTGTGAACATTTTGCCACCCATTAACAATCAAAAAATAACAATTTTACTCCAACAATCAACATAGTGGATTTTAATCATCCACCACGACCACAACAATAACAACAACAATGAAAAATCCAAACACAAGGTCCAAATCGAAACTCAACTAGATATCAGAGTCAAAACCAAAGGCAACAACCTCAAAATTTTAACTCTAACAACCAGCAACCTTATCAAAAATTTTGGCCACAACAGTTTCAAATCAATAGCCTCAAATTATAATCTCAATTTGTATTGTGGTTTCCACAAAATTCAAGGCCACGATACTAGGACTTGTCGTCACTACAATAAATTCATGCAGCGTTTGCGAGAAGATCAAAAACAACTCTTTATAGATATGTTCTTAGCAAATTCTATAGTATCTGCTCCAAACACTTACACAGTGTAGTTTCCCCTTAAAATGCACCCCCAAGATCTTTAATGATCCACTCCCAAACCATTCTAAAATAACAAAGTTAGATCTAAGTAGAAAAAACAAAGATGTTATAATAGGAAATAATGATCATGAAGCTTCAACTTCATTAAATCCACCACTCACACCCCAACTAGGAACTCGACCCCAAACTAAGATAGTTGGTCTGGTAGAGTTAGACACTGAGTTACCTATAGAAACCATAATAAGAACACGGGATTACTCTTCTCAACCAACTCCAAGTTATCCATTGGAACTAGACAACATTCAACAAACATTGGTAAAACCTATAGGCACCTATGATTTAATTAATGATTTAACGAAAACCTTCTCTCACATCTCCTTGTTGGACTTGTTAAAGAACTCTCCCACCCATAAGGCTTCCATCTTAGAAGAATTAGGCCTTGGTCATTTAATCAACATCACTCCTCCCCTGGAAACACAAGTAAAACATGTAGACTTTGACGTCTACCCTCCAGGCAGCCGGCTATGGATACTTGAGTTTATATTTGATATAAGCAAAATGCCAATAGACGCTGAAATTACATGAAGAGGCAACCCAACTTTATATTTACAAGTATGGGTTTACAATAATTATGTTAAACATGTAATGATTGATGGTGGGGCAGCAGTTAACATAGTCCCCTTCACTTTTATTGATAAGTTAGGATATGGAGAGACAAACTGCTCCACAACATGAAATACATTAAGATATTATGATAGCCTCAAGGCCACTTCAATTGGAACCATAGTTTTACCAGTCACTTTAGGACCCAAGATGGTCCTCACCTAATTTTATATTATAGATTGGGAAACCAACTATAATATGATCCTCGGTTAGCCATGGATACACTGTATGAAGGAAATCCCTTCCACGTTATTCCAAGAAATGAGATTTATACACTTAGGGAAAATATTTTTGGCATAAGGTGACCCAAAACCCTTTGATATACACCTAGCTGACTTGAAAAAAAGACCAGTTGTTCACTTCGAGTTTGAACTCCCAACAAATCAACTTAGAAAACCGATTAATTTAAAACCAAAAGAGAAGTTGATACCCACCACGAGTTGGAAATTACAAATTTGGTTAAGAGCATCCCGACACTCAAAAATGAGGCCAACGTCATAGAAATAGTTTCATTAGGGACTACCGCAAAAATTGTCGAGTTGCTAGAGAAATATTTACCTATTCTCCTACCATTTGATTCTATGGGTATTGGATGCACCCTAGGAATTGCTTCTCTTCCATCGACGAATTTTTATGGTAGAAGTAATAGAAGTAGAAGAAATAGATACAACAAATATCCCAACATCCATTTTTCCAAGAAAATATTGGACTCTCCACTTTCATGGAGCTAGATGTTGCTTTGGAGCTAGGGTAGGAGTGATCTTTACTTCACCTGAGGGAAATATCCTACCTTTCACCTTTAAATTAAACTTTGAGTATACAAACAATGGAGATGAGTACAAAGCTCTCCTCCTTGGCCTCATCCTAGCCAAAAGAATGGGTGTCAATAACATTAGAGTGCTAGGAGACTTGCAACTAGTAGCAAACCAAGTCTCTGAGGTATATGAAACTAGGGCTGAACATTTACAAGTCTACAAAACAATGGTATTAGATTTAAGCAAGGGATTCAACTTCAAATCAATTGAAGTAATCCCACGAGAGTAGAACCTTCTCGCAGATTCAATAGCAACCTCATCTTCTGTTTCACTCCAAACAATGAGTTAGAAGATACAAATTTCACAGTATCACTTCATACTGAACCATTAGTGTGTAAAATACCAACAAACCCACTCCTGACTCATGGAGAAGATGAGAATGATTTTCCTATCATGGATCACTTTGACAATGATAGAGTCACTCTTAAATATCTAAACGCCTATGCGGAGCTACACCTTGCTCACTGCATAGTGGATCTTTCCCTAATACCACATTCTTCTTCCTATTTTGGAAATCCCATGGTAGAGTCTCCTCCACAAAAGGATCTCGATATCTACAAGGTAGAAGATGGAGAAAGCTTGGAACTACCTCCATCCCCGCCTAAATTTGAAGAAGGTAATGCTTCTTTAATAGAAGAAACCATTGACATAAACATCGGAACGGAGGAAGAACCAAAAATTTTGAAGTTGGGATCCTCATTAACTCTGGAGGAGGTAGAAATAAACAACCAAACCATCAAATAACATCAAAAGGCTTTCACATTTAACTATAAAGAAATGACAGTATCATTGCACCACACATCATGGTACATAACCTTGTCACTAAACTAGATGCAAAACCAATTTAACAAAAGTCAAGACCAATGAAGCCAAAAGTGGCTCTCATGGTAGAAGAGGAAGTAATAAAACTTCTTCAAGTGGGATTCATCAAACCCGTCGACTATTCACAATGGGTATCTAATATCATCCTTGTTCTAAAAAGAATGGGAAGATACGCATTTGCATAGAATTTCGGGATATTAACAAAGCTTTTCCCAAGGATGACTTCCCGTTACCATCCATTGACATTATTGTTGATGTAACAACTGGATTTGAACTGTTGTCCCTCATGGATGGGTTCTCAGGGTATAATCAGATTAAAATATCTGAATAGGATCAAGCCAAAACTACATTCATAACTCCCTAGGGAACTTATTGCTACGTTGTCATGCCATTCGGTCTTAAGAACGCCGGTGCTACGTATCGCGAGAAATGACATACATATTCCACGATCTTATCCATAAAATTATGGAATCCTATGTGGATGACTTATTGGCCAAGGCCAAGAAGCGTTGTGATCATCTAGAAGTACTTCGTATCATCCTCTCACGATTAATTGAATATGGCGTCACATTAAACCCAGAGAAGTGCATGTTTGGTGTGACAGGAGGCAAACTTCTGGATACATTATATCTTCATGAGGGATTGATGTCGATCCAGCCAAAATCTGGGTTGTTCTCAAAATTATTCCACCATTGGATGAGTCTAGAATCAGGTCATTTCTTGGGAAACTCGGTGCAATCCAAAGGTTCATCCCAGATTTAAGTTTTTCCATTCATCCAATCAATAATCTATTAAAGAAATATTATAGCATTGATTGGACTGAAGAATGCAACGAGGCCTTCAAAGCAGTTAAATGCTTCTTGTTATCTCCACCCACGCTAATGCCTCCCAAACCAGACCACCCTTTGATCTTATACTCATGAGCCACTCATGTCTCACTAGCCTGCATGCTGGCTCAAGAAGATAATGATAAACGAGAACGTGTGGTCTATTTCATTAGCTAAACATTGCTCGATTATGAAACACGTTATACACAGAGAGAGAATGCCTTGCCATAGTCTTTGCAACAAAACATTTAAGACATTACATGTTAAACCAAGAAACAAGGGTCATTGTAAAGACATGTCATTTATGAACATTCCTCATGCAAGGGTCTTTGTCTAAAAAGGCTGAGCATTTCATAACCTTAATGGGTGAATTTTAGTTAACATTTGTAAATGAAAAATTTGTTAAGGGATAAATCATTGCGACTGGTTAGGTGACAACCTACTAGATGGAGGCGATCTGGTAAATGGACTTTTCGATGAGTGTATATAATTTTTTGAAACCAGGCCCTCCATCTTTACATGTCTCTCGGTCTCGCTGATATCATCAATTTTATCATAGACCACACTTACCCGAAAATGCCACATCATAACAAAGAAGGCGGTTATGTATTATCACTGCTAAATATGTTGTTTTAGAACAAGTACTCTATCATAAAGCCTTCAACGACATGCTTCTAAGATGCATCGACATAGAAGAATCCAAGAATATTCTTTATGAATCCCACAGTGGGATATGTGGAGGCCACTTCGGTGGTCATGCCACCACTCGTAAAATACATCGGATGGGCTATTTTTGGCCCACTCTTGAACGTGATGCAGTAGATTTTATACGTAAGTGTCACAAATGCCATGAATTCTCTCACAAGATTTACATGCCAAAGACAATCCTGCAACCAATAACAACCCCATGGACCTTCTCCACATGAGGTATAGAATTGATATGGAAATTCTCTCCCTCATCAACCAATGGCCATAATTTTAGAATTACATCCATGGAGTATTTTACCAAATGGGTGGAGGCCATGCCTCTCACCACAAAGCACTGTGTTTGGTAATTACCAAATTCATTCTCAACCAAATCATTTGCAGGTATGGTTTCCCACAAATAATTATCTCGATAATGGCACATCCTTTAAAAATGATGAGGTTTGTGAGTTATGCAGCAAATTCAAAATAAACCATCACACGACCTCTCTTTACTACCCTCAAGCCAATGGGAAATCCAAGCAACAAACAAAACATTAAAGGCTATTCTCCTCAAAACAATTAAGGAGAACAAGCGAGATTGGCATCTAAAACTATATCCAACCTTGTGGGCCCATCAAACCTCAATAAGAACACCAACAGGAGCAACCCCTTTCTCATTGGTATTTGGGGCAGAAGCAATTCTCCCACTTGAGGTTGAAATACCCAGTCTCCGCATCTCATTACAAGGGATTTTGGATGAAGAAGCTTACAGGGAGGCACGCCTCTCTCAACTGGAAAGCCTTGACGAGGTCAAGCTAAACACCGAACAATGACACAGAGCCTATGCTGACCGGATGTGCCGGTAGTATAAAAAAAAGTCTATGAGTGAGAAATATATGAGGGAGATCTAGTTCTAAGACTAGACAGCTAGATTGATAAGAAAACCAGTGAAGGAAGGAAGTTCCGGCGAAGGAAGGAAGTTCCGGCCCAAGTGGTTGGGCCCATACCGAGTCATGAAAGACTATGGAAATGGTGTGTATCTCTTGTGCACACTAGAAGGTGAGGAATTCAATGAAACTGTCAATTCCTTGCATCTTAAATGGTTTTACGCATGAGACATCAAAATCACCACTTGTACATTATAGCTACCTACATTGCATTAGTCATTTAGCTGTTTCATTTTGTCCACTCATTTTGTAAAAATGGTAGTCAAGGAACTTACTCTTAATCAATTCATTACAAATTTATGAAAATATTGGCAAAAGCATTCAAATCACATCTCCTCAAACATCAAGTAATTTCAAATCTTTTCATCAAGTTTGACAGACAAGTATTGACAAAAACCATACCAAGGCCTGCATACTTGGTTTTTCTCTTTCTTTCTACTAGGTGAAGTTGTCCTTACCTACGGTCTGTTCTAGAAGCTTCTTGGTGTCACATCTATCCCTCTTAAGTCTCTTTAAAAGAAAGGATATCCCAAAGTCACAGATCAGAAGTGTCAAAATCAAATAGAATAAAAAATGCCAAGCAAACAAAATATTTTTATTTTTACACACTCCTTTGCCCAACCAACCTTCGGTGATAAGCCCGCATCTCTTACTAGTGGTGCGAGGTTGGGAAAGGAAAGAAGTGCCCTTACTCACCTATATCCTACCTTTGGTGACAAACCCATGCTTCTTACTAGTGGCATGAGGCAGGGTGTGGGGGGTCCATTCACACAAATTAACAAATCTTGGTATTCTAGAAATACAAATCAAATTATATTAAGTGAAAACAAATGTCCAAATTCCAAAGAGATCAAATCCTCAAAACTAGATTTTGTCAACCAAGTTTCCATTTATAGATCTAAGTCTAGATAAACTGAAAAGTAAGTGGCCTTCTAAGCTTGGTGGTAGTTCTGAGTAGGGTAAGTGTGTAGGTCTAAGTTTGGTTTCTGTCACTGGTTTGTCTATCTCTCATTGTTCCACTCATTCAAACTCATACAATTTGTGCCCTTCCCAAATCTTGGTGTTGAGCCCTCACATCCTACTAGTTGCATGGAGTTGGGAATGGGGCAAGTTCATCTCTTTATCACTATACATTCATCACGTTTTGCCAACATAAGAAGAAATCACAGATATTGCCCAAAGAGGTCGAAAGTTCAATACTACAATGTGTTCGTCATCGCATATCAGCATTACAAAAGCATACAAAGTAAAACATTCTGTTTACTATCATTTGTTATCCATTTGCATACATTCTGAAAAGCCTGAAAACAAATACTCTAAAAACATCTAGTATACATATGGAAACGAGTCACAAAATTCTAGGCACCGAGAGTCTAGATCCAAATATATATATATATATATATATATATATATATATATAAATGGTGTTTCATGTACAATGCCATCATGCACTAAGGCATGGTCAAAACGCTCAATGAGCCCACAAAATACAAAACAAACGTACAAATATCCAACCAAAGGTCACTACAAAAAGACACTATGATCTCTCAATCTCTGCGAGATCCCTCAGAAGGTGTATTGTCGTGCCTAGGATATATATATATATATATATGGTGTTTCATGTACAATGCCATCATGCACTAAGGCATGGTCAAAACACTCAATGAGCCCACAAAATACAAAACAAAATTATAAATATCCAACCAAAGGTCACTACAAAAAGACACTATGATCTCTCTATCTCTACGAGATCCCTCACAAGGTGTATTGTCGTGCCTAGGACTCCGCTATGAAGACGATCTGAATGGACAGATGGCTCACAATCACAAAAACCAAGAGTTTTGGTCTCACTATGAGAGTGACTCCTCATCAAGCGCTTAGCAGTCCTATATCCATCCATCTCGGTGTGGAGGGAGGTAATGATCTTTTCCACCTTCTAGATAGGGGAAAAGACATCTGTATGTCGACCAGTTGCTGAGGGCTCCCCAACATCCTCAATGAGCTCAGCTCGAGTACCATCAGAAGGGAGCAATACAGTGTCGACACACCCGGTGATTCAAGTCTTGCCATCCCTCAACAGTCACTACAAATAAAAAGGAGAAACACACAAGTTAGAAAGTTGTCCAAAATAAAACCAAAGATAAATAAAACAACAAAAGGAAATAACAACTAAAATAATTCTAACTAAAGCAAAGTCGAGAAAGGAGTAGTAACTCACTTGGGTCTCCCACCTCTAGGTAGGATCTCTTAGATCCGTGCACACACATCATTGATGCTTCCGCTTAACCGTTGTCCCTCTCCCACATCTAGAGCAATATGATGGCCTGCTACAAATTTGCGATCTCCCCCTAAATCCTGAGAAGGCAACTCCTCTGAAATCAAATTCACCTTCTCTGTGCTCTGCTCTACCCTCTTGCCCGTAGGATATCCTGAGTGTCATACCACTCAGAATCGCTGTCATCCTCCTCACCTGTCCCACCGGTTCCAATCTTTGTCTCCTCCGTCTCCTCCTCTATCTCTCCCCTAGTGAACTCCTCAGACTCGAGTCCATGTCAATAGGCTCATCTCTCCTACGGGCAGGACTGTGGCAATCTGAAGTAAAGGTGCCCAAGGAGCACTGGCTACCCCTCGAGCATGAACCACCCTCCTAGCTGTGATGGGAACACCAGGAGTAACCATAGTCTAACCCCAGACCTCTAGGACCTCCCCAAGCCTCACGAATAGATCTATACACTGGCCCCACTGGAGGAAACATGTCGATGTATGGGAGGCTGAACTGATGTGGTACTCTGTCAAAGGGGTGGATCTTCAACTTCCCCATCCTGTCTACCAGCTAACTGGGTAGTGTGGTAAGCAATCAATGTAACAGTCTCCTCTCCCCATAACCTTGCCATGGCCTGATATGGAGTAGCCTCCATGTCTGTAGTGGTCAAAGAGGCCACTGGCTGGTGAGGTGCTCTAAGAATGGTCATCCTTGTCCACCTCATTGCCTGACGGCCCTAGATCCTATGCACCGTACACCTCTCCCATACAGAGTGATGTGCTCATACACCCAACTCATGACAAGAGTAGGGTGGCTCAATGACTATCCTTATAGTCTGACCACCCTGTATAAATCATGGTAGGTGGTCCCGAGGATGTCTGCTCCCCAAGCGTAAATGCGGCCATGGCCCTAAATCTGTGCAATGATGAGAGCCCACAATATATACGAGTGTCCCCTCCCTTGTCCCTAATCAATCTCAAAGCAAGGATGCCCATGATAGCCTTACGGAGCACAGGAATATCTAACTCAACAATGGAGTGGACCTTCACCCCCTTCTTCGACCCCATGGAAACAATGGCATCCCCCATATAAGTGGCCCACTGAACCACCTGAGATCTCAACACCGCTTTGTTGAGAAACAACCGCCTCCCAAGAATTAGGACCCCTAATATGCGATAAACATCCTCTAGGGTGATGGTGCACTCACCCCTAACTCCTAGAAATTAGAAAGTGTTCCGATCCACATCCCAGTATGAAAATAAGTCACATAATATGTGACTAGCAGGTGTAACGTGAGGGACCTGTGCAATCCTCTAAATGCCAGCCCTTTGAAGAGTATCTCGCTCTGCCTGAGTGAGTACCTCTAACACTGCTAGGAGCTAATCACACTCCCTCTCTCGGCTCCATCTGATCTATTCCTCATTCTACATCCACCCAAAAACACAGAAAAAGAGTACGTTAGTAACAAAATCCAACTAGAAAAGCTAACAAGAACATGTAAAAATGTAAAAACAAGTAAATAAAGCATCTTTTTTGGTATTTTGTTGTGAACCTCCACCCTATGCAGAGCAACGGTTCTCAGAACCACCATCTTCTCAGGCGGCCGATCCCCCTAAACCCGTGAATGGCTCGCAAGCCCTAAAAACACATTAAAAATGCACAAAAACACCATTTTTACTAAAATAAAGACCTACCCTATGGGTGCCCCCCCTAGAGACTCATTTAAAACTAGCATTTTCAAAAATAACCCCCAAGACAAATATTTTATCATTTCTACATTTTAGGTTCAAAAACAATAAATTGAGAAGAACTATCTTGAGACTTCACGGGTCGATGTTCCGCTCTCGAGGCATGATCACTATCTCACCACGAACATTTTGACTATACTCTCATCAAAAACCGTCACCGTGGGTCCTAGAGCTCAAAAACTATCAAATCAATCCATGCAAATGAATAGTAAAATGAGTTCGTTTTATATATATAGCTTTCTAAAAGTGATTTTGAAGGTCTTTCGCAAGGTTGGAGCATCAACGGAGGTAAGTTCTAAACCCCGTGCAGATGGTAAGTCCTCATTTCATATCAATTTAGTTTTATTTCTCAATTTATTTTATCTATCTGCACTTGAGTCCCCTTTTTCATTTTACTTATAGTGGGATTTTGGATGGCGACTTTCCGACACACGGGCGTGTCAGGTATAACTCCTAACTCCCCATTTCGGACCGCCATACTTAGATCCACCATTTTACTCCTCTTCATGGCTAAGACACTTCTCCGAGGTGGCAATATGTACGTACCCAAAATCACAGTGCACTTTGCACCGCCGTAAAGATGTTACACATACCCCAATGATGATACAAGTCTCCTCGCAAGGTGGTCGGGATCTAGAAATTGTATCCTGTATGCCTCACCCGACCTCTACGTGCTTTGTTTTGCCCTCTACCCCACTTTTCCTTGCATTTTGGTCTTAAGTGACGAGACCATTGCCCTACCTAGTGGCGGTCACATGACCGCCGCCCAGACACAGGCGGTCGGTCTCAGAATCGCGCCATGCACAGGCGGCGGTCCTATATGCATTTTCCAAAAAGTTCCAACGATCATGTCAAACATAAAATTTCAATTTCTATCTGCATTTTTCAGCTACTTTGCTTTGCATTTATGTTTTGGCCACCCTATGAATAGTGTTTTCACTTTGTTTAATGGTAAAAGAGTTTCATTCCAAGTTACCTTCTAGTGAATGCATTTGCTATAAATAGCCAGCTTGTTTTCAAACAAATGGCCCCTCTCCTTATCTGTTTAATCATTTAGTCTTTTGAGTTTCTACTTAGAATTCCAATAGCTTCATGTTTTACATCCATTGTTAGTCTTCCTTTGTTTGTTAGAGGTCATTTGATCTTCTTGTTTCAATCTTGCTTCATTGTTGTTCCATACACGTCTCTGTTTAGAGTAAGGTAGTTTCCTTCTTAGATTTGAATCCATTTAGAGTTGCAGGTTTTGTTTAGTCACAAAAGATGGTTTCTAGAACTCTCGGTGCATTTCTGTTGTATTCCCACAATAAATCCCGCTAGGAATTGCATAGTCAAGCTCTATTCACTTGCACTATCTCTCTCTTACTCGCATTGTATTTGGTCTATATCCAAAGTTGTCATTGTTCGAGTACCTTATTCTATTAATGCTATCATATACACCATTTTATGGATTCAAGAGAACACGAAGGAACGAGGAGATCACACTGAGGGGATGAAGTCACACACAACTTGATTTATCATTGTTATGTAAACTCCAGGTTTGAGTTATCAAATTTCTAGTTACAATGTATCAAATAAAGTAGTAAATTATTTTATTTCAGTCAAATCTCACTCTTGATATCGCCAGAAGCTATGGGGATTGATAGTTTCTGAGAAACTATGATTCATTCCTCACTTCTGAGGTAGGATCGAGAGCCTTTCAATTTAAAACAATTAGTTGCTTAGATATTTAGGATAAATTCACAACTGCACAAGCAAATAAGCTACACCGGCTACTTTGTTTGTTTTAATTTTGTTACTAGATTAGTTGTCCATTTGCTAAATATATTAAAATAGCTGCTCTTTTAATTTCATTAAAATACTTCATCGAAAATACAAAAATAAAAATACATACATAGTGTAGATACATCTTTCATAATTAGTTTATTAGTTTTAGTTAAAAGTTGAAACATTTTGCATGACAATCACGGGACCTAGAGAGCCCAGAGAATACATATTTGAACCAATAGTGCCTCACCAAATCTTCCCACAACACTAGCTGATATAGATAAAGACCTTAGGATACAGGGTCTTTCGAGCAATGAACCAGTAAACCTATGAGCAATTAGTGAACAACTGAGAGTGTTAAATATTGAAGATGACAAGGCATACACATTTTGGTCAAACCATTCTAACTATAGATTTCCTTGATAGGGCATCTGTATGACTATACAAGGATTCGAAAGAGAACAAGTATTTGGTTACGATCCTTTAGTTCCACAACCTAACGCAAGAGACCTCCTCGTTGACATAGATACTAGCTTACGCATTCAAGTTGCCAAAACACCTGTAAGGTATTCTAAGAAAATTACACAACTTCTAGTTCTAAACATAGAGGATGAAAAGGCATATGATTATTGGATAGTCGGAAGGAGAGATTAACTCTGCATATGACCATAGGAGGTTCGACACAACCACAAATGTATGGTTGTGATCCATAGGTCCCACAACCCAACAGGCCTACTAATCAATCAGATATTGATGCTGGTTTACGAACACTAGTATTTACGTCCTCACCACTTCCACTAAACATTATTACACAATTATCCTTATTAAATGTAGCAACCAATCAAGCTAAGGATTTCTTGGACTAGACCAGAGAATCGTCCATAAAAACCCTAGAAAATCAACTACACCTCCCATCACCATTTTCATGACCTTGTCTCAGTAAATATACAAAAAGCTCCCACAGGTCACTTCCCACGTATCTAACAACCAATAAATAGGATCTCGGTAGAGCTCGACATTGATTGGAGCCTCCGAACTACTATTATATTTGAGCAATCCATTACACCAATTCAGGTTAGGAGGGCCTTCTTTGCCTTAGATTCACAAATTCCATTATTGCGTATTGAGGATATAAGATTACCCAACTAGTTTGTCTGTATCCATATATATTCCACATTCACCGACCATCTTGGCAGGACCTTGGGAGGTCGGGTACGAGGAAGAGTTGCTTGTAGATTCTTATGCTCGCATGTCACTTTTCTTTCGTATACCAACCTTAGTGTTGTTAATATTTGTTGAACCAATAGAGGCATTGACATGCAAATTATTGGATGTTAAATTCACATGAAATTCATTAATGGAAAAAGAAATGACCGTGACGAAGCGTCAATATTTTCAACTAAGAAATCAAGAGTCCTTGAGGTAGGAGAAGGCATTGTGTTATACGTATGATTGGTAGAAGATTCGGATGTCTTCCTATCATGTTGCTAGGATTCATTGGTAAATATCTTAAGTTTACTTTTCTCACTTTGGTTGGTGCCAAGCTTATAGACTCTGGGAACTTTAGTTTGTAGTCATCAATTAGGTCTTAGATGATGGTACGAGTTTGAGACATCTATTCGTAGAATTTCCTAAGCATTGATGATAATCGCAGTGAAAGTTCACATTGTAGTTCATACCTTTTGGTGTGATGGGTCCACCTTGAGTGTTGGAGGAAGGGTAATAATATTTATATCAAGAATTTGTTTCAATATGATATGTAGAGCCATTGGAAGGATTTTGAACATGCACCAAGGTTGTTTTGACTGAACCTCCTTACTAGGGATAACCACATTAACAATTATTTTAGTTTCGGTTGGCCTAGTTGTAGAAGGTTTGAATGGTTATTTGTTTTGAAAATAGGTGGAAGACGTATCTTATTCTTGATACTCAAGCTTGCCTATGGATAGGAGTTTCGTCACATGAATCTTAAGAGTATGAAAGAGATGATTAATTGAAGGAGAGGTCTCAATTTGAAAATATCTTAGAGAGGTGAAAAAAATTATTTGGATGAACAAGTCCCGAAGCTTAGATTCTAATAGCACATTTTTCATTTTAGCTAGATTGTTCTTATGAATTAAGACATACTTAGCTAAGTTTATATTGGATCCTTGTTTAATTTTTTATAGCTGATCATAAGAGATCCTAGAGCCAATGTTAATGGGAAAATGTGTGTGAAAGGAAATGAATAGATGCATGAATGAAGTTATTGAATGAACAGTAGGTTGTAGAACCATGCATCACATATTCATTGAGACTACGAGGAAAAATATTACCTAAAATAATATGATCATCAGAAAAATATATGAAAGCTACATGAAATTCTCTAAGATGATCATGTGGATCACCATGAGCTTTGAAAGTGGGAAGCTTAGGGATGACAAAGCCATGAGGAAGTGAGTAAGTAGAGATGGTAGGTGAAATTTAGTATGCAACAATAAGGTAAAATCTAAATATGGTGATGCACATGAGGTGTCCTATTGCAACTTACGAATTTGAGCTTGAAGGTCATGATAAAGAGAAGTTAAGTTTTGATTACCCATAGATGAAACTTGTCATACATGAGAGAATAAGGGCAACATAAAATGATTAGTAGGAGTAAGAATGGAAAAAGGAATAGTGGAGATAGGTGGTAGATTTGAAGCGAGCGGTTGAGTAGCAAAAAGGTTGGTATAGCCATGAACACGTTAAGTTTTGCCAAATTTGTAGCTTCCTCGCGAGCCACATGTAAACACAAGTCTTGACCTTGAGGGTGCTCAACAATATGATAATTGATGGCTTTAAGATAAGCTTCATAAATGCTTCATGAGAGTGAGCCATGGAGAAAGAAGGAAAGAAAGTGGATTCGAAGGTTAGGTTCACCAAAATGATTAATTAAAAATTTAGAAATATGGGTATTTAATTTAAGCTCGAACAAATGTAAATAACATAAATAAATGTAATGAATAAACATATAAATGACCCAAAAACTAAACTAAAGGAAATAGAAACCCTAATGTGCAAAAGAGAAGAATGAACTCAACTCAATAGACACACTCGTAGGAATATGTCATAGGCGTGACCGAGAGAATCAAGTAATAATGATTATGCAAGAGCTCTACAAAGTATGGATCTGGGCAATATTTCAGACCGGAGCACCTAGAGAGGGACCGGTGTGCCCATGGGCACTTTGGTCTACAAACCGGCTCACCGGTCTATGCAAAAGATATGGACTTGATCTTCATAGGTTTGGAAGCTAGTTTGAAACCTTTGATGTCTATCTCATCAAGTTTTCTGCAGTGTACCGCATGTCATTGATGTGCCAAGATGAATAGAAATACAGAAAAACCCCTAAACAAGCATTAAGCTCTAAAAAGAAAAATTAAAATGAATGGGTCGGACTAACCTCAACCGCCACAACAAAGTGGGCTTACTAAATGAGTTTTGCATTACATTTCAGACCCAAATTTATTTCAGGTGAGTATGTGCATAATGTGCCCTAGGTGCTCTTGTGCGGATGCACTTTGTGAAGTAGAGAGGATTAACTATATGTACAAAATGTAATAAAATGTGTGCAAGTAATATAATAAAATCCTTACCCTATGTGTTTATGTGATGAATATGTCCTATTCTTGTGCCTTGTGATGGAGTTATGTGCATGCAAGTGATTCCCAATACATTAGATGGATGCAACTCTAGATGGATGATAGTAATGACTAGGGCTTGTTCCCTTATTATGGCCTCATAACTTTATATTTATAGGGTTCTCTTGATCTAAATTTTTAATTAACCTCAAAATGGTTGACCACTAAAAACATAAAGACCTCAAATGGATAGAAAGAGCCCAAAAATTTGTAGGAAGTTTCAAAATGGATCGAGGTGCCCATGGTGGGATCAAGGCTCCCATGGGTACCCCATTACTAGCCTTAGTGTCCCAATCAATACTAAAATGATCAAAGATGGAAAAAAGCTCGCATGTGTGTAGTGAAGTTTGGGAATCATGATGGAAATCAAATAAAAATGGCTAAAGGATGGGGGTTAATTACTATTTTCTTCTCTCAAAAACATTCTAAATACTTGTATGAAACCGTCACTAGATAAATTTCTAAAGTGCATGATTTTGTGACTACACCTTTATCTTTTATGGAGAAAATTCTATAGACATGTAGCATGAGATGAAATCTTTTATGTGCTTGATGCTTATTTAGGTGTTAATAAGATCAAGGCTAGGGATAAGGATCAACTCAAGACTACATTAACAATCAAATAGGTAACATATGCATATCGAAAAAAAACTTTTAGTTTATCAAATGAAGGTGCTAAATTCCAACACGAAGTCGACATTGCTTTTAAAGGATATATCAATGAATTCATCCTTGTATATCTTGATGACATTACCATTTTCTCATAACAAGGTAAGGATCATATCAGCCATCTTGAGAAGGTTTTTGAGAGATGTAGAGAATTAGGGTGTCTCGAATCCCAAGAAATGTAATCTTACAGTCCCTACGGGAAAGCTCTTAGGAAACATTGTTTCTAAGGAAGGTATTTATATTGATCCATAAAGAATCTAATCCATCCTAACTCTCCCTTTTGCAACTAACAATAATTTCTTGTAATTATTCTTGTGAAATATTAACTTTATTAGGAGATTATTTTCTATATTTTTAGAGTTACTCAGACATATTACTCTTATGCTTAAAATAGATTTAACTTTCAAATGGACAAAAGAAGGGAAGGAGATATTTTCCAAGATATGAAATTATATTTCTCAAGCTCCTACACTTATTAACCTTGACTAAGCTAAAGATTTTATATTATACACTTATGGAGCTGAATCTAGTATTGCTGTTGTTTTGACTCAACAAAATGATCAAGGAATGGAACAACCAGCTTACCTTCTTGAAAGAAATGCTTAAGGATTATGAACTCAAGTATAGTCACATTAAAAAAAAAGGTTTTTGCCATCGTGAGGGCTCTAAATGTATTCAATATTATGCTCTCCAATAATAATATCAAAGTCTTAGTCTCACCTCTAGTGTGAGAGATCTCATTATGGGAGTAGAAATCAATGAGAAAAGAGTTGGATGGGTAACTAAACTAATGGAGTATGATGTGACTATGGAGCCAACAAATATGGTAATGAGTAGAGACATTTTTGAGTAGTTGGATTTCGATGTTCAAGATCACCAAGAGACCTCCTTCATGAATGAGGAACTTCCACATAATGCTGAAATTTAGCAAGATGAAGGAGATGCAATCAATAATCATAGCTAGATTGGTTATATGAGTACCTTTTTGTCTACCGCCGCCTATCCTTTAAGACCGAACAAGACAAAAATAAGACATATTAGGTTGTAGTATATTCCCTATCCATTAATTGATGGGGTTTTGTTCAAAATAAACATGGATGCAATCTTTCTTAGGTGTATTGAAGTGAGAATAATAACAAGGTTTTGAATGAATTACATGATTGTTTCTCGAGTGGACACTTTTCTATTATGCATATTGCAATTAAAATCTTAAAAACATGTTACTTTTGGCCCACATTATTTGTTGATGCTCACAAATGGGTTATAAAATACGTATAATGTTTCTTTTCCACTGTTAAGAAGAGGTTGGCTTACCTTCCACTTCCTCCAATTCAAGTATATCATCCATTTCACCAATGGGCCTTGATTTCATTGGCATGATTAGTCCTCCATCAAGTGCTAGTCACAAATGAGTTTTAACAACACCATATTACTTTACCAAGTGGACAGAAGATGTTCCATTTAAGGAATCCACCGAATCGGACATCCTATATTTTTTTAGGACATTGTAACAAGGTTTGGAATTCCCCAAACTATCATTTCTTACAATGTAAAATCTTTCCTAGGATCTAAGATTTCTGAGTGGGATCTTGGACTTGGGATTTATGTTAATACTAATTCTAATTACTACCTCTAAGGTAATGGATTGGCATATTCTACTAACAATAACCTGATGATGATCATGAAGAAAACAATGGACATCAATCAAATACAGTGGAATATAAAGGTGAGAAATTCTCTCTGAGAGGATATGATCATAATTAATAAGGAAATATGTATTTCCACTTACAAGCTTGTTTTTGGAAAATAAGCCAGGATTCTTTTGTCACTTGAATTTCCTTCATTAGTATTGGCCCAGTAGATGAAATTTGAAGGGGAATATTAAAGAGAAATCGAAATGGAATAACTTGTTGACCTTGAAGAACTGAAGAATGTTTCCATGATAAAATTAAAATAGCATCAAAAATCAACCGATGAATGGTTTGATAAAAGGCCAAGTTTCAGATGTTTAAGGTTGGTGATTTGGTCTTGAAATGGGATGTTGAAAGGGATAAACTAGGGAGACAATCTAATTTTGATGCGCTTTGAGTGGGCCGTATATCATCGTTGCTTCCAAAGAAGAAAATCTTTTGAGTTGTTTGATCTAAATGGAAATGTATTACAAATACCGGTTAATGGAATTTATCTTAATAATTATCATTAAATTGTCTTGTTGTATTATGTACATAGTAGATTAGAATTTCAATTCCTCCAAGTGCATGCAACACATTGTTCGTTAGTAGTATAGTTTTATTTTTAGTTAAATAAGTGTATTTTGCACACTCTGCATGTTTTACTTGAATCATGTATGACTCTCTATTTTGTAAATAATTTTGTTTCACTTTGTGGTTACATGTTTCAGCTCGTATAAGGTTCTATAGAACCAAATCAGATTTGGGGCAGCTTTCAAAGTGTAGTTTTTTTTCCCAAGAGATCATTTTCAAATCGCATAGGAAAGGGTTTAAGTATTACATTTGAATCAATTCTAGTCTCATAAAATCTAATGAAGAAATTTTTACAATGATATGGTCAATTTGGGATTCAAGGAAACTCCATATTAAGAAGAGCATTATTTATGGTAGAATTATAGAGTTGGAGTAGTTTCAAAGCTTCATACAGAGCTTTAGAGATCATGTTCACGTAGTTTCACTTCAATACTAAGTACATTTGGGCTTGGGTATGCATTTAAAATAAAATATCAGTTTTATAAATTTTTAGGATTGATTCCATGCCCAATGGATGCATAAAGGCTACTGGACACACCTAGCAGACATATTACCCCTAAAAGTCATCAAAATGATATCCGAAATTTACAATCATGGTTAATTTGGATAAGTCATTAAAAATGGACTTAGCCATTTTTAACATCTTGGGACGCCTAGATAGTCATCAAATTGCTCTTCCGAAAATAACTAGCCATTGGCATTTAAAAACCCAGGAGAGACTTATCTAATTCATTAGTGTGTTCTATTTAAAAGATGAGAGATGTCCACTTGCCCAACAATTTCAATGCCAAACATTAGTAGGGCAATATGGTAGAAGATAAATGGTTTAGGTAGAGGCCACATGGATGGATTTTAATTTCCTCAAAATGATTGGGCTCCATAGACATCAAGTCCCCGGATGAGCCACAAAGAATAATATTTCAAGTCAGTTTCATGTCAATGAAACACATGGTGGGTTAAGGGGTTAACTAGTAGCAAGGATCCAATGTATGTCAAGGGACTTACATCGCCATTCCAAAGCACGGTGAGTAGATGGACACCTACAAAAATCAAATTCATGGAATTAATTGTGTTAGAAAGGCTTTTCGAAATGGTTATGGGAAGAGGAAGATAAAATATATATGTGACATTATTGAATGGAACCGCATGGTTTAATATCGGTGGTAAAAGGTGAATTGTGGTTGCATTCTAGGTTTATTAAAGGTAAATGCACCAGGCGAAGGTGAAGCCCATGGAGTGAGCCAAAATGGATAATGTTTTCCTATTGGATCATGCTTCGCAATTCTCAGGTCAAGGTTATCAAAGTGGTCTAACTTTGAGAGGACACGTAACACAAGATCAATAGTCAAGGAAGGGTGCATGTGTCACCATTATGGTGACCTTTTAGGTGATGGGCTCCCACAAACGTAAATTCCCTAGAATGAGCTAGGTTTTAAAGATTTTTGTGTCCGATAACCCCCAATAATGAATTAGGAAGGAACACGTAATTATATCTTGATCTCATGAACCAATGGGATATGGAAACATAGAAACAACAAATAAATTCACACGTAGGTAGATATAATGTCCCATTTCTATGTTTCCCAACATACAAAACTTTAACGCCATATATTTCGATTCAAATCTCCAAATATAGAAAAATTATGATGATGGAAAGGTACCCTTGAGCCCTTCAATTTGGCATCATAAAAATTAGATTTTGGCAAGATTTGATATGTGGAAAAGAGGAGAAACAATTTGGGCCATTAATGTGTAGTTATAGGAAAAGAAAACACTTGAATTGATTAAGTATGGGTGCTGCATTTTCACTTCATAATTTTGATGGGGTGTTTTAAAGCTTATATAGTGCCCATTCTTCTTATGATGATTGGTAATTTTTGAATGTGGGTGGTTGTAACATTAATAATAAACTTGTGAACTCTCTCTCTCTCTCTCTCTAGAAATTCTATAAATGTAAGTGCTTAGGAATATCATAGGAGGAGATCGCCTAAAATTAATGGAACTATGTCAAAATTTCTCCAAAGTTTTGTGAGTTATAGGACTCAGAATTTGATGTTTTACAAGGTTATGCTTACCTTATTTCCTTCATTTTAATGAACTGTGCATCCCTCGGGCAAAAAATTTCATCTTTATAGCTCGTATTTTCCCTAGATTGTGTTGTATTGAATTTATTTCCTTTCATTACAATTATGGGTGTAATTTTCATACTTTATTCTTCTCATGCGAGGTGCAAATTTGTTGTGCTCCATGAAAAAGGTCATTTGAATGTTGTTTTGGATTGTGGAACTTCTTTTTACCTTTCCTTCCTCCATTTTCCCTCTCAATTTCCCTCACTAGAATGTCTCCACCCCCTATTTTTGGTGCTATAAACTCCCTTAGCTTATGATTTTAACTTTATACTCCCTTAAGGGAAATTTTATTGAATACTTTAACAAAATGTAGATATTAGGCTACTAGCTTCTTCATTCAAGGGAAAAATTTTGCAATGGTTCAATAGTTTTGGAGCACGGATAATTACTAATTAGAATGAGTCAGACAACCCTTTCTAATCAATTTGGGGAATAGGGAGACAACCTCTCCTTGGTAGAGTAATTGACAACTTTAAAGTGTGCTACCAATGAGCTCATGGCAGATTTCAATTTCAAATTTCAGAAAACCTGGGAGAGAATACCAACCCTTGTAATACGAACTCCAAAAAGTGTCTTTATATACTATTTTAGAGCATTAAATGCTCATATTGGTGTCATGATTCAATACATTAGGGGTGTAACATTTCTTGGGGCCTATGCATTAGCCATTAGGGATGAAAATTGTCTAATACAAGCTAGGAAACTAGCTCCTAGACCACCCATGCCCTTTTATCTTGAATTGCCTCAATGTTTTCAGCCTTTTATTGCTCCTACTCCTAATCGAATTGCCTCCACATATTTTTTTCCTATGCAAAAAATGAGGATGAAGAAATGAAATAAAAAATTTTACCAACAAATTCATATCCCTAGAACAACAAAAATCCCAATCCTATAGAAATTATCCTAACTAGGGGAAATCTTCAAATCAAGGATTTATCCAAGGATATAATCCATATTAGAACCAACAAAATAATTAGAGATATGGAAAAATTAAAAAAACATTAGGGGAAAGGTCAAAATGCACCTCTTCCATTGGAAACCATTTCTCCTCTCTAGTCACTTCCTGCTCATAGCTCAAGCCAAACATTGGTTCAAGTGTAAAATATTGTAATACAGAAACCGAATGGTGTTTCCAATGAAATCAAAAATATAATAAACTTATTTGTGAAATGGAATTGCATGTTCAAGCCTTCCTAGCTCAAAGTTCTTCCAATCAACAAGAGCCATTTCTATAAGCACCAAATCCTAATGTAGCAAGATTTAAAGAGGTCAATTCTTAGATCAATCTCATGTTCTTTGGAGCTAATGAATTTTTTGTAGTAAATCAAGTAGTGGGAAGTTCTAGTAGACCTCAAGTTAATGTTACTGATAATACAAGGTCTAAGAAAAGGATGTTGGAGTCATAACCTTCATCTTCTTCTAATCAAGGAAATGTTGTCAATAAGGAAAAGGAAGTTGGAATAGATAAGAAAAAAATTCTTGATTTTCCTTACAAGTGTGTTTTATACAAGGAGGTTTCTCCTCAACCAAAAGCTACCTATCCCAACATTGCAACAACAGAAAAAGGAGAATAGTGTGCCACAGATGTAGAAATCCATGGGCCTTCCTTTCAATATTTTTGAGAAAATGAAGAAGATAAATTTCAATGTAACAATGTGGGATGTTTTGGCTATTCCATCATAAAGGGAAATCCTATGTGAAGCTCTTAATAAGATTCCACAAGTTTATCTAGTGGTGGAGAAGACTCATGTTACTGTTAACTTATGTCAAGAAAAGGTGGAGAAAATAAGATTTTTTTTTTAGAGACCACACCGTTTAATATGTCATTAATTGTGGGAAAAAACTTGGTGCATAATTGTATGATTGATTCTGGGGATAACACCTCTATATTCCCATGAATTTTTTGATGTCCTAGGTCTCAAATATAGACCTGTTTCTAAGGGATTTTTACAACTTGAAGAGTCAACCATTAGTTTATTAGAAGTGATAAAATATCTTGAGTTAACCCTTCATGCTTGCCCAAGTCTCACCATAACTCATGACATATCAATAATTGAATTTCCTCCCATGTTTCTCATTTGTTTGTTAAGAGATTTCAATGTCATGGTAGGTAGATATTTTCTTTAGATTGGACCCATATTCTCTTAAGAACTAGATATGGTACAATATTTACCATACAGACTGATCCCATATTTTCCTATCACATTGAGTCATATGATCCCACCCATATTCAATAAAATTACTTAATATAATAATAACATAACCATGACTCAATATCACAAGGAAAACCACTCCTTCGATTACCAACCTCATATTAGATGAATGGGATGAAGAGTGCTATGAATGGGATCCTTATGATGAAATTTTGAAAATTGGTCTTGGTACTTACTACATTCTTGAAGAAGGATCTACTCTACCTGCACCACTCAAGAAAGAAAATGATAGTGTTTCTGGATTGTGGAAGATGTTATTTGATGGTTCTAGGAGCGAAATGGAGTTGGTGTAGGCATTGTGATACTTTATTGGATGGATGAGAAGTTATCCTTTGCTCATAGATTTCATTTTGCATGTTCTAATAATGTAGTAGAGTATGAGGCATTGGTGCATGGTATTCTAATTGCAAATAAGAGGAACATAAAGGCATTGAATATTTTCGAGACATTGAATTGGTTTTTCACCAAGTGAAGGGGAAGTGTGCCAAAATAATATGCTTTTAAAATCTTATAAACACAGAGTTTGGGACCTTTTGAGATTTTTATGCTTGTAATTTATATATGGTGCCTAGAAATCTGAATAAATAAGTAGACAAGATGACATCCCTTGGTTCTTAGTTCTCACCGCTAAGGATATGGTCAAATTAAATGTGCAAGATATTAAGGTGGTCGCCAGGCCTTCCATACCAGATAATGAGACTAGATGGAAATTATTTGACATGATGAGAATTTTTTTGATTCATTGAAAATGAAGTTCATTTTTCTTCGAATATGAAATTTGATTTGCATAGGATTTATAGTGTTCAAATTATTCGGCTAAACACAAATAAATTTCCAAAAGTATTGGTCACTTTGGAGGTGATTTTCAGTCTTAATCATGAACTAGGAGGAAAGGAAAAGAATATAACAATAAGGAAAGAAGGTTGTCAATCAATCACTATTGCGAAAGGTAAGGAACTTTTTCTTAGAAATGTATGTAATGAAAATGAGAAACACGACTTTATTTATTTATGCCAAATATAGAGTGATGTATTTTTGTGGGACTATGAATATACAAAGGTTTTAATTCCAGACATTTTCCATAATTCTATTGAACTTGATCCTAATGTTATCCCAATTAGATAAAATCAAAGTCCTGTTAATCCTAGGATAAAGTCCCTCATGAGAAAGGAGTTATTTATACTCATTGAGGAAAAATAATATTCCCTATCAAATCCTCTACCGGAGTAGTGAATCTTGTTCTTGTAATGAAGATGAATGGATAAATTAGACTGTGTGTTGATTTCGGGATTTGAACGAAGTCTCCTTAGAGGATCATTGTCATTTACCCTTTATGGAGAAAATTCTACAAATAATAGTAGGAGCTGAAAGGTTTTCTATGCTTGATGGCTATTAAGGTTTTTAAAATGACAAGGTTAGGGAGGAGGATTAGTTCAAGAAAACATTTATAACTAAATGGGGAACAAATGCATATCATTTTATTTTTTTTTACTTTATCAAATGAAGGTGTTACATTCCAATGGGAAATGGGAATTTATTTCAAAGAATATATCAATGAATTCATCCTTGTATATCTAGATTACATTACCATTTTAACTAAACACATTAAGGATCATATCAGCCATCTTTAGAAGGTATTCATGAGATGTAGGGAATTTTATGTGTCTCCTAATCCCAATAAATGTAATTTTGCAATCCCTAGGGGAAATTTATTGGCGCACATTGCTTGTAAGGAAGGTATTGCTATTGATCCAAGAAAAATGTCATCCATCCTCTCTCTCACTTTACCAAATAACAAGAATTCCTTTCAATATTTCTTGGGAAATATTCATGTTGTTAAGAGATTCATTCCTAATTTGGGTAAGTGCACCAAGTTGGGGGGCCAAAAGGGGGTCTTAAGTGGGTGCATTTTTGTGAAAAACAAAACTTCAACTTGTACGAGTTTTTCAAAATAGTTACACTCAAAATTATAAGATGTTGTAAAAATATAAATCGTAGCATTTTGATCTAGTTTCTAAGCTACTAAATTTTATTGAAAATAGATAAGTTTATACCAACATATGCTGCTATTTTTTAAAAAATAATAGAGTGATTTTCATGCCCCCACCATTTTTTGAGCACCATTTAGTAATTTTGAAAACCCTTTGGTATAAAGATATATAGGAGCATCTAGTTTGAGCTCCATCTTTTTAAAGATTTTTATAGTGAATGGGTAAGTGCACGAAGTTGATGGACAAATATAGGGTCATCCGTGGACATCATATTGCAAATAACAACATAATATCAACTTGTAGGGATTATTAGCAATACATACACTCAAAATTAGACAAAATTATATCAATATGAATTGTAGCATCCGGAATCTAGTTTCTAAAATACTAATTTTTGTAAAAAATGGACAAGATTAGCTATATTAAACACTCAAAATTCAATGACTTGGTATTTTTTTTTAAAAACGCCGATAAGATTATAGTCCGTTTGCCCACAATTTGGATGACCAAAAATTGATATATATTTTTTTCCTTTAGTGAGAAGTTATATGCCACTATCTATCTTGGGATGGATTTTATTTTGTATTTTTTTGAGTAATATTTTATTTTTTATGATTTTTTCCGTGAAAGTGGTATGAAAACATAAAGAAAACAGAGCACTTTCCATTTGCCCGCCATAACTTCATCAAAAAATATTGAAATAAAATAATTTTTTTTTTTAACATGTATATAATTTCACCATGGTTGGGATGGTATAAGTTTTATCACATTCTGATAAGTGAAACAAATTTTGCAGTCTTAAACGTAGACATAAACATTCACGGGAAAAAGTGTCTTAAAGACCTACTATTAGTAAAAAATTATAAAATGATATTTATCCTCTTCTATTCACTTTAAAATCAGTATTTCTACAAAGCTAATAGTCTCCCCTACGCAATGGTACCATTTTTATGACATAGTTTTTACTTTTTAGCATGGTTCAAGTCCATGGAAGACTAAATTTGATGTTTTGTTGTTTTTAATGTAAAATTCAGGATTTGATGTCCACTTAATTGTCCCCCAACTTGGTGCACTTACCCGAATATTTTTTATTTATGATTTTTCTAGTACAAAAATTTTATGTTTTGAAAAATAACAGAGCTTCATTTGTGCCCCCTAACTATCTCAAAAAATATTGAAAATTAGATTTTTTAAAAATATGTATAGAATTATGCCTAGTTTGGGCTAGTATAATTTCTTTAAAATTTATATCACCAAAAAAAAAAGATACACCATGAAAGATAGACATATTTACACTTCAAAAATACCTATAAAAAGGAATAGTTAGAAAATAAATAATATGAAAACCTTATATTAGTCAAAAATTTAAAAATCATATTTTTGAAACAAGAAACTCGCTTTACGTCGTGGTATAATTTTTTAAAAATGGATCAATTGTTTTATTTTGATTTATCATAGAGGAAGTGGAATTTTTACATTTTCTTGCAAAAACACGTTGTTTGTTGTGTTTGTACAAGTCCATGCCTTAGGCTTGGGGATCCAAACCAAATCCCAAGCCTTGAGGCATGGCTTGGAAAAAGAGAAAATACAAAACACGTATGCATTTTTCTTTGTTTATATATTGTGGCCCCCAATGTCCCTTTCATCTCTTTCACGGGAATTCTACAAACATTCTGTTTTGTCTGTAATTTTCTCTACATTCTTACACAATTTTTTAGTAGTTCATTTTGTCCCCTACCCCACTAGTTAATTTTTTCTAATCATGGGCAATAAACATCGAGCTAAGGACAAGAGGAAAGTAAAGAACAAGACACCTGAGCAATTGGAAGAGAAGATAATAAACAAATTGAAGAGAATGTAAATAATTAAAGCGAGGCAAGGTACATCCGCTATATCAAATGTAACTAATGTATTAGAAAATGGGGATGAAATACATAATGAAAATGTAGAGAATAATTATTTTGCAATTGATGAATAATGATTTTGCGATGGATAATGATATTGAATTGAATAATAATGTTGGTATGGATGAAGAAATTGATATGAATCCAATAGTTGAACCCTTACTTGAGAATCTAAATGTTAACCCCGAAATTTGTATGAAAACACCGAATGAAGAAAGTAACCTTATACAAAAATCTTCACCTATAAGAACACCTCCTTCCATTTTGTGAAGAAAACCAATTCACTTAATTGAAATTGATGAAAAATTATAAAACCAATGCCTAACAAAATGTCCGAAAGAAATGTGAGAAGAAAATCTAGTGGAATTTGGGATAATTACTTTGACAATTTAAATAAAACACAAAGATGTGAATTATTTGTTACATTGATGAAATTAATTAAGATGAGACCTATAATGAAGACCACAGGGTTAATAACATCTAATGTTGTTGATCAAAATGTGTCAATTGTTGAAAACATACATAAAGCATACCAAACTATAGGTGGAAAAAGATGCACCAAAGATTGTAATGCTACATAGTGTGCACTTAGTAATTTTATAGTAAGTGATAAAATAATTAATAAATGCTTGATTAGAAAACAAGTAGTGCTTTGAAGCTAAAAAGAAAAATGCTAATGAAAGCAATAGAGAGACATAAATGTCTTGAGTCACCAATAACACTCGACTATTGGGTTTTTTCTACAAAAATTCCACGAAAAGACAAGAATACATCTAATATTCTAAAATAATTAATTGTAAAATTTTGGAATGAGAACACAAGGGTGTCATCGAATAGAATAGATACAGTAAAAAGAAGAATGGGTTCTCGTAATCGTAAATTGTGTGCAAAACATTTCTTAGATATGACTTAAATAGAATTATTCTCTAAGTTTAAGAATGAAAATCCACAAATTAACATTATCCAGATATTCTTTGAAATGAGCAAACCCTTTTATGTGAAAAGAAATCACTCGAGGACCACTTGTTATTGCAGGCATCATGTTGAATTTTCAATGCATTATGATGTTTTTGGTCAAATACGTCATGTTTTGCATATTGACATCATGTTGTAGGAGTGTGGATTAAATGTCCCACCAAAATCTTCAAGGGAATTTATTCTGACAATATTTTTTGAAAAATCAACAAGACAATTTTTTTATAACAAAGCATGTTTGGATGGAATGTGCAATGTATGTGGTGGCTTGCCAAATCTGAAAAGTTGTATCCATGAGGAGAGTACATATTCAATAGGAAAATAATTGTTTGATTTCACCAAATATAAATTGGTGGCATATCAATTAAAATATAGAAAATAATCTAAGAGGTGTGAGCTTGTTAGAAAATAATTACCTGTATCAGAATATATGGTCAAATTCAAAGAGGAAATTTTTTATGAGTATGCAAGGCTCGCCCATAGAGCTCAATGGTTGGATGAAAAGTTCAAGTTAAGCAAGGACACATTCCCACTTGGTACTATTGTTTCAGATGTTTGACTTCAGAGAATTACACATTGCGACCACAAATGGAGGTTTAGTCTTAATATTATAACTCAATGTAAGTTTTTATTTTCGTGCATATAGCATTCATACACTCTCTTGAAAGCACTTTGAGTAAGATAAAGAAATATTAAAAAGTATCATTTATACATCGGTGATGATCGGACACATTCTACAAAATATGTAAAAGGGTGTTTCTAGTTGTTTTATGTGAATTTGAATGAGAGGAACATTAGTTTTGATCAACATTACATTTGGTGACAACTACACATCACAATTCAGAATGCACGGATGTTTTATTGGCTAAGAAAGATGCACAAAGAAAAAAAAATGTAAAACATATCTATATTTTTACCGAGGTATGGCATGAAAAAGGAGAGCATGATGGTGCACGAGCATGTGTGAAAAGAGAACTTGCACGAGAAGAGTTAAAGTTCAAGGATGGTGCTAAATTTATAGATACAAAAACATCATTGATTGATGTGTCAAGAATATGGGCTATGAATCTCAAGAGAGATTAATGGTTCATAGATATTTTTGGTTTATAAAGGAACAACATCTGGAAAAATTTTAATATTGTATGACAGTTGCAGGATCAAGTGATATGCACTCATTATGTAGCTCAAATGCAAATGATTGGACTCTTTATACTAAGTGCATGACATGTTTTTGTATATCATGCATTGATTTTTCATGGATTTAATGTGAGTCATAATAGTGGGTGGATGAATGAACTTGTATACCTTGAATCCCACTCAACACACATCAAGTTCTATGAGCATTACAACTTGTAGGGTCTTCGAGATCAAATGACAACATCACTGACTTTGACCAAGTCACCGATTTAGTGTAACAAGGTACATACATATATGTACATGCCATGTTTTACATTTATAAATTATGAAATGGTCAACTCTTAATGTATTTTTAAATTTCTTGAATAGTTTTTCTTTGTGATACATAGGGCATGTTTTTGCGGTTGTTGCGATGGAATATAATAAAGAGGGAACACACTACTTCTTGTCTTGTTGTGTAGAGGGAAAAAAATTGACTTCCACACCATTGATGGTGAAGACCTTGATTATCCCACTTGGGTCGGTGGTAGTCACTAGAACTTGGCTTCGATGATATCCTATCAAAAAATCAAACATTTGGTTGTTTGAAGACTATGAAGTACATCGAATATACTTCACTATTCACATTTGGTCCTTGAAAAAATATTAAATTGATCAAATATCGAGGTCAGCCATCAAACACGAATCTATGGAAGGTTCATGAATCGATTATGAAGCAATTATTTCTCTTTTGTCAAGAATACGATTAATCCTTGTGGTTCATTGGATTAAATTTGCAAAGGTATGTTCTTCATGAATTTAATTTGAATATTTACTTAAATGATTTTGTTTAAATTTTGTATGATTTAAAAATGTATTTAATTTCTTACTAACATATTTATGTAGGTTAGTGGTACCAAAAAAATCTTCTACCTTTGCATGGTTGGTATTGCTAGTAGAGAATTTATTATTCTCGGCCAAGTGAAGCTAAGAGAAATTAAATATTAGAAAGGAACAAAAACAAAATCCTCATTTCACCACCTATATTGTATGAACCACCTATATTATTCGGGTGATTGGCAATGGACAACCTTAAACTACTCGGTCAGTAGTATTTCGTGTATTTACAAACAATAGGACAACGAGAACCGAATGTAGATGGATAAAACCGTGAGAGTATTTCATAGAGGGCCCCGACATGGAGGTATCGTATCCGACGATACATCTCTAGGTGCCACGGAGACCAAGAAATCACCAGTCTAAGATATAAAATGTTTTGGCCTTAGGGCTCTTAAGGGACTACACTGGATGAGGTATCCCAAAAGTACATGTAGCATGGGGAACAAAAAAACCTCCACTAGCATTCACCTGCCACCCCGACGTGTTGGGATAGTTGGTTTGGTCCCATGAGATTCTGTTTGCAAACTATAACGTCTGGTAGCCGTCACCGACTCACACTACAAGGTATTTCATGCGTTTGCAAATAGTAGGACAGCGAGATAACCGAATGGAGGTGGAGAAATCCATGAGAGAATTTGGTAGAGGGCCCCAAGTGGAGATCTTAGATTTGACGAGACATTTTGGTGCCACAAAGTCCGAGAAATCACCCGTCAAAGATATAGCGTGTTTTTGCCTTAGGGCTTTTAAGGGACTACGCTCGAGACGAGGTAGCTCGAAAGCATGGGTAGCATAGGGAACCAAATAAAATTCTCCACTAGCGTTCACCTTCCCACCCCGACTTGTTGGAGTATTTGGTTCAGTCCCACAAGCTCTTGTTTGCAAACTATAACGTTTGGCATTCGTACATTGACTCAGACTACAATATTTCACACGTTTAAAAACAATAGGACAACGAGAGAAGTGAATGGAGATGGAGAAAACCATGAGAGGATTTCGTAGAGGGATCTGATGTGGAGGTCTCGGATCTAATGAGATATCTCTAGGTACCATGGAGTCTGAGAAATCACCCGTCGAAGATATAGTGTGTTTTGGCCTTAGGGCTCTTAAGGGACTACACCCTTGACGAGGTAGCCTCGAAAGCACGTGAAGCATAGGAAAAAAAAACAAAGCCTCCACTAGCATTCACCTTGCCACCCTGATGTGTTGGCATAGTTGGTTCGGTCCCACGAGCTTCCATTTGCAAACTATAGCGTCTGGAAGCAATACATTGACTCAGTTTGTAGTATTTTGTGCATTTGTAAACAATAGGACATCAAGAGAACCAAATGGAAATGGAGAAAACCATTAGAGGATTTTGTAGAGGGATTCAACAAGGAGGTTTTGGATCTAACGAGATGTCTCTAGCTTCCATAGAGTCTTAGAAATCACCCATAAAAGATATAGTGTGTTTGGGCTTTAGGGCTTTTAAGGGACTACACCCGAACGAGGTAGCCCGAAAGCACGGGAGTGTAGAGAAAAAAACAAAGACTCCACTAGTGTTCACCAAGAAATACAAACATGTTAGCCCAAATGGATTGGTTCCACGAGCTACCATTTTGAAAATATAGTGTCCGGCAAACTTACACCGACTCAAACTGCACTATTTCACATGTTTGCAAACAATAGTACAACGAGAGAACTAGATGGATATGAATAAAATTGCGAGAGGCTTTCGTAGGGTCCTAACAATTTTTCTATGTTATTACTGAAGAGCTTCAAACTTTCATTGAATGACTACAGAAATCTAACCTAAATATTTAGAGTAATAGACTAAATCCGCATTCTATTTCTCACATATAAAATGAATTTATTCCTTAAAAAAAGAAACTATGGGTGAATGCTCAATCAAAAAATAAATTACAATTCTAAATGAGTTTCAGGCTCAATTATCAATACTTCATTGCAGTTTCTCTTGCCAGTATGTTGCTTTTGAAACTACCTAGTTTTATTTGTGAAGTTAAACTAGCTAGGATTAATAAAAATTATCAACTTGACATGTTGTCCTTAAGATTATCCATGATTCTTTCAACAACATCACATAGATCTTCCATTCTAGTTAAGTTGTGATCCTTCCATGCTTCCCATTTTTCCTTTTCTTCTTTTCGTATCTTCTCTTTAAGTTCTTCCAGATGTTTTTGGGTAATCAAATTGACTCTTTATGAATTTCAGGAGACATTTATTCTTGAATCATAGTGACATCTTCACCTAATTTTTTTTCTTCATGATGTTCATTTTCATCTAAAGTTGAAGACTGAAAATTTATATGGCATTTGGCTTCCTTTTGGGCACAAATAATCTTGTGTAATGTCCAAAAAAATTCAAGCTCTTCATTCTTTCAAAATGAATAGTTGGAACATTGGTGGTCTCCCCAACAAAAATAAGTTCATAGTCTACATAGTTGCATCTTGTGGAAAAATCATTGAACATTGGTGGTTTCCTCCACCCGTGCTTTTGGGCTACCTTGTCTAGGCATAGTCCCTCAAGAGCCCCGAGGCTAAAAAATGTTATATGTTCGACAGTGTGATTTCTCAAACTCCATGGCTCCTAAAGACATCTCTTAAGATCCAAGAAATCCATGTTGGGGCCCTCTACAAAAGCCTTTCATGGTTTTCTTCATCCTCATTTAGTTCTCTCGATGTCCTATTGTTTGCAAACATGTGAAATAGTCTAGTCTTAGTCGGTGTAAGGTCTTTAGATGTTGTATTTTGCAAATGGTAGCTTGTGGAACTAAACCATCTAGGCTAACACATCCAGATGGCCTAGTGAATGCTAGTGGAGCATTTTTTTTGGTTCTCTATGCTTCCCATGATTTCAGGCTACCTCTTACGGGCGTACATCCATAAGAACCCTGAGGCCAAAACATACTATATCTTCGATGGGTGATTTCTCAAACTCCGTGGCACCTAGAGATGTCTCGTTAGATCTAAAACCTCCATGTTTAATCCCTCTACAAAATCCTCTCGTAGTTTTCTCCATCTCCATTTGGTTCTCTCGTTGTTCTATTGTTTATAAATGAGTGAAATATTGCAGTCTAAGTAAGTGTATGGCTACCAAATGCTATAGTTTACAAACGGAAGCTCGTGGGACCAAACCAACTACGCCAACATGATGGGGTGGCTAGGTGAATGCTAGTGGAGGATGTTTTTGGTTCCTTATGCTACCCGTGCTTTCCGGTTACCTCGTCCAGGCGTAGTCCCTTAAGAGCCCTAAGGTGAAAACATGCTAAATCTTCGATGGGTGATTTCTCAAACTCCGTGTCACCTAAAGATGTCTCATATGATTTGAGACCTCCATGTTAGGGACCTATATGAAATAATCTCGTGATTTTCTACATCTCTATTTGGTTCTCTCGCTATGCTATTTATCGTAATTGCGTGAAATAGTGTAGTCTCAGTTAGTGTAAGGCTGTTAGATGATGTATTTTGTAAATGGTAGCTTGTGGGACTGAACTGGCCGGGCCAACACATCTGGATGGTTTGGTGAAATCTAGTGGAGGATTTTTTTGGTTCCTTACAATTCTCGTTCTTTTGGGCTACCTCGTCTGGGCGTAGTCCCTTAAGAACCCTTAGGCCAAAACACACTATATCTTTGATGGGTGATTTCTCAGATTACGTGACACTTAGTGATGTATTGTCAAAATCGAGACCTCCATACTTTGAATCCCTCTATAAAATAGTATCCTAGTTTTCTACATCTCGATTCGGTTATCTCGTTTTCCTATTCTTTGTAAATGCGCGAAATACCGCAATCGACTCGGTGTAGGGCTCCCGGACATTGTAGTTTGCAAACAGAAGCTCGTGTGACCAAACCAACTACACCAACATGTTGGGGTGGCTAGGTGAACACTAGTGGAGGATTTTTTTGTGTTCCCTATGCTACTGTGATTTCGGGCTACCTTATCCAGGCATAGTCTCTTAAGATCCCCGAGGCCAACACATGCTATATCTTTGACGAGTGATTTCTAAGACTCATTGACACCAAGAGACGTCTCTTTAGATCCGAGATCTTCACGTCAAGGCCCTCTACAAAATCTTCTTTCGGTTATCTCCATATCCATTCGGTTATCTTGATGTCCTATTGTTTGCAAACATGTGAAATAATGTAGTTTGGGTCGGTATCATCGCTAGACATTATAGTTTGCAAAAAAAAGCTCATGGGGACCAAAAAAACTATGCCAACAAGTTAGGGTGGCCAGGTGAACACTAGTGAAGGCTTTGTTTTGATTCCCTACGCTACCCATACTTTTGGGCTACCTTGTTCGGGCATAGTCCCTTAAGAGCCCTGAGGCCAAAACACGCTATATCTTCGACGGGTGATTTCTTGGACTCCGTGGCACTTAGAGATGTCTCGTCAAATCCAAGACCTCCATTTTGAATCCCTCTATAAAATAATCTCATGGTTTTCTCCATCTCCATTCGGTTTTCTCATTTTCCTATTGTTTGCAAACGCGTGAAATACTACAGTTTGAGTCAGTATAGGGCTCCCAGATGTTGTAGTTTACAAATGGAAGCTTGTGGGACCAAACAAAATATGCCAACAAGTTGGGGTGGCTAGATGAATGCTAGTGGAGGATTATTTTTGGTTCCCTACACTACCCATTCTTTCAAGCTACCTCGTCCAGGCGTAGTCCCTTAAGAGCCCTGAGGCCAAAACATGATATATCTTTGACGGATGATTTCTCGAACTCTCAAAGTGGCACCTAGAGATGTCTCATCGATCCAAGACCTCAAAGTTGGGGCCCTCTACCAAATCCTATCACGCTTTTCTCCATCTCCATTTGGTTCTCTCAATCGTCCTATTGTTTGTAAATGCATGAAATATTGTAGTTTGAGTCAGGTGTAAGGCTTCTAGATGCTTTGTATTTTACAAAAATAGCTTGTGAGACCAAACAAACTATGCCAAAACGTCGGGTACCCGAGTTAATACTAGTGGAGGATTTTTTTGGTTCCCTACACTCCTTGTGCTTTCGGGCTACCTCGTTTGGGCGTAGTCTCTTAAGAGCCCTGAGACCAAAACATGTTATATCTTCAACATGTGATTTCTCGGACTCAAGTGGCACTTAGAGACGTCTCATCGATCCAAAACCTCCATGTTAAAGCTCGGTATAAAATCCTCTCTGGTTGCATCCCATCTCCATTTGGTTCTCTCGCGGTCCTATTGTTTACAAATGTGTAAAATACTACAAATAAGTCGGTGGAGGGCTCCCATACTCTGTTGTTTGCAAATGGAATCTCGTGGGACCTAACCAACTACACCAACATGTAAGGGTGGCCAGGTGAATGCTAGTGGAGGCTTTGTTTTAGTTCCCTATGCTACCCGTGCTTTTAGGCTACCTCATTCGGCGTAGTCCCTTAAGAGACCTGAGGCCAAAACACATTATATCTTTGACGGGTGATTTCTCAGACTCCGTGGCACCTAGAGACGTCTCATTAGATCCACAACCTCCATGTCGGGACCCTCTACAAAATATTATCATGGTTTTATCCATCTCCATTCGGTTCTCTCACTGTCCTATTTTTTACAAACATGCAAAATAGTGTAGTCTGAGTCAATGTAAGGCTGCTAGATGTTGTATTTTACAAACGGTAGCTTGTGGGACCAAACCAAATACACCAACACATCAAGGTGGCTAGGTGAATGCTATTGGAGGATTTTTTTTGGTTCCCTACGCTCCCCATGCTTTCGGGATACCTCGTTTGGGCATAGTCTCTTAAGATCTCTGAGACCAAAACACGTTATATCTTCGACATGTGATTTCTCGGACTCTGTGGCATCTATAGACACCTCGTTAGATCTAAAACCTCCATGTTGAATCCCTCTACGAAAGCCTCTCCTGGTTTTCTCCATCTCTAATTGGTTCTCTCTCTGTCATATTCTTTGCAAATGCACGAAATATTACATTTTGAGTTAGTGTAGGGCTCCCAGACGTTATAGTCTACAAATGGAAGCTCATGGGACCAAACCAACTACGAAAACATGTCGGGATGGCCAAGTAAACGCTAGTGGAGGAATTTTTGGTTCATTCTACGCTACCCGTGCTTTTGGGCTACCTCGTCTGGGCATAGTGCCTTAAGAGCCCTAAAAGACTAGATTGGCTTAAGAATGAATTTGATATGCGTATTTCTAAGAACACACAGGATTTATCAATCTCCTAGTAAATATTTCTTCTAGATGTGAGTCACTAGCCTATGGATTAGTGACCTTTCATTCATTGATAATTTATGCTATGATAAACCCATGGATTCTTTCGAAAGCACCTTCAAAATGATAGTGGTAGTCATCAAGCCTAGTGAAGGGTGTGACGTGATTTGCAAATAACTTGAAATGCCTACAGATTTAAAGGTAATAACATGAATTGGATAGGATTAGACAATCAAGAATCATTGAGTGTCTAAATCAAAATGTCATTACATCTGGAGACATTCTCAAGCATTGGAGTAATGTATATGGAGAGACATTCTCAAAATATCAATAGATGAAAGGCATCAAATTGTGACGACTCTTGGGTGTTTTAATAGGGGAGAAGACTAAGAAGCATAGAAGAATGTAGTAAGTGCATGATAAGATAGGAACCAATACAAAGAGACCTTGAGCAAGAAGAAATGTAAGGTAAATACACATATACATATTGATAAATTGAATGAATAATTACTCAGATTAGGTAACTCTTTATATACATACATTATATAAATATTGATTTCCAAATTTTGATGCATATTATACATTGAAAATGCTAGTACATGTACATCACCAATAAATGAAAAAATAATCCATAATGTCTTAAATATTATCAAGTGCACATCATATTATTTTCATGTGAAAATAATCTCGAAATGTAAGGTCTCATACAAAATTATCAAATTCCAAATAGTATTTTAATGTGCATAATAAATACAAAAATCCAAAATAGGTCATATACCATCAAGTTCAAACACCATATAGGTGTACATATAATGCCATGCACATAGGCATACAAAAACAATCTCATGTAAGACATATATATTTCCTACTCATCAAAATATATCCCTCTCTTGGCCTTTCTCTAAGAAGGCCCTTGCTTAGAGGAAGATGGAGATCTATGAGATGACTTTTGATCATCCGAGCTCATGCTTCATGTCCTCTTCCACTTGAATACTCGCATGTAGATGAGCTTGTAAATGTAAAAAATGTTTTTTTGTCAAAACTTAATTTATATATGTTTTCAAAGATGTATTTAAGACCATGCTAGAATGAAAGTATTTACATAAATATACAAACTTACTACAAGTTTTCGATCACACCGAATTTGCATCTCATGCTTAGATGAGTCATCGGGAGCTCCCGCAGTACGAATGGGGGTACGAAGATGATGAGATGGAGGAGTTTGTGCCCTTGAAGTCAAAACGGAGGTGGTTGATGTTCCTACATACACATAAGATCAGAAAATACAACATTAAAATTAGTGAAAATAGAACTAAGTACATGTATGTACCTAATGACAATATTTTAACTAATTTTATCAATATAGAACTATTGTTTTTACACTACCACGTATGTGAATCAAATGAAACAGGACTCTACTACCTATCACATGTAACTCCTGTATATACACAATGAAGGACATTATTAACATAATTTAATAATTCTACAACGAAATACATTACTAACATGTAATTTAATATTAATATGAATTACACGAGAAATTTAACAAAATTTACGTGTTGTTTGAATACCTCAGTGAGTTGCTTTGTGCAGATGAAATCACAGTGGCAACACCTTTATCTACTTGTTGCAAAGATGGTGGGGTGTCTAGTGAAGTCAACATCTTTATCAAACATATATATCATGTGAGTTAGATGGACATACAAGAACATACATATATTTGACTTCAAAACTAATACACACACACACACACATGTATGTGAAAATTTTACATAATTAACATTCTAAATTACCTATGTGAATGTATGTGTATGCATGGTGCTCACCGCCTATGGTTGGGATGAAGATGTACCTCCCGCGCACTTTGTAATATCAATGCATATATATGTACAAATACAATTATTTCAAATATTTAACATATATAAGTAAATCAAGTATTCCAAACTTTTTGTGACACACATAACAAATTTACTTGAATGGTGACTCCAAGGAATGTAATCCATATGTCTCACTCAAAAGGGCATCGACATAGTGACATTATCGTGTGCACCCCTAGTACCAGTGCACAAAAATTAGTATGCATGAAATTATCGTCCTCCTCGGGCCCCAAACATATGATCCACATGACAAGAAAAGATGTGGCCTTATGCTAGTACTCCGTGAGGGAATACTCTGTGTACCTCCGTGAGCATCTGGCTCAGAAATCTCCCTCATATGTAGAATAAGGGTTGTAGATAGCCCTTGAAGTGCGTGGAGTGTATCAATATCTATTGTCTCCTTCACTGCTTGAGGGAAAATCTCAGGGTAAGGGGGCTTCTATGTGGGGAATCTACCCGCTGAATAGGTGCACGTTGTGCACCTTGTTGATCCTGTGCAGATCCTTTTCCTCGGCCCTAGAAATATCGGAAATCAAAATAATTTGGGATCTCGTTGAGGATAAACTCACAATAGAGTTTCCTCATAAAGTATAGTGGCACCTCGTTGTTATTACAAGGTGGAAAATCAAATACCATCCACCATTGGTCCCAAAAATTATTTTTAATCAAATTATAATTACACCAATGGATGAGAAACTATTTACATGACAACGAAATAGGAAAATTAGTGTGGGGGTCCGTGAATAAGGCACATATGAGGTCTTTTGAAATTAATTATTTATTTACATCCACATATGACAATTTGTTGGAATAATAAACCCCACAACCCTCTCTCGTCGGTTTCCAATGATCAATTTGCCCCGTTTCTACATCAACTTGAATAAGTAATGCCTCCAATGTGTTTGCAAGACAGGGAACGGTGGGGGTTTTTATATTTTGAATCCCTCATTGTTTTGATTAAATCCTCAATTTCAATTTTTTTTTCAACTATGTGGGCTGCTAAATGATCTTGAGTACCAGGGGATGTTGAGCAATTATGGGAGTGTCGGGAGGGATGAAAGGAATAACAGGGTTTGGTTGTGGTTGATTCCCTCGACCTCTAGCATAAAAATAAAAATACATATTCAATTCAAATTTTAATCTATAATTATCATATTTCAATGCAATTTTGAGAAAAGAATTGTGCTTACCTCTTCTCCATGGTGCCATCATCGATTCAGATCTTCTTGGAAATCCAGAAATGATCCTTTGAGCTTGAGATCCAAATGACAAAAAATGCGAGGGCATGGTTAAGCTCTAAAACTCATGTTTGAGGGAGATAAAATGATAGAGGCTCGAGCATCTTTTTTCTTTATAGTAGGCATAACGCGTACATGTTATGCCTCGGTAAATCCTAAACTTGAAAATTTAAAATATGATCATGTTATAATAGAACGCATACGCGTTTTTATTTTTTTAGGTTTTTGTCCACTTTTTGGCCCCCAACTTCATGCACTTACCAATTTTACTTGAGTTAGTCGACCTATTACTCTTATTCTTAAGAAGGATTCAACTTTCAAATGGATAGAAGAAGGGAAGAAGATCTTTGCCAAGATCAAATAGGAGATTTCTCAAGCTCCTACACTTATTAACCTTGACTATGCCAAATATTTTATTTTATATGCTTATGGAGATGAATCTAGTATTGTTGTTATTTTAACTCAAAAAATGATCAAGGAATGGACCATCTAGTAGATTTCTTAAGTTAAACACTAAAGAAATAAGAACTCAAGTACAATCACATTGAAATATAGTTTTCTCCATTATGATGGCTTTAAATAAATGGAAATTTATGCTCTCCACTAATCATATCAGTGTTTTAGTCTCACATTCTAGTGTGAGAGACTTCATTATGTCAGTAGACATTATCAAGGAAATAGGTAGATGGTTGACTAAAATAATGGAATATGATGTGAATATCAATGCCACACAAGTGTTAAGGGTAGAAGACTTTGTGAGCTACTGAATTTGGATGTTTAAGAACACCAAGAGACCTCCTTAATAAATGAGGAACTTACACATAATTCTAAAATTCAAAAATATGAAGGAGATGCAATCAATAATCATAGATGGATTGGTGATATGGATACCTTTTTTTCTACTAGTGCCTATAATTTTAAACCTAATAACATAATAAGAAGACATCTTACATTGTAGTCTATTACCCATGCATTTATTGATAGGGTTTTGTTCAAAACAAACATTGATGGATTCTTGCAGATTGAATTAAAGGTGAAGATTGTAACAAGGTTTTGAATGATTTCCATGATGGTTTCTTGAGTGGAAATTTTTCTTCTAAGGTTAATATAATGAAAATATTAAAATATGGCTACTTTTGTCCCATGTTGTTTTCCAATGTTCACTAATGGGTTATAAAATGTAGAAACCATTCCTTTTTCACCAAGTAAGAAGAGGTTTGCTTCCATTTCACTTCATCCAAATCAAGAACATCAGCCATTTTCCCAATGGGTCTTTGATTTCATTGGCATGATTTATCCTCCATCAAGTGTTATTCAAAAATGGGTTTTAAAAACAAGAAATTACTTTACCAGGTGGACAAAAGTTGTGCCATTGAAAGAATCCACCAATTAGTCATCCTGAATTTTTAAGGATATTATAAAAGGTTTGATATTCCTCAAAATATCATCTCTGATAATACAAAATATTTCCTACAATCTACAATTTCTGATTGGGCTCTTGGACTTGGGATTTATCTTAAGACTTCTTCTAATTACTGCCCTTGAGGTAATGGATTAGAAGAGTTTGCTGATAAGAACATGATTAGGATCATGAAGCAAAAATGGACATCGATCAAAGAAAGTGGCATATGAAGGTGATAAATTCCCTCTGGGTGGATAGGATCACAATAGAGAAGGAAATTATAACTTCCCCTTACAATATTATATATCAAACATAAGTGAGGATTCTTTTTTCACATGAGTTTCCTTCACTAGAATCACTGGTGTAGACAAAAATAACACAATTGGGTTATTATCTATTCTCAATTGCATACTACTATTCATGATTAGATGATAGAGATACTTTGGTTATTTATGGATTTAGATTCATAGTATGATTTGTGTGGATTTCTTAGAGAGACATTTTATATTGATGATGATGTGTTGACATATTTATATATTTATGACATTTGACATTCTCGTCATATTGAGTAGGATTTAGCAGTTGAACTAATCTTGTGATCTTATTAGTATTGATGAAATATAGAATTGAGATATTGTTGGAATTTTAAAATAATAGCATTGTTGGTCTAGATGATGATTTAATTTATATATGGATGATTGTTGACTTATATGCATATATTTTATCTTGGATGTTTTGATGTGGCCATGAGGCTAAAGGAGGTATTGTGTGATTTTTCCAGGTAATTATATCACAATATTCAAAGGGGGATTCGAGACCAACCACAGCGGAATATTGGGTGGATACAAAATTTCTCATCATTAATTGGTTTATTTTTCTTAATTATTGAATTAATCATGTTGTTAAAATAGTTATGGATATGATAAAAAGGAGTCATTTATTAAGTTAAGTGTATGTGATCTTGAGTGTTGTACACTCTACATCACCTTGAAATTTTGATTTGGCCTTAAGGGCCGATTTCGAAGGTGTGTGGGACAAACTAAACTTTCCCACACCTCTTAATTTTTTATACCAACCATACGTATGGGTTGGGGAAAAAAATAGTCCCCATTATGTGTTTTGGAAGGCAAAAGTGAGTTTTAATTGCACTTTCTTACATGTGTTTAAATTTTGTCAATAAGGGTGTGGGTTGGAGTGGTGTGTGTAAGAGGTTTGTCATACCTCTCAACCACCCATTTATTATGCCTTGGGGTATGGGTTTGACTTGGGTGATGTGGGATGGAGAAGAAATTATGTGGCATCCTACATGGAGCCACATCATCTCCCTCTTCCTCTTTTCTATTTATTAGAATTTTTGGGAAGTATTTGGGGTTACTTGCTTGGTTTTGGATTTTTGATTTTGGAATGATTTCTTGTTGGAGTTTAAGGGAGCTTTGAATTTCTTTATTTTAAAATATTTTGGTACTTTCTTGAAAAGTGGAGCTTTACCATGGCAAGGTAGGGTCTTGCACCCTTGTTTTCTTCTTTGTTTTCTTATATGTTATGTGTTTTATTGCTTGAAGTGTTGGGTAGAAAATTGGCTTTAGGTTGTGTTGAGATGGTGAAATGGGGATGAAATATGTTCGTAGGCATAAGAGTTTCTTTGTGTGTTTAGGAGGTAGTGGGTTTTGGATACCCCACCTTGTTCTCTTTTGTTATTTTATGCATTGTGGGAGCCATAAGAGAGAGGGAGGCATAAGAGTGAGGGAGGCATAAGAGAAATATATTTGTTGTTATACAAAGGCATAAGATATTTTGGGTTTGATTGTATTTTGGAGGATTCTTGAGGTGGGCATCTAAATACTTAGGAGGCACAAGGGTATCCCCATATTCCTTTCTCTACTTGGCTTGTTTTAGAGCCATTGTTTTGGGAAGTTGTTTTAATTAAAAATGAGTGTTTGTAGTTATATTTTCTTGTGGGTTTGTTTCGTTAAAGTAAGTGTGGAAATTAGTTCCCATGTGTTTAATCCATCCCTTATTACCTTATGGTTAGGGCTCGGGGGCCAGTGAGGAGAATTGTTTCTTCTTCTCATTGGATTTTTGGTTGGCGAGAGAGTGTTACCTCTCCTAAAAAATTTTGTTATGATCAAGTGAAGAAAATATGGAGCCTTATTGGATATTTGATACTTGGAGAACTTGTAGAAGAGTAAACAATCCATCATTGTAGCTACCTTTCTTGTACAATTCCCACTTCAAGTGGAAGATTTATTGTATTGTTTTTGAAAGAAAATTTGTGTTAAATGTTGGTTATTAAGATTGTAATGCATGTGGGAATGAAAGAAATTTTAGTGAAACAAGATTGATAAAATGGATATGTAGTTGAAAAAAGGAAACAACTTAGTCCTCATTTTATTTGATTTATTATCTCACATAGGTGTGTTGCTCTTGCTTTAGAATTATTGGAAAATATTTTGAAAGTATCTCATGGAAATGTTTGGAACTCGTATGTTGTAAAGAAAAAGAAATATTGATTTCTATTGTATTAGTTGAAGAACATACAATAACAAAAGAAACTATATTTTCTCATTCTCTTATAGTGGTTGAAAGAAATTTTAAACTTTGAATGTATACGTGGAAAGAACTTAAATTATAATTGTCATTTACTTGGCCAATAAAGTAGGCTAATTCATAAATCTAGATGTGTAAAGGAATTACATAGTTGTAAGTAGACCTTAGATCTATTGATTTTGTAAATGTATTACTAAGTTAGATTAACTCATTTAAAATAAAATATCAAGAATGTGTCAATGATTAATGAAATAAAGTTCTAACCCAACACTTGGTAATGTTCTAGTAATTTATAAAAGAAATTTTAAGTCCAATATTAAGTTTAGTAAATAATATAAGTATTTTTACTTCTTGGTAATAGTAGTGATATTAAAATATATTATTATTTTGTTAATAATAATAATGGAAATATAATTAATATATTTATATACCTTAAATATATATATGTATTTACAATATATACATATATATATATACATACATATATATATATATATATACATACATACATACATACATATATATATATATATATATATATATATATATATATACATACATATATATAAAGTCATACTCTATATTTTTAAACAATAAAAAAGTTTATCAAATGACAACGTAGCAATTAGAAATTATATGGCTACGGCTGTGTGAATTTTATCATGGGGAAAAGGGTTGGGGGAGGTTCGCCATTGCACCTCCCACTCCATTAACAATGGGATGGGGGTAGGGTTGATGACCCTCCCCTAACCCCAAATAAAAACATACTAACATATACCCCAAATCCCCCAATTCAATGTCACCGAGTATTAATCCCTCCCCGTGGCACTAAACTGTAATATAGTCGGTCATCAATGGTATTTATGGATTGTGCAAAAAAATTTAACCTACAAAAGAGTGTCTCCTTGAAAACCGTTTATATATATATATATATATATATATATATATATATATATATATATATATATATATATATTCTTCCAAGTAAGAAAAATTACCCTTTCAACCATTTTCACTAAAATGGGGCAAACCCCTATGCCCATTTGGGGAAATATTAAAATAATGAGATAAATAAAATGCATCGAACCCTAGGTGAGGGTAAAAATAAAACAAGAAAATAGATGAAGCATGTGTATCCTTCCAAAATCTTGGGATGGCCTCTCATGGCTTCCACCTCCTCCTTCACCAATCTGCAAAACAAAACAAAGAAATAATAAGCCAAACAAAGAGAAATATTTTTTCATAAGCAAACTTAGGGTTAGATAGATTTCCAAATCCAAGGGCCCTAAATGAATCCATCCAATGGATGAGATTCATCCCTACAAAAATTAGGTGGGAAGTGGGTGAGAGAAATTCAAATTTTAAAATGCATGGGTAGGATTTAAGTGGGGCCATTTAATTAAATGTAGAAGGGATGGGTGTCATCACTTTTCTAACCCAAATTTCTTTCAAAGAAATTTTAATTTAATGTCAACTTGACCCCTTTTGTGGGTATAATAGAACCTTTTAAAACTAGATTAAATAGACCACTTTACCTTTGGGATTAATTTGTGCAAGTTCAACTTTGATGGGAATTAAATTTTATCAAAATAAAATGTAGGGGAAACTAAACCATGCCTTAGACTAACTAGGTTTATTAAAAAGTATTAGGAGTTTTATGATTTTATTATAATGGGGATCAAGAAAAATTAATATTATTGATGTAAAGTAACTTCGAAACAAGAATGTGACAACCATTAATTCGAATCGTTTTGAGAGAATGTTTAACAAAAACAAAATTTATTCCATAATTTTTCTAGTTCGACCTAGATTGTTCTTGGGTCTCATGCGGGAAATTTTTTTGGCGTTAAACTTGGCATTAGAGAGAGGTTTAAAGCTTGGACCCTTGGGTACACTTGAAAAAACACAAGACATTAACATTGTACCTAGCATAACCCTAAAACATAGAAAACAACATTGTCTGATATTTGTATAATATAACAAACTTAGAAAACTGAAATAAAACCTAGAATGATGAACTAACTCTCGCCTTGGTCTATGCAGGAGTCACGGACTAGATGAGGGGTTATTAGATGTAGATCTTGACTTTCCACATCCAGATCAAGCTGTAGTGGCCATTTTACCTCAGATATTATAGACACTTTAGGATGTCAATGTTGCTATACATGGAGGATCCTTAGGAGGACGACTTACTAGACAGGATAGGGAGCCATTAGTTAAGGCTCCTACTTCTCCTTGATATAACGAGGAGCATAGGGTAGATAACTCCCGCATGGAGTCAACTAGAGTAGAGTCACCTCAGAGGGGACATGGAGACAATATTTCAGGACACAGAGATAAATCTTAGAGCCCTAGACCAAGGGAGGAGCATGCAAAGAGACCTAGGGGTCGACAGTCATCTATTGTAGATCATACCAGGGACATCTTGAAGCTACACCCATCTCATTATTATGGAGATACAAGTGGTTTTTAGGAAGATGCTTGGTTAGTGAGCTTGAGCGTGTGCTTCAAGCCTTTTCCATGTACTAACAACACGGAAGCTCATGTTACGATCCATATTGTAACTGATAGAGCAGGTTTCTAGTGGAGGACTAAGGAATTGAGGCTCAATGTAGACTTAGAGAAAGTTACATGGGAGATCTTCAAGGAGTGGTTCAGGAGTAGGTACTTATCTATGAGGTTTATTTAGTAGAGGATAGATGAGTTCCATGACCTCCGTCAGGTATACATGACTATATTAGATTATGAGAATTAATTTATTGATTTACTTCGTGTGTCAATTATATGTAGGACGATCATGTCGGGATTCACAAGCTCATTAGGGGCCTAAATTTAGATTTGGGAGGTGTGATGTGAATTAATTACTTGCAAACTTTAGTAGAGGCTTTAAGAAGGCCTACATAGTAGAGGAGACTCGGGGAAGACTCAACATGCCAGGGATAAAGTGTGCAGCCACATCAAACAGATGCAAGATAGCACGTCGAGGGGGTCAGTTCCTCCTCCTTGTGGCAGACATGGTTATGTAAAGTATTCATTCATGCCACCATAGCAACCACCTCAGTAGTAGTAGATGACTCATCCACCTTTCAAACCTCTAGAGATATTTGATGCTCAAGGGGGGTGGAGTATGTGGCCTCCTCCTAGGGGTCCCATTAGGACACAAGGTGTACCAAGAGCTCAGTCAGCAGGAGCTCATCCAAAAAGACCTCAGCAATCCATATATGGATCATCAAGATCCATCACATAGACCTATAGAGTACCAGATGGATCCGCATCTCATTGGAGATGACCAGGCAGTTGTTATGGATGTGGCATTGTTGGAAATCATTGGAGAGAGTGCCCACATAACCCTAGTAACAAGGGTAAGGCATAAATTTTAGAGCCTACGGTTAATGACATGGGGTGTAGCCATCAGATCTATGCAGCGGTTGAGAACTGCCAGAACGAGCATCGAACACTTTGATACAGACTACATGTAGCATTGGCAGTATTCCTTCCTTAATTCTATTTGATCCTGGTTTGTATGATTCATTTATTGCAACATATTTAGTAGAGCATTCGAGGTTGCTGGAAGTTAGGTAGGGCCTTAGTTGGGATGTTTAGATGGCTTCTAGAGTTAAAATCTTTGTAGATTCCTTAGTTAAAGAGTATGTAGTTGATTTGGGACCCTTCACCACTACCTTGGATCTTCGTACCCATACTGTTGGGCTCGTATGGAGTCATCTTGGGTATGGATTGGTTATCTGCACATAGATGCAGAGTGTATTGTTACCATAAGACTATATCTTGTACAGGTGATCTGGGAGTTAAGTCAGTGATAACTAGAGTTAGGAGACCCATTTCTATCCACACTATTTTTTCTATGCAGCTTAAGCGGTGTGCATGATGTGGGTGTCAGTTGTACGTTATTACTATTAATGATAGGTCATAGGATGGGGCTAGTGGGCCTTCACCTAAGGATCACCCCATATTGCAGGAGTTTTCTGATGTGTTTCCTAGTGAGATGTTGGGGATGCCTCCCCCACATGAGATAGACTTACACATTGAATTGGTTCCAGGAGTACAAACTATCTCATGTGATCCTTATAGGATGACCGCACCTGAGATTTGTGAGCTCAAGTTACAGCTTAAGGGCCTTATTGAGAAAGTCCTGATCCATCCTAGTGTATCTCCTTGGGGTGCACTAGTGATTTTTATTTAGAAGAAGGATGGATCCTTGCGCAGTTTGTGTGTGTGTACTATAGGCAATCGAAAAAAGTAACAATCAAGAATCTTTACCCCTTCTATGCATTGATGATTTATTTGATCGATAAAGGGAGCCACAATATATTATAATATTGACCTTAAGTTTGGATACCATCAGTTGAGGATTGCAGAGGTAGATATGCACAAGTCAATTTTCCAGACGAGATATGGGCACTATGAGTTCACGGTAGTGCCTTTTGGTATGACTAATTCCCCCACAGTGTTCATGAGATTGATGAACTAGGTGTTTAGGATTTTTGGATTGCTTCATGCTCATTTTCATTAACAACATTCTAATATACTCACGTATGCATGAGGAGCACAAGGAGCACCTTCATCAGGTTCTACAATGTCTTCGTGAGCGAAGCTTTATGGCAACCTAGAGAAGTGTGTGTTATTTCATCTTTGAGGTGCAATATTTGGGTCACATCATTTCTAGGGAAGTTATCGCATCGATCCTTCCAATATTAGAGGAATTATGGATTGGCCAACACCCACAAGTGTGACCAAGGTGCGCAATTTCATGGGTTTGGTAGGATACTACAAGATATTTGTACAAGACTTTTCTTAGGTTACGCACCCCATCACTTTCCTTAAGTGGAAAGGGAAGAAATTTATATGGTCGATAGATGTGAGTAGTCCTTCATGACCTCGAAGGAATGCCTCACGAAAAAAACCTATTCTTGCGGTACTGACCCTCAAGGTGAGTTCTTTATTTGCACAGACGCTTCTTTGGTAGGACTTGGAGGTGTGTTGATGTCGAGTGGTTAATTTTGAGTATCACACACTCAAGGATTATAAGATTAATTATCTCGAATCACGATCTTGAGCTTGCAACAGCTTTTACACACCTTAGTGCGGTGGAGACATTTCTTTCTTTTCCAGAGATTTACACTCAAGACCGATGAGTTGAGTCTTCGCCACCTCTTCATGTAGCCCAATTTCAATGCTCTTCAATGGAGTTAGATGGAGTTGGTTTGTGAGTATGACATGGAGATAGAGCATGTGAAAGGGAAGGAGAATTTGGTTACAGATACCCTGAGTAGATGAAGTCATGTGGCTATGGCTACTTTAATGGGTACAAATTTGCAGAGTAGGATTTTGTAGCAGCTTCCTCACGAAAGCTTCTACCTTGTAGCCAGATCAGAGATTTAGTCTCAGAGACCCCTTGAGGGGATATTTGAGGGATTTTCATTAGAGGCAGATGGCCTTCTTAGATACAGAGGTCGAATATATGTTCCTATAGATAGAGGTTTGAGACATGACATTTTGACAGAGGCTCATCATGCAAGTTATTCACCCATCCCGAGGTGTAGAAGATGCACACCACCTTGATACAACTCTACCATTAGAGGGGAATATAGAGATATGTGGCAAATTTTATGTCATGTTGTTTAGAGTATCATAAGGTGAAGGCCGAGAATCAACATCCATATGGACTTCTCTTCCTCACGCTATATCCGGAATGGAAATACGACACCATTTCCGTGGACTTCATAGTTGGGTTACCGATGTCGAGATATCACCATGATGCCATCATGGTCACGGTGATAAATTGACAAAAGTGGCCCAATTTTCTTTGCGAAGACCACTTACACAGAGGTGTAGTGGCACGGGTATATCTTGATGAGATTTTTAGATTACACGGGATTCCACAGAAGATCATTTTTGACCACGATCCTTTGTACACTTCTCACTTCTACAGTACCATGAAGTATGCTCTCGAGATGAAGATAAACTCTTATCTCTAAATTAAATCACCCTATGGTTTACAAAAGTGTGTTTTTTTGAGTTCATGGTTTGACTTGGATAACATGGGATCTATCTCTAAGTTGTGGAACTTGCTACTTTAGATATACCTCCAAAGAAATTTGGTTCTTTCTCTAAACGACCTACCACAATCTGCTCTAATGCGGGAAAACTATTGAATCCTAATATATCTTTCCAAGGAGATAAGGAGAGAGAGTGTATGAAAACATAGCCTACACTAAAATGGCGATACATTAGAAAACATGAGTGTGAGAATAGTATCCAATGTGTGAAAAACATAAGCAAAGTGCACACTAGAAGGGGTGATAATAGTTCTCCACAATCTAGTGGCTGCATCAAAAACAATATTTCATGCACACACAATGATAATTAATTCTTGAAACAACATAAAATAGACACAATATATTTGTAATGAGGTTGGAGAGGCAAGAAGAATGCAAACAAACATAGTAGGGGAAGACACATCCACAAACTTGTATCTATTGCTTCATTGATATGCACAGTTCAATCTATTACAAAATAAGGGCCTGGATCACCATGGAAGGAGTCCACTACAAGGGCCTACAGCACATTGGATTCACAAAACCAATTTGACAGAGTTTTGCTACTCAAAACTATCTCCCTTTACAATGAGCCTAACACTCCAATTTATAGAATTTTAAGAGGAGAGAGAGGGAAATGAAAATCCAAAAATCTATCCTTCAACCACTTGCAAGAGGTAGTAAATGAAGTGAAATGATGGTATGTTTCTTGCAAAAGGCCCCCCATACTATCCCATAACTTGCAGCAGTGAAATATGTCTACCCATGCTTCATTGAATGCATCCCAACCACCACTAAAATCACTGTTTTGAACTGGGAACGTTTTCTAAAAAATCACCATTGATTCCTCATCAAATTCTAGATTTTTTAATTTTTGTGCATTGGGTTCAAACCACAACTCCAACGGTACTAATTTTTGCATTTTCCTTGAAAATGCAAAAGATATGGTAATTTGAGTGTAGACATTTGATTTGGGTCTGCTAGGCATTTCGTCATTTAGCGGGACTCAAATTTAATTTATCATAGTTGGAAATGTTTCAATTATTTTCATATACCTACCCTTATTAAAAAAATAAAGTTAGATTTCATAAAAATGGAGCTTTGTGTAAAAAATTATTATTGTTTGAAGTTCATAGGTCGGGCATTGACTTTACCTTTATATTGCAGCTATTGTGGGTTTTTGACGAACTCATGTCCCGCACGTACTTGGGTGTGTGGGATTCTTTCTCCAAAAAAACTAATTCCTTCTTGGTGCATCATTTTCAAGTATAGATGTCCTAATTGTCCCACCATTGATCGGGTCATCGGGGCCATTAACCTCCACATTTATCGCATCCCACTTACCTGTGGTGATTTCACCTTTTCGCATCCTGTATGTACCAATTTCCTAATTGTCCCGAACCAATTTCTCTGCTCCACCCACAATGCAATGACTTACAAAGATTTTGGGTTTTGGGTTCCGATCTCCCATGAACCGCCTGGGATAAAAATTTCGACTTTAACTCGATTCTTTTTGTATAGCCTTTTCACCTTTTGGGGAGCCCGACAGTCTTGGTTTAACTTGTGCGTCTGGAACACAAACTTACGCTTTTCCACAATACACTAAAAAAATCCATTTTTATTTTTTTTTCAATTTTTCTAACTTCTTGTATTTTTCTTGGACAGGGAAGTTAGAGGAAGGCAAATGGGCACCCAAAAATTCTGAATTTTTTTCTTTTCACCATTTATGTTCCTCCAAGTTTGTAGTATTTGTCCAAGTTATCAAAATTACCTTGAGAGGTGAATTTTGGATAACATAAAATTCAGTACAACTTATCATCCTAAGACAAATAGACAAATAGAGTGAGTGAATCGGTTCTTGGAGGACATTCTTAGGATGTACGTCATGGACCATCAGTCGAGGTGGGAGGAGTACTTGTATTTGGTGGGTTTTCTTGACAATAATAGTTTTCGAGTTCAATAGATATGGATCCTTTTTAGGAACTGTATGGTAGAGAGTGCATGACACCACTGAGTTGGGATAGGCTGTAGGACACAATTTCTCTTAGGACATCTTTACTATAGGATGTGGAGAAGTAGGTTGTTATGATCAAGAAGAGATTGCAGGAGGCGCATGACGAGGCATAAGTATGCGGTCAACACATGATATATCATACTTTTGAGGTGGGAACAAATGGTTTTCTTCATGTTAGGCCACATAAGAGCCCTATCCATTATAGAAAAGGCTCTAAGATTTCTCCTAGATTTTGGGTCCCTTTGAGATCTTGGAGTGTATCGGTCCTTTGGCCTATCATCTAGCATTGCAACCCATCTTGTCTCGCATCCACAATGTATTTCATGTTTATGTACTTAGAAGGTATATTTCATATCCTTCTCATGTATTAGATTGGACCTCATTGCAGGTGCGGAATGAGGGGCAAGTGATCTTTGAGCCCATCGTATTTTATAGCGTAGGACCACCCGAGCCTTTGAAGTAGAGAGATTCATTAGGTTTAAGTCCAGTGAGATAGGTATGATGAGACTGTTACTACATGGGAGGATGCTACATTGCTATGAGTCCAGTTTCCACACCTATTTCAATGACTTCCAGGAGGAATTCGAGTCTAAGGGGAGGGGGATGTAGTGCCCACTTCCCTTTGACACTTATTATATTTTGATTTCGATTATTATTGACTATATATATTAATATTATTGTGTATTTTTGGCTTAACATGATAATTAGTTGATAGAGATACTTTGACTATTGATGGATTTCGATTCATAGTATGATTTGTGTGGACTTCTTAGAGAGACATTTCATATTGATGATGATGTGTTGTTGACATATTTATATATTTCTGACATTCGACATTCTCGTCATATTGAGTAGGATTTAGCAATTGAACTAATCTTGTGATCTTATTGGTATTGATGAAATATAGAATTGAGATGTTGTTGGAATTTTAAAATAGTAACATTATTTGTCTAGATGATGATTTAATTTATATATGGATGATTGTTGACTTATATGTGTATATTTTATCTTAGATGTTTTGATGCAGCCACGAGGCCGAAGGAGGTATTGTGTGATTTTTGTAGGTAATTATATCACAACAATCAAAGGGGATTAGAGACCAAAAACAACGGAATACTGGGTGGATACAACAATGGTCACCATGGAAACTTTTGTTCTGTTGTGTGTGTTATTATTGTGGTTAGGGGTCCCCATGGGGGAATGACCTCCAATTGTGACCGAGAGGTTTATGTGTAGTTCATTTCCTTTCTTTTATTTAATTTTGGTGTATTTGATTTAAATTGTGATGTAATTTCCTTTTATCATTAATTGGTTTCTATTTCTTGATTTGTGAATTAATCATGTTGTTAAAATAATTATGGATATGACAAAAAGAGTCATTTATTAAGTAGTTGGGTCTTTGGTTCTTGTGGTTTTAAGTTGAGTGTATGTGATCTTGAGTGTTGTACACTCTACCTCACCTTGGAAATTCGGATTTGGCCTTAAGGGCCAATTTTGGAGGCTTGTGGGACAAGCTAAGCTTATCCCACACCTCTTAATTTATTATACCAACCCTACCTATGGGTTGGGGTCAAAAATAGACCCCATTATGTGTTTTGGAAGGCAAAAGTGAGATTTAATTGTAATTTCTTACATGTGTTTAAATTTTTCCTTAAGGGTGTGGGTTGGAGTGGTGTGTGTAAGAGGTTTTCATACCTCTCAACCACCCATTTATTATGCCTTGGGGTATGGGTTTGACTTGGGTGATGTGGGATGGAGAAGAAATGATGTGGCATCCTACATGGAGCCACATCATCTCCCTCTTCCTCTTTTCTATTTATTGGAATTTTTGGGAAGTATTTGGGATTACTTGCTCAGTTTTGGATTTTTGATTTTGGAATTCTTTCTTGTTGGAGTTTAAGGGAGCTTGAATTTTTCTTGAGTTTTAAATATTTTGGGACTTTCTTGAAAAGTGGAGCTTTACCATGGAAAGGTAGGGTCTTGCACCCTTGTTTTCTTATATGTTATGTGTTGTATGGATGTGTTTTCTTGCTTGAAGTGTTGGGTAGTAAATTGGCTTTAGGTTGTGTTGAGATGGTGAAATGGGGATGAAATATGTTGGGAGGCATAAGATTTTCTTTGTGTGTTTAGGAGGGAGTGGGTTTTGGATGCCCCACCTTTTTCTCTATTTTTATTTTTGCATTGTGGGAGCCATAAGAGTGAGGGAGGCATAAGAGACATATATTTGTTGTTGTAGGGAGGAATAAGAGATTTTGGGGTTGATTGTGTTTTGGAGGATTCTTGAGGTGGGCATCCAAACCCTTGGGAGGTATAAGGGTATCCCCATAATTCTTTCTCTACTTGGCTTGTTTTAGATCCAGTGTTTTGGGAAGAAGTTGTGTTTAAAAATGAGTGTTTGTATTTATATTTTCTTGTGTGTTTGTTTCTTGAAAGTAAGTGTGGAAGAATTGTATAGTTTCCATGTGTTTGATCCATCCCTTATTGCCTTGTGGTTGGGGATCGGGGCCTAATAAGGAGAATTTCTTCTTCTTCTCATTAGATTTTGGTTGGGTGGAGAGTGTTGCATATCCCCCATTTTTTTGTTATGATCAAGTGAAGAAAATATGGTTCCTTGTTGGAGATTTGTTACTTGGCGCCCTTGTAGAAGAATAAACAATACTTAATTGTAGCTATCTTTCTTGTAAAATACCCACTTCAAGTGGAAGATTCATTGTATTGTTTTTGAAAGAAACATTGTATTGAATGTTTGTTAGTAAGATTGTAATTCATATGGGAATGAAAGACATTTTAGTGAAACAAGAGTTTTAAAATGGACACATAGTTGAAAAAAGAAAACAACTTAGTCCTAATTTTAGTTTATTTATTTTCTCAATAGTGGGTTACTCTTGCTTTAGAATTATTGGAAAATCTTGTTGCTAGTCTCTTGTGGGAATGTTTGAAACTTGGATGTTGTAACGAAAAATAAATATTGATTTCTATTGTATTAGTTGAAGAACATATAATAGCAAAAGAAAATATATTTGTTCATTCCCTTATAGTGGTTGAAAGAACTTAAATTATAATTGTCATTTACTTGGCCAATAAAGTAAGTTAATTCTTAAATCTAGTTGTGTAAAAGAATTACATAGTTGCAAAGTAGACCTTAGATTTATTGATGTTATAAATGTATTACTAATTTAGATTAACTTATTTAAAATAATCACTATCACCGGATATTAATCCCTCTCCATGGCGATGCGGTAATATCGTTGGTCATTAGTGGTATTTGTGGATTGTGCAAAAAACTTTAACTGCACCTAGCGTCTCCTTTAAAATGGTTATATATATATATATATATATATATATATATATATATATATATATATATATATATATATATGTGTGTGTGTGTGTGTATACCAATGTACACACACACACACAAATATTTTCTTCTTCCCAAGTAATAAAAATTACCCTTTCAACCATTTTCACTAAAATGGGGCAAAACCCCTATGCCCATTTGGAGAAAATATTAAAATAATGAAATAAATAAAATGCATTAGAACCCTAGGAGAGGGTGTAAATAAAACACTAAAATACATGAAGCATGTGTATCCTTCTAAAATTTTGAGATGGCCTCTCATGGCTTGCACCTCCTCTTTCACCAATCTGCAAAACAAAGAGAAAAAACTTTTCATAAGAAAACTTAGGGTGATACGGATTTCCAAATCCAAGGGCCCTAAATGAATCCATCCAATGGATGAGATTCATCCCTACAAAAAGTAAGTGGGAAGTGGGTGAGATAAATTTAAATTTAAAAATGCATGGGTAGGATTTATGTGGGGTCGAGTGTAGAAGGGATGGGTGTATCACTTTTCTAACCCAAATGTCTTTTAAAGACATTTTAATTTAATGTCAACATTGACCCCTTTTTTGGGTATAATAGAACCTTTTTAAATTAAATTAAATAGACCACTTTACCTTTGGGATTAATTTGTGCAAGTTCAACTATGGTGGGAATTAAATTTTATCAAAATAAAATTTAGGAGAAACTAAAGCACACCTTAGAGTAACTAAGTATATTAAAAGGTACTAGGATTTTTATTATTTTATTATAATGGGGATCGAAGGAAATCAATATTGTTGTTTTAAAGCAACTTAGAAACAAGAACGTGAAAATTGTTAATTTGAATCCTTTGAGAGTATGTTTAACAAAAACAATTATTCCATAATTTTTCTAGTTTGACCTAGATTGTTCTTGGGTATTGTGCGGGCGAAATGTTTTGGGTGTTACACGGTCCTACGATATCTTCAAATAATCTAACACTCTTACAAACCTCTTTGCACATTAGGTTTTCATATTTTTATTGCTTAGTTTACTTGAGTTATTTTAATCATTTATTTATTCGTTATTTTTGCAAACTTACATTTTTATTATAGGTAAAAGATTGTTGAGGGACCCTACCCCATATAGTAAGTAGCTCTATTTAAGAGCCAATATTAAAAATAGAAAAAAACAACAAAACATATAAGACAAATATATATAGCTATAATGAAACATAATACTACCTATAAAAAGTAAACCAACAACAAAAATAAAATAACAACCCACATTAACAATTATGTAACAACCATTAACCATACTTCTTATCATATTTTCCTAGACATTGACCCATTCCTTGGTCAAAGCATCAATGTTAGAGCACAAAATGATAATATCCACATTTGAAAGACCTCTCATACTTTTCTTAGTCTCCGATCCTCGCACTCTCTATAGGCATTAGGTAATTTGCTTAAATTATACGGATGTTTTATAGTAGTCTTCACATTGAGATGATCCTTTCAGTAAATTACTGCAAAAATCTTCAACATCCCCAAAACATTCTCCAAAACCTTGCATTTATCTTTCAACAAATCAATACCACCTCGACTCGAAATTGGGTTAAGTCCTCCACCTTCAATTTAATTTCATACCGGTCATTAAGAATGAACTGGATAGTTTTCTTCATGAGATGAATGTCACACTTCACCTCTTTAAAAATCAACAATGAGCTTAGCCAAGACCACGCTCCATGGTCATCACTCTTAACAAAAACATTTCTTTGGGGTTTTTCCAAAACTTGTTTTTCCTTCATGCTAGTCTCCCTTTTTTATGCATTTTAAGCGATATCTCGTAACCATACTTTTCATGAGGTCATGGAGACCCATAACTCGCTTCACCTATTTCTCATTCTGGTTCTCACTCTAATTCATAGGGAGTGATTTCTTGTCATCATCCCCCAAGATGGTATCCTCTTCTTCCATAATCTCATCCAGGGCTTCAAAAAAACACTCACACCCTTAACATTTTTATCCAAATCCATTGCAGACCTTATCACAATGGCCAAAATAAACCCTTGATGTAAAGGGATAGAAATTTCCTTCGTTTGAAACATATCCAAGGTCGAATTGAGATAACGTAATATATAGTACAAAAATATATAGCTATGCCCATGCCTCGAGATAGTTTAACATCGGAGATGGTAAGCAAAAACAACATTATCGAGACCCCTAAAGTGACAAAATGAATATGATTTAACTCTATCTCATTGAAAGGGGAGGGAAGAGAGTCCCTTAAGTAACCCCCACATTGGTTAGAAATTTTTACCTTACCTTTTAGGAAGAGATTCAGTTCTTCCATAACATCTTTCATGGGTTTGTAAATATCATGCCCCCGCCTACATGCCAATGTCATATGCCAAAATTTGGATCGAAAGATCAATCTTGACTCCCGAAAGACCACACTTCTACCCACCAATTTCTTCATTGATTCCCATGCAACCGTGACCTCTTTACTAAGCTACAAATTTTGACCTTCCAAAATTTTGAGAAAACGAATCATCCCCATTTTTTCAAAAACCACCTTTGATTTTGTTTTAATGACACTAGGATTCATGGGCTAGTTTTGAACCGAGATCACCACCCGTGTTGAAACCCTTATTCACACCATAGAACAAACCAATTCATCCTTTCAATACGATAATGGAAGCTCGGGATAAACAAACAATTGCACAATTCTTTCCATTTCCTCGTCATAACTATAACTCACCTTATACACGAAACCAAATATCCCAGTAATATCCTTTACTAAATTAAAATAATTTATAGTACACATACTTGTCATATCAAATCTCTCGAGTAATGATGATTTCATCATCACATTATTTATCTATATTAGTTCGAATTATAGGATCAAAATCCTTATAATTCTAATTTAATTACGTGAGATTACATATGACCCCTTTATTAGCAAAAATATCCGCTATGCTATTAGCTTCCCTATAGATGTGCTTAAAATTGATTCCTTCAAAAATGACCACCATGTACTTGATGTTAATTATAGAGTCTTGGATAGAAATGGATGTACTTCCCCTACTAAAAATGTTGTTTATAATATTTAGAGAGTCCCCTTCAACCTCTAACATTTGGAATTTTTTTGAACAATAATGGAGACTCCCGGAAGCGTAAAAACCTCCCAACATGGTTGGTTTGGATCCCCAATTAAACCATAAGCCTAGAATGAATTTTCCATTGTGATCATGAAAACCCCCTCCACAACTAGCCATCCAAGGGTTCCGCTTAGATGCCCCATAAAAATTTAATTTTACCCATTCCCTCCTAGGATTCTCCCAACATTTCAACCATGGATTCAACACAAGAGTCTCTACTTGGGCTTTCTCTATCCTCCAGTTCTTGAAAATTTTGATTTCTTCCTCCCTAATAGTTTTCTTATCATTTTGTATAATACCAAAATTAGCATTAATAACATTGAATCAATGAGAAACAATCTTCTTTTCCACCTCCTTTTACCCTTGAAAATTCTCCTATTTCTCTCCTTCCATGATTCCCAAAAAATATGCATTATAGACAAAATTCATAAGAGTTTCAAACCTGTCTTCGAGCGGGCTATACCACCGAATCGATTGAGATTTGATATTGGATGGGAATATCCTATTGATCTCAAAAAAATTAAATAATTTTTTTGAACTTACCAAAGAAGGGACATTCGATAAAAAAATGGATAGAATGTTCACCCTCATTTTCACATAGTACACACCTATTAACCATATGAAAATTCATTTTATTAAGGTTTGCCACTATTAGAATTTTTCATGTAATACTAGCCACTAGAATATTGACTTTGGGAATGAATTATTTCATCCAAACACTTCCCCATTTAAAACTATCAGAGCTTCATCATAAAAAAATGAATTATATGCACTTTTAACGAGAAAAGTGCCATTGACCTCCTTCGCCAAAAAAATGTTGTCGGCCTCATTTATTTTGGCCACAATAATTCCAACCAATGGTTGTTAATAGTAATGTTCTCACTTTGTTGTTAAGACCCTAAACCCGTATGTTTTTCCAAATTCTATACGGGTCCTCCTTATCAAAGTAGTTATGAACCTTAACACCATAATTCTCAAAAGCGACCTTGTGCGGAGTTTGGAAAGGATTCTTTAAGAGGTTTTTCTCCCAACCATTTATATTCCTAGATTGTAAATCCATCACCAATTTTCCATTTTCATCCTTCATTAACAATGGATTTTTCCCAATTTATGGATTTCCAAAAATGGAGCCTTTAAAATTAGCACTACTTTGAAGCACCACTCGACACTACTAAGATTATACTAATATCTATTCCTAATAATGGTGGTCCAAACATTATTATCCTTGAAAAGTCTCCATTCCATCTTTGAAATGAGACCTTTGTTCATATTTTCCCAATCTCGTATTCCAATACTTCCCAACCTCTTTTAAAAATCTTTTACCAAGCCACAATATGTATTTTAGATTTATCGTCACACCCACTCGTGCATATAAATTTATTTTGAATGTTTTCCATCTTGTTAGATATGGTTCTAGGAGTTCTATAGATATACATGGTATAAATAGGGAGATTTTGAATAGAACATTTGATAAGGATTTCCTTACCAACTTATGAAAGAAGGGACCTGTACGTACCCAAAATTGTAGGGTACTGCACCACTGGAACAATGTTACATGTACCCCAATGATCATACGAGTCTCCTCGTAAGGTGTTCGGGATCCGGAAAATCTCTCCAAGTATGTGTTAACATCTGCATGCACCGCTTAGCCCCTGTGTTCTTTTCTTTTCTCTTCTCCTCTCTTTTCTTTGTGTTTTGGTCTTTAGTGATGAAACCACCACCCTACTTTGGTGGCGATCTAGTGACCACCGCCCAAGTAGGGTGGCGATCTCCGAACCGCCACCTTGCTCGGGGTAGCGGTCCTTCACGTGTTTTCCAGAATTCTCTTTTAACATGAATCACGTAAAAATTCAACTCTTACCAACTTTTTTTCACCGCATTTTCTTGTATTTATGATTTTGGTTCCCTGGAATAGTGTTTTGGCATTGTTTATGGTTTAAGAGATCAAATTGGATTTCAATTTTGGGTAAATGGGATTCTATAAATAGGCGGCTTGTGCTCAAGTAAATGGCCCCTCAAATTTACCTCTGAATTTCTCATTTCACTAGCTTAGCCTTTCAATTCTGCTTAGGATTCATAGTTTCATTTGTTATATGCATAGTTAGCATTGTTTAGGCTTGTTAGAAAGCCACATATTCTTCTTATGCAAGTGTCATATCATTTCATCCAAATCAATTAGAGTAGGATAGTTTGATTTTCAATAGGAATCCATTTAAGTTGTAGGTTTTGTTCATCAAATAGGATAGTTTCGTGTTCTGGACGTTTTATGTTGCATGATGACTGCAATAAATCCCGCTAAGAATTACATAAGCTAAGCTCGTACTCTTGCGCTATCCCTCTCCTACTCGCATTGTATTCGATCTGTATCCTAAGCTACCTTTTTCCAATATCTACTTCATTGATGCTAGCATTATAGGATTTTCTGGATCCACCTGAGCACAAAGGAACGAGGAGATCACACCGAGGGGACAAAACTACACACCATTGGATTCGCCACTATTATGAAAAATCCAGGTTCAAGCTTTCAAAGTTCTAGTTAAAGCATATCAAATAGAGTAGTCAATCATTTCTTTTCAGTTAATCTCATTTTCGATATTGCCGGGGAAGCTGTGGGGATTGATAGTTTTTGAGAAACTATGATTCACTCCTCACTTCTGAGGTAGGATCGAGAGTCTTTCAAATAGATTAGATCAGTTATTTCATTATTTAGAATAGATTCACAACTGCACAGGCAAGTAGCTATACTCGGTTGCTTTGTTTGTTTTAAATTTTTTATTAGTTTAGTTATCAATTTCTAGATATATTAAATAAATTTCTCTTTCAATTTCATTCAAATAGTTCATCAGAAAAATACAAAATTAGAGAAGTTATATATGATGTAGATATACTTCACATAGTTAATTTTACTTTGTTGTAGTTAGATTTACATTTTTGCTTTTGTATGAAAATCACGGGACCCGGGGGAGCCCAAAGAATATGTGTTTAAGCCAATCATGCCCCAACCCAATCTTACGACGGTAATAATCGCGTAGATCAAAATCTTAGAATCCAAGTCTTCCGAACAACAACAAATCTACAAGAAATTAGCTCACAATTAAGAGGATTAAACGTAGAAGACGACAAAGCACATACGTTTTGGTCAAACCGGAAAAACTACAGATTACCTTAGATAAATGTCCACATGATCGTAGAAGGGCTCAAAAGAGACCAAACATTCGTTGTGACCCTTTGGTCCCACCGCCGATGCAGGAGACATTTTGCGACATAGACAGTAGCCTAAGAATTCGAGTTACTGAACACTGTAAGATACTCGAGAAAAGTTTACACAATCATTATTTCGAACATAGAGGCCGAAAAAGGCATACGACTATTGGATACTAGGGATTAGGGACTGATTCTGCACATGACCATAGCAGGTCCACAACAACCACGAATCTATGGTTGTGACCCACAAATCCCACAACCCAACGAGTCTACAGGTCAATCAGACATAGATGCTAGCTTACGCACATTAGTATTCAGATCTACTCCACTTCCACCTATCATCATCACACAATTATCCTTGTTAGACATAGCAGCTAACAAAGCTAAAGATTTCTGGACTAGACCAGAGAATCGACCATAGAATCCGCTATATATCCATCATCCATCATATGACCCTGTCTGGAGACATACACGAAACCATCCTAGGTCATTTTCCATGTATCCCACAACCTATAGATTGGATCACGCTAGAGCTCGATATTGATTGGAGCCTTCGAGCAGTCATCCTTGCCGACCGATCTATCATGCCAGTTCAGGTTAGGAGGGCCTTCTTTTCCTTAGATTCATAGATTCCCTTAGTGCGTGTCAAAGATATAAGATTACCTAACTAGTTTACCTATACCCCACATATATTCCATCCCCACCAGCTGTCTTGGCATGACCTCGGGAGGTCGGGTGCGAGGAAGAGTTACTTGTAGATTCCCATGCTTGCATGTCACTTTTCCATCGTACATGACCCTTCCAACCCTCCAGCTTTCTTAATGAATCGGTCACTAAGGAAATTCATGTCTAAGTTCTTAGGGTTTTCAGTCCTAATGAGCATCCCAAGATACCTCGTAGGAAATTTTTGATGTCACACCCAAGGATACAATATATTTTCAAACATATCTCCTTTGAGTACGAGAAAAAACACATAACGTTTTTTGAAAACTAATAATTTGGTCGAAACTTCCTCATAGTCCAGCAATAGACTCTTGAATTCTTTGGCTTCTAGAATGGTGGCTTCTCCAACTAGTGTATCATCCACAAAGTGTTGATGAATAACATTCTAACTATTGACCGTAGGGATATACCTTTAATTCTACCTACTATGTTAAACGATTCAATTACCTACTTAAAGTTTCATACATTATGATAAAAATAAAGGGGATATAGGATCCCCTACCTTAATGGACACATCTTTGTTAAAAACCCATATGGTGGAACATTTACAACACAAAGAATTTAGCTATAGATATGCAAGTCTGAATAATATTCGTAAAGTCTTCACTTTGAAACAGACCTTTCCAAAATTTCTAAGAAAATTCTAGGATAATTTATCCTTTGCAGATCCACCTTTATTATCATAGTTTCTTTCTTGTTATGCTTGAAAGTATGCATCATTTTCTGAATTCTAACTATACTATCCTAAATCTACCTCCCAAACACAAAACCCCTTACTTGTTAGAGATTATGGCTCGTAGAATAATTTGTAACCTAAGATCCTGTTAGTGCTCATTTTGATATCACCCTCTTATCTAGTGTTTACCTTCAAAAAATTCACTTTGACTAGTTTTCTCATGTGAAAAAATATATGCTCAGAGATAGGACCGTGTTGGATGAAAATGCGAGTCTTGTGTCTAGGGTGTGAATTCTATTTTTTTGTCAAGGAATCTAATAGTTATGTTTCCCCTTAAAATCCCTATAAAAATTAACCTCTCTATTCCTTCTAATATTATCTTGTGTTTTGTGGGGCTTAAATTTTACAGTGTGGATTTAGATGTAGAGGCTATGTACGTGTCCCTCGGCACATCTTTAAAAATGTGCAAATAATTGGAGACTCTCAAGAAGAGAGGATCAATGATGTGGTGCAAGTATTGTAGGGCAGCCTCGGTAGGCCAAAAAGTAAAAGACGAAGAGTAAAATCTTGTGGGTCTCCATGTGTCACTCAAGTGCAGATTCAAAAGAAGAGAGAGAACAGACACGAAGATGTGTGGGGCTTCATGTGTCATGTGAAGCGGCCACCACTAGTGAGAGAACCAAACAAATAGGAAGAGGACTCATTGTTCAAAAAAATTGAATGTAGTTTTGGGTCCCTATGCATGCAATTGAAGGCATGGTTAAAAATTAGAATTGAGGCTCTTAAATGAAGAACAAAAAGAAGCGGATTGACAAGATCATTGGCACAATTGATAATACCATAGGGATTGAAGAGTTAAAATCAAAAACCCGGGAATGCAAATAAAATATGGGCCAGTCATGGGGTGATCGAACATGAAAACCTCAAATTTTCAAACACCATATATGATCATATGATGAAGATGAAGATGAATATATAGAGACCGATGAGCAGATTAGGATTTTTTTCTCTGAAAATTTTCTTTTAATCTAATCCTAGTTATTACTCTTGTCTCACGAAAACTAATTATCATTTTTAAATTGTTGTTCTCAGACATGGATGTGGTTTGATACGATGCATTAGAATTTTATATAGCTTTGATAAAATTATAAAATCCATTATCAAGAATATGTATTAATGTAATAGTTTGAGTTTCTTGTGTTTTGAAAATATGAAAAAATGGGGATTCTATAAGGGCCCCTTCCCATAAGAGATATATACATTCTCAAAAATAACCTCAAAAAGTCAAAAATTGAGAGAAGAAAATCATTAAGGGGTTTCTATTATTTCTCCTTCCAAAGGAGGAATATTTTTTAACAACCTATTCTTCCATGACATGAACTAATTTGAACCATGTGCTATTCGAACAAATAAAACTGACCCCACAAAATTTTTGGACATCCCCATATCCATCAATGACTCAAGGGTCATTCTAGGACCATCCATGATATTCCCCATCTCGATCTTCTTCTGATAAGAAGATACCCAATCTAAAATATCCGAACCACCCGTGAAAAATGTTGTCTTCCCTTTCCCCTTGTGAGGAGTAGAATTATCAAGTAAACCAATGGGGAACATTTTGAGTGACTATAAGAGTTAGTATTACATCCCGGGCATATGGTGGAATAAGGGATTTCGAACTAGACTTACCCTAGTGAGTTCTCGTGAAGACAAATTATCTCTTAGTAGAGGAACATGTGAAGGCCCCGATAATGTTAACTGCATCAAAAATCCTGTCACATTGAATGAATGAAATTTTTAAAGGTGGACCTTCCCTTACCTTCCTTGCAATGAGATAATGATGCTTTGGAATGATGGGGAGATGAAGGCTCTGTTTCCTCCTCATCAAAAATGTTAATTGGGGGCTGAGAGATTGATTCCCCCCTCTTTCTTCCTAGTGATGATGCTAATATTATGGATGGCTGGGATGGCACAGGTCCTGCTTGACCTTTTTCTAGAGAAATGATTCTCTAATCCAATTCACCCATTTTATGAGAAATGGAAGGCATAGTATCAATGGAAGACATGTTGTATAATACGTAAGATTCCTTAGGAACATCTTTCAGTAAAAAAAATATTCATTGCATATAAAGGGACACTCGTATTTAGTCATGGCTGTCAAATTAGGCCTCCTTTCAATCTCAAATTTCTTCAACTCTTCCAGAGTTTTTTGGTGTTCCCGCCAATAAAGATTGTAGTACATGGATTGGAAGACTAGGAAGATAGGATTGATCTTAATCAATCTCAGGAGGAGTAATAGATGAAATTTCTGATATGTCGGTGGCCCTTTAGTATCCCCTAGGTCTATAATATCAAACAATTCCTTGAAAAAGGCTTCATCTAGACCATGTATTTCGAAGATTTGGCTTAATTCTTCGGAAGAATGTTTTTTCAAATTGTTCACTACAACCACACTTTCCATTATGCTGATAAAATCTCTACAAAAATTTGTCACTTTTAAAGTTGGAAAAGGGATGCATATAAGTGAGATACCATAGATTGAATTTATAATGAGGATGGCATAGGAAGGTTGAGTCAAGTAAAATCACATTATCGGATGAAAGAATATTTTTTACTCAACTCACACGAAGGAAATAAATTTGAGAAGGGATTTGCACTATGCAATAGAATATGTTTGATTGATGTGATATAATCCATGCAAGGATACTTGGATCTGAAAGGCATGAACAAAAGTATGTATTACTCGAGATTGATTCTCAAAAGGTGAAAAGGATTGCATGTCACATCAAGGCATATGTAACCTCCCGAGAATTATTAAAAAGGATTTTCTTGCATGAAAAAGGGAAATAAATGATTAAACAATAAAAATACCATGATATGGTGTTCGAATTATATTTGATGGAACTGAAAACGTGAAAGGCTCACAACTTTTCAACCTAGCAAAATAGAAGAGAATATTCTCTTTGAGATTCATGTTTTTGGGGGAAAATAGAGAATGAGTGAGTGAGTGAAATTGTATAAATGTGATGAGAATACTCTCGCATAATGGAGGGGTTAAATTTTTCTGAAATTTTAGAAGAGAAATGCGTAAAATGAAAAAAACAAAATTTCCAAGAACTTGTTTGAGAAACCTATTAATTTCTTTAGATTTTAAATAAAATCATGTCAAGATGGTTATAAGTGTACAACCATTGAAAAGCATTGAGACTACAAATAAAACTTTCCCTTTCTGATGAATTTGATGAGTTTTGAGTTAATTGTGTTTGATCATGATAATTTAAATGTCTCGCTTTTAGTTCGATTTGTCAAAGTAGTTATTCATGTTCATGTTACAATCTTATGTTAGGAATCCCTCTGAATCACACAAGACCTTATCCTTGTGGTAGCATTGTGGTAATTACAATTACATTGTGAGGAGAGATTTCATTTCATTATGCAATAAACAATTTTAAATTCACTTTTCTTCCATTTTGTTGATGAAGGTTATTTGTAAGTCTATGAGTGTATCTTAGGTGTGATAGATCGGGGATCCTTGATATTTTATTGAGTATTTGGCATGATATTTTATGTTTAAATTCTTGGAGATTGTGTTAAACTCGTGTATCCTTGGGATTCCATAGGTACACATCTTTTGGTTGAAGGTTAAGTGTTAGTTATTTGGAATGCTCTTATTTTCTCATCCGATAGATCTTTAAACATTTATTAAAAGTTCTCAAAGATTTCGTATAAAATTTACTTTATCTTGCTTAATTCACCAACAAAATACATCCATAACTAATAAATCCTATAAGAACCACCCTTTCTTGCACTGCTTATCCATGAATGCTAAGAATATTTGTTGAATTTACCCATCCTTTACTCAAAATATGTAAGAGCGAGTTGGTTTTATTGTTGTCTTTAGTAACCTAAACCTTGTCTAGGAGGCATCTGCATTTTCTAGGGTGACAACTCGTGAAATTTAGATTATATTTCATTGACCATGTATTCTCAAGCTTATCTCTCAATTTCTGAAAAGGAGAGTCAAATATTGTTGATCCACACATTTACCTTGCAAATACAGGTTACAAAATGGGTCCTCTCACCTTGGTTGAAGGTAGAACCTAAAGTAGTAGGGTAGGTAAAACCCTTAGCATGGTGCTTTCTGAATTATCTAAGATCAAGTGACAAAGAGAGAGTTATACACTTTCCCTACTACAAAATAACTAAAATTTTGATCTATGTGTCTCTAAGCATACTTGCTCGGCTTTTTTATGTTACTTGGATTCAAAGGGAGAACCGATTTTGGTACCAACACCGCTCGACATAATTTCTAAGGACTATTTTTGTAAAAATAGATAAATATTGACCTTAGGTAATATGTGAAGTATATCTCGAATGCAAATCCATGATATATATTTAGTCCTTTATCCTAGTTTGCAAAAAATCAGCTAAATAGGAATTCAACCGCTTGATATTTTCCTGATCCCGAGGAGGCTTTCCATTAAATCTTGCTTGGCTAGGAGTAAATTATAATAAAGGATGAAAATTATCTAAGCTTTGTAGATTTTTTTTTTTTTTTGATTCAATCAACCAGCTTTTTCAATTGGTTTATACTTCTAAGATAAAATATCTTAGTGGTGACTCCGTTCATCCAAGAGAAATTCAAGTAAATACCAGTACCTTAAATTTCTATTTTTGAGAATTTTTGGAAAAATTTGTAGAACTGGAAAGGAAGAAGGTCTTTCTTTAATTTGAATCCAACTAGAAAATTATTTTCTGAATTGGGGAAAACAAGTCAAGTAAGAAGAAAAATATAGAAACCATTAAGTAGTCAACAGACAAAAAATTAATCCCTACTCCTTATTTGAATCAGCCATTAGTTGAAGATTACTCTAGTGTGTTTGATTATTCTATAACACATAGCTCGAGAGGTAACTTGCATACTCTTGGTTATGAGAGAAATTCCTCTACAAATCATCAAGATATTTTTCAATCCCCCTTTCTATTGTTTCAAGATAGTAAGGTTCACTGTGAAAGGGAGTTATTAAGAGATTTATCCCTAGGAGATCCTAATCCATTTCACAAAAATCTAGCAGCTACTACTAACATCTTAAACCTTTTTGTTGTCATTATCCCCATATATAACATGTCTCAAAATCCACCTAAAACCCCCTTTGTTCAAAATATATATCGACCCATAAATTTTAAAGGGACGGTGGGATATGCAAAGGCAATACCGAATGATCTGTGAAATAGGTTACCAAAGTTTCAAGGAAATAATGCTATTAGCGGTGACCAGCATCTCAGAATTTTTGTTAACATCATGGAATATTTTGAGATTGAACATGAGGATGTCTATGTAAAAAAAATTATCCATACTTTATAAGAAGATGCCTGAGATTGGTATAAATTTTTGTTGGATAACTCTATTAATTCTTGGATCGCATTAAAAAATTCTTTTAAGGCACAATATAGTGATAAAAATATTCAAATATTTCCTCTATTTGAATTTAAGAATATTAAGAAAATCCTGAATGAGCCTGTTCAAGACATTAACACTAGATTCAACAAAAATTTAAATAGACTTCCTGTAATATTGAGACCAAGTGATGAGTCTTGCTTGATTAAATATTGTGATGCCTTTGATAAGAAAGCATAATATTATCTCGGGAAAATGACCCTGCAATCCTAAGGAAAGCCTTCACAATGGTAGTAAAAATTCAAAATAATATCAAGGTTATAGGAAATCCTCCTAAGAGGGAGGGTGTTAAATTGAACAAACTTGAGAATCCTCCGCAAGTAAAGAAGTGGGTCTAGAAGAAGTTGTTAAAAACTTGGAGGGGTAGTAAAATAAATTTCATACAAACTTTTCAAGGAAGAGAAGGGAATAGGAAGGAACTCTTAGGGTCATAATTAGCCTCAAGGGATGAATAGATTTGGTGGTCATCCAAGAGGTGAGATTAGAAATGAAGATAGAGGAAAGGGACATATGGGGTTAGGAAGTAAACAACAACCTTAGAGAGAAAATAAACTTGTCCCTGATCCATTGACTGCAAGAGTGTCTATGGTTAAAGAGACACATGTCATTGAATGGTGTGATTGATGTTTCTTACCCCATCCTCCGTGTGATCCAAGTGAAGGAGGTAAGGAGCCTGAGGATGAAACCAATTTTGGAGATGTCTATATGATGGAATGTCCTGATGATTCATGACATGAGGTTTCCTCCACTTAATTAATGAGTGCTTGGACTGTTGAGAGTTTTTAGGATTGTGTTATCTGGGTTTCTCCTTTTCCTTCTACTAGTAATGTTGAGATTGATATGGTTCAGATTTCAAATTGCCTAATCATGACTTTGAGTACTTAAGGGCTTTGATGATTAAGAAATATGATGGTGAAATTCCTTCTAAGGAGGATAGAAAATTGTTAATCAATGTAACAAGTGACTCAAGAGAAAGAATAAAATTAAAGAAACTGAATTGTTAAGATGGGGGCCCACAAACCTAAACCAAAGAATCCTCTCCTCATTAATATTCCAAAGGATCCCCCCAAGAAATATGTACCAATAAAAATCCCGATTAATTCCAATAGACCCAAGAACCTTGCCCAAACCATGAATAATCTTATACCACAAGAAAGGTAACTTACTCTCCTCCCAACACAAGATTACCCAAATATGTCCCCTATGATATTGCTCATATTTTGAGCTAGATTAAATACATTGTGCCCATTGTTGAATTTATTAGGATCTCGGAGCATAAGAAAAGGGCATTAGAGTATTTGGGGTTCAAGGAGGAGGTAGTTCCCCTGAAAATGGACATAAATAGTATGGACACTCCTCTTGTCATTGTAGATTTGGAAGTGCAACATGTATTGGAAAACCTAGGAGAGTCTCTTGAAGTGTATTTGGGTACTTCTCTTGTTGAATCACAACTTGATGTTGATCCCTTTTATACTACCTTAATCATTAAGGACAAACTTGTGCATAATTATATGTTCGATTTAGGGGCTTCATGTAATGTGATGCCTCTTAAAGTAATGAATGAATTGAACATCAAGGTAACAAAACCTTTGGAAAGTGCACAACTATGGATTCAAGGGAAGTACTAGTGATTGGGTATGTGAAAGGTCTAGTGGTGCAATTGGAAACTTATCCTGGTAAGTTTTTAACCATGAATGTAGTCATTGTGGATTTAACTACTAAATGGGGTATACTATCAAGAAAGTGAGTTGCTAGTGTGGGAAGAAATGTGCAGATGGATATGTCATATGCACACATACCTGTAAAAGGGAACCTTGTAAAGTTGTATGTTGAGAAAAAGATGTTACATAATATCAAAGACCCTAACAATTCTTCTTATGAAGTAGTATATGTAGATGTAGATGTTAACAACTTCATTGGCTATGCGGATTTTGAGGAAAATCATATTAATAAGAGTGAGTATCTTAAACAAGTTGGTATCCCATGGACTTTGATGTTTGATGGAGCTTACTCAAATGTGGGAAATGGCGTTGGGGTTTTTATTTTATATCTAAAACAATAGATCTTTAACTTCTCTTTCAAACTTAAATTTGAGTGCACAAATAATATTTGTAAATATGAGGAACTACTCTAATATTTGGGAAATACATGGAGATATGGTATCGGGGACATATCTCATTAAAGGATACTCAAATTCATTGGTCAAACAAGTTAGAAAATGATATGATACAAAAAAATAAAAGGATGAAATAGTATAAACATGCAAGGTATGGGATTTTATCAAAATGTTTGACTCCTTTAACATACTATATCATGATCGAAATCATAACGCTATAGCTAGCGAGATAGGTTAGCAATTCTTTGATCCAGGTATGAAAACCGTATTGTTTCTCCTTACTTTGATAATGATATTAATGTATTGTCAAGACCATTTTTCCTAATAATGTGATACACTTGCAAGTATCTGATGATCATTCCCATGTTCCCGTAGAATGAAGGAGAATTTACTGATCAAATCATTGATTGGGAAGCAATGGTCGTAGTATGTGATAGGAAGACACCCTATTTGGTAAGGACATAATCCAATTGAAAATGAACAAAATTTGCACATGGTTGGTGGCTTTATAATCAAACTTTGATAACGCAGAAATTTTGGTTCACGAAATATTTCACCTCAAGGGATGTGGAAGAACACAATCTAGGAAATGAAGAAAAACCCGAGAAAAGTATGACTAGGCAGTAATTTGAGTAAGGAGGAAAAGAAATCCTACATTGAATAGTTAAAAAATTACAAATATTTCTTCGCATGGTCTTACTCAGAATTGAAATCATATTGGGAGGATCTTTTTCAACATGAGATACCTTTAGAGCATAATGCTAAGCCATTTAGGCAAAAACATAGGTTGATTAATCTACTCCTTTCTCTCAAGATGCATGAAGAATTAAAAAAATCAAGGGATGGAGGGATCTTATAGCCAACAATATACTCTACATGGGTGAAAAACATGGTGCTAGTTAGAAAGAAAAATGGAGACATAAGGCTATGTGTGGATTTTAAAAACTTCAATAAGGCCTCAATCAAAGATAATTTTCCATTGCCTAATATGGATATTATGCTACAAATGGTGACTGGTCTGAGTTGTTGTCAACATTAGATGGATTCTAAGGGTATAACCAGGTGGTTGTAAAGCAATCATAAAGAATCAAAACTACTTTCACCACTCCATGTGGTACCTAGGTATATGTGAGAATGCCATTTTTTCGGATGAATGTTGGGGCTACATTTCAAAGAGCAATAGATGTTACATTATCGGGTTCTATTAATTACTTCATTGCATTTTATTAGGATGATGTCATAATATTATCTAAGAAAATATGTAATCACTTTAGTCATGTAGAAAATATGTTTATTAGATGTAGGGAATATAACATCTCATTGAATCCAAAAAAATCCATTTCGGGGTTCAAAAGGATAAATTTCTTGGTCATGTTTTATCAAAAGAAGGGGTCATGATTTACCTGAAAGAGTGGAAGCAATAGGTAAAGTTCTTGTCCCAAAAATAGGAAAGGGACTCAATATTTCTTTGGTCGATAAATTTTATCGGAGATTCATTTATAACTTTTTAATAAAATGAATATTCCCATTACAAACATGCTAACGAAGGATTATATTATCAAATAGGAAGAAAAATATCTCCAATATTTCACTAGAATCAAAGAGGAATTAAATAATGATCCAAGTGTTAGCAGCCCCGACTACAACAAAGTGTTTCAAATATTTTCCTTTGCCTCTGAAAAAACTATTTCTTTTATTCTATTGCAAAAGGATGAGGAAGGAAATGAAAGGTTAACTAGATTTTTAGTAAAGGCTTAAGGGGGTGAATTAAAGTATACCATCATGGAGAAGAAGGTATTTTATTTGGTAAGAGAAATGAACATTTCCAATCGCTATATCTTGAGCTCTAATATTTTCACCTATGTTCCCCACATTATGGTCAAAAACATTTTATCAAAAATGGATATTTTTAGTAAAATATGTTGGTGGGCGAGTAAATTAAAAGAGTACGATATCGAAATACGTACCACCAAGATAATTAGGGATTTAGGACTTACAAGTTTGATGACAGAGAGAGCAACCTGTAAGTAATGGAGGTTAATGAGATTGAAGAAGGAAATATGGATGTACATTAGAAGTTAATCAATTCCACATGGTATATGGACAATATTTTATATCGGGAATTTGGAGTGTCTAGGTCACTTGGACAAAAATCAAAGGAGGACACTCAAATTTGCCTCCCAAAAATATATCATAACTAATAATGGGTTGGCATGGAAGTATCATCAAGAGATTATTTTGAGATGCATCACAGAGGAAGAGGCTCCTAAATTGATTTCAGAATTCCATGGGGGAGTATGTGGAGGTCACTTTGTTGGAAGAGTAACTACCCACAAGATCTTAAGGGCAAGTTCTTTGTGGCCCACACTTTTTAATGATGTCTCCTTGTTGGTCAGGAAATGTGAAAGTTGTTAGAGGTTTTCAAGAAGAATGAAAGCTTTAGGTGTTGTACCCTATAGCCAGATATCAATTGAAGCTCCTTTTAAACAATGGGGAATGAATATTATTGGATAGATCTCATATCCCTCAAGTTTAGGTCATAAATGGATATTGGTGGCTACCGATTATTTTATGAAATGGGTTGAATCTATCCTCACTAAAATTGTCATGGATTTCATCTGAAATCATATAATTTGTAGGTTTGGAGTACCTACAAAGATAGTTGGTGACAATATAATGAGTTTCAGAGTTAAGCCATTGGTAAGTATGTGCAAATAATATGTGATAAATATGACATATGCTTCTAACTATAACCCTCGGGGAATGGTAAAGATGAATCAAGTAACAATAATCTACTTAAGATAATCAAGAACATTGGAGGTTATCAAAAGGAAATGGGGTGAATAGTTGAAATTTGCTATATGGGCAGATAGAATTATTGCCAAAAGAGACAATGGGAAGATCCCATTTGAATTAGTTCATATATTTTGATCTCTTTTACCCCTACATATGTATTTATCTTCTTAATAGTTAATAAATATTGAGAATGAAGAGGTGAACCCTTATGAGGAAAGGATTAATCAGATAGTTGAGTTGAATGAAGAGAGAAGGGAGTCTCATCAAAGACACCTAAGGTTCAGAGAGAAACTCAAGAAGCTATTCATTAAAAAGGTGCCTCTCGGGAATTTTAGTGTTGTATACCTTGTCCTATTGTAGGATAACAAGCATGATGATAAGGGGAAACATGGTAAATTTGATGCTTTGTTGATGGGTCATTATTCCATTGATATAAGAGTTGGTGAGAAAATATTTTCTGAAGGACCGGATGGAGAATTGCTTGAATTTTCTATTAATGGTAGGAATTTGAAACACTTCTTGGATTGATTCAAAAAAGGTACAAATCATTGTACAATGTATAGTCCTTTTTTGTTTTTTTTTCTTTTTTGTTTTTGTTTCTCTTTTTTTTTCTGGTCTGCATGTGACTAGTTGTCTTGGTTTCGTGTTTTACTCTTATGGGTTTGGATTTTTCTAATCGACCTTTTGTATGTTTCAAATTGAATCCATAACCCAATGGATTTAGGAACTTGTTCTCTTAGGTGTTTGATCTATATGGTTCTTGTGGCACTTGCTGAGGTTACCCATCCCTAGGTCAAAGTCCATGTTAGTGCTCATTTTTATCTTACTCTCTTTTCTAGTGTTTTCCTTCGAAAAAATAACTTTGAATAGATTTCTCATGTGAAAATATGCGTGCTAAGAGATAAGACCATGTTGGATGCAAATGTGAGTCTTTTGTTTAGGATTTGAATCCTCCTTTCCTGTCGAGGAATGTAATAATTATGTTTACTCTGAAAAATCACTATGAAAATCACCCCTCTCGCTCCTTATGATGTTCTTTTGTATTTTGCAGGGCTTAATTTTTTCCTAAGTGGGGAATTAGACATGAAGGGTATCTGTGTGTCCCTTTGCACATCTCTGAAATGGAGAAAATAATTAGTCACTCTCAAGAAGAGACGATCGACCATGTGGTAAAAGTGCAACAGAGCACCCGAAGAAGGAAAAAAATTCAAATATGAAGAGTAAAATCTTGTGGGTCTCCACATGTCACTCAGTAGAGATATTATAAAAGAATAAGAGAGTGAGAGAGAAAATACCAAAATATGTGTGTAGTCTTCATGTGTCATGTGAAGTGGCCACCACCGGTGTGAGAACCAAACAAACAGGTCAAGGACTTGATGTTCGAAAAATTGAATGTGGTTTTTGGTCTCAAGGCATGCGATTGAAAGCATGGCTTAAAAATATAATTGAGGCTCTTAAATGAGGAAAAAAGCATTGGATTTACAATATCATGGGCACCATTGATGAGACCATAGGAATCGAAGAGTTACAATCAAAGCCCTAGGAACAAAAACAAAAGATGGGCCGGTGCGGGGTGATCTGAACATGTAAAACTTAAATTTTCAAACACCATACATGCTTTTATGATGGAAAATGAAGATGTATATGTATAGACTAATGAGCGAGGCTTAGGCTTGCTTTTTATAAAAACTTTCTTTTCATCTAATCCTATTTTTACTCTTGTCTCATGAATTTTTGTATCATTTTGAAATTGTTGCTCTCAAACATGGATGTAATTTTATACAAGGCATTAGAATTTTATATGGCTTTGATAAAATTGTAAAATCCATTATCGAACATATGTATTAATGTAATGGTTTGAGTTTTCTGTGTTGTGCAAAAGGAAAAAATGGGGATTCTATAGAGTCCCCTATCCATGATAGATAAATATATTCTCAAAAATTACATAAAAAGGGGAAAATAGAGTGAATAAAATCATTAAGGGGTTTCTATTGTTTCTCTTACTAGTGGAGGAATCTTGTTCGATGAAGATGTTCTTCTTTGACATGAATTCATTTGAACCTGTGATGTCTAAACAAATACAATGGCCCTATATTATTCTTAGACATCTCCATATCCATCAATGATTCAAGGGACATTTTGGGACCATCCATGATATTCCCACTTGATATTCTCCCCGATAAGAATATACCCACTCCAAAATATTTGAACCACCCGTGAAGAACATTTTCTTTCCTTTCTCCTTGTGAGGAGTAGACTTATCCAGAGTAGACTAGGGGGAAACATCTGGAGTGATGGGAAGAGTGAGTGAGTATTACATCCCACGTACCCATTGGAACAAGAAATTTGGAATTAGAGTCACCCCTGACTCCTCGTAAAAGGTGGATGCTCTCTTGGTAGAGGAATAAACAAAGCTATTGATAATTTTCACTCCATAAAAATATCCCATTGCACTAAATGAATGAAAGGTTAAAAAGTGGACATGCCCTTGCCTCCCTTCGCTACAAATAATGATGTTTTGGAATGATGGGGAGATGAATTCTCTAAATCCTCCTCATCGAAATGATAATTGGGGGTTGAGAGCTTGATTCCCCCCTCTTTATTTGTGATGATGATGCTAGTATTGTGGATGGTTTTGATGCCATAGGTCCTCCTTTACATTTTTCCATATAAACAATTCTCCACTCCAATTCATCCTTCTTATGAGAAATGGAAGACACAGTATTAATTAAAGACATGTTGTATAGTAGATGTACGATTCCTTGGGAACCTCTTTTTCAGCACAAAATTATCACATCACAAAAAGGGACACTCATATATTCAACCATGCACACAAAGCAGGCCTCTTCTAAATCCATAATTTCTTCGGCTCTTTTGGAGATTTCTAATGTTCCTACTGAAATATATGGTAGTACATGGATTGGAAGGCTCAGAATAAAATATTGATCTTGATCAATCTCAGGAGGAGTGAGAAGAAAACTTGCTAATATGTCAAGGGCCCTTTAGTATCCCCTAGGTCTGCAATATCAAACAAATCCCTAACAAAGCCTTCATCTGGACCATGTAGGTCAAAGATTTAGTTTAGGTATTCTAAAGAAATATCTTTCAAATTTTTTCTATAACCACACTAGTGATTATGATGAAAAAATCTCTACAAAAATTCTTCACTTTCAAGGTTGGAAAAAGGATGCATATTGGTGAGAAAGTAGAGTTGAATTTATAATGAGGATGGCACTTGTAGGTTGAGTCGAGAAAAAAAAATTCCATCAAATGAAAGAAGATTATTTCTCATCTCACACAAAGGAAATAAATTTGAGAAGGGATTAACACTATGCAATAGAAGATGTTTGCTTCATGTGATATAATCCACGCAAGGATACTCGGCTCTAAAAGGCATGAACACAAGTATGTACTATTTGAGATTGATTCTCAAAAGGTTAAAAGGATTCCATGTCACATCAATCCATATGGAACGACTTGAGAATGATTAAAAATGAGTTTCTTGCATGTAAAAAGGAAAGAAATTATTAGAAAATTGTCAATAGGAAGTGACATTGGAGTGAAAAATGTGAATGGCTCACAACTTTTCAACCTAGAAAAATAGAAGAAACAATTCGTTTGGAGATTCACGTTTTTAGGGGAAAAAGAGAATGAGTGAGGGAGTGAAATTGTATAAATGTGATGAGAATACTATCGCATAATAGTTGGGTTAAAATTTTCTAAAATTTTAGAAGAGAAAGGCATACGATGAGAAGAACCATTTTCCCAAGAACTTCTTTGTGAAACCTGTTAATTTCTTTAGATTTTATATTAAATCATGTCAAGATGGTTACAAGTGTACAACCATTGATAAGCATTGAGGCTGCAAATAAAAATTTCCCTTGCTGATGAATTTGATGAGTTTTGAGTTAATTATGTTTGATCATGAGCATTGTTATGTCTTCTTTTAAGTTGAGATATTTTAAAGTAGTTATTCATGTTCCTATTGCAATCTTATGTTAGGAATCCCTCTAAATCACACAAGACCTCATCCTTTTGGTAGCATTATGGTAATTGCAATTGCATTATGAGGAGAGCTTTCATTTCATTATACAATAAATAGTTTTAAATTCACTTTGCTTCCATTTTGTTGATGAAGGTTGTTTGTAAGTCTATGAGTGTATCTTAGGCATGATGGATCAAAGATATTTGATATTTTATTGATTCTTTAGCATGATATTTCATGTTTAAATTCTTAGATTTTGTGTGAAATCGTGTATCCTTGGGCTTCCATAGGTACACATCTTTTGGTTGAATTTTTAGTGTTAGTTATTTGGAATTTTCTTATCTTCTCATCTAGAAGATCTTCCAACATTTGTTATAAGTTCTCAAATATTTGGTATAATCAACTTTATCGTTCTTAATTCCCAAAAAAATACATCCATACTTGATAAATCCTAGAAGAACCACCCCGATTGCACTTCTTATCCATGAATGCTAAGAATATTTGTTGAATTTATCCATCCTTTATTGAAAAAATGTAGGAGTGAGCGAGTTTAATTGTTATCTTTAGTAACCTAAACCTTATCTAGGAAGCATATGCATTTTATAGGGTGACAACTCATGATAGTTAGATTATTTTGCATTGAAAATTTCTTCTCAATGTTATCTCACAATTTCCTAAACGGAGAGTCAAATATTGTTGATCCACTCATTTCCTTTGCAAATACAAGTTACAAAATGGGTCCTCTCACCCTAGTTGAAGGCGTGGAAGCTAAACTATAGAGTAGTTTAAACCCTTACCATAGTTTTATCAAACTTCTCCAACCTCAAGATACATAGAGTTAGTTAGAACCTTCCCCGCGTACAAAACAACTAAAATTATGATCTATCTATCTCTAAGAATCATGGTCAACTTGTTGATGTCGCTTGGATTTAAAGTGAGAACTGATTTGGGTACCAAAAGAACCAATAACTTCATGCACATCTTATAGAAATAATTGCATAGATTGATGGGTCTGAAGTTTTTAAAATCATTAGAATTTGGATTCTTTGGAATTAGGGCCAAATATTACAATTCATATCTTTCAACATTTTCTTGTTTGTGAAAAACATTTGAATTACTAAACAAACATCACTCTTCATATGTTCGAAAAAAAATTGAAAGAAAAATGCCACAAAACCATCGGATCAAGTTCCTTGTCTAGGCTCATATTATTCAACATGAATTAAATTTCCTCAATAGAATTAACTTTAACCAATATGCAATTGTCAATATTCGTTACCTTCTCGAGGAATTATCTCTAGAAAGGAATATTCCTTGGAACTATTAGAAATAGAAGAAGAAGATAGAAGGCCACTGTAGAAAGAGATAGCAATGTGGTAGATCTCCCCAATTTCAGTTATGGTGGTTCCTCCTTCACCATTAATGCTTGAGAGTCAATTTGATCATATTATTTTCAAGGTAGCAATGCACAAAAGAATTTAGTGTTCTTATCACCCTCCTTGAGCCATTGCACTCTAGATTTATGTCTCGAGAAGGTATCCTCTGATTACAAGGTGTTATGATAGTCCACAATTAGTTACTTCTCTTTTTCTTGACTCTCTACCATTATTTCATAGCTTGAGTCCTCCAAAGAATCCTGAAAAGCTATTATTTCACATTCTAGAGAATTCCTTTTTCCAAAAATATTATCAAAGCATGTTGTATTCCATCCTTTCAATTGGTTCTTCACATTACATAATAATAGTTCCTTGGATCTTAATATTCCACCTATCTTGGAAAATTTTGGTGATATCCTCATGCTGCTGACCACATTTTTCAAATATAAAGGGAGTTATGCTTATATCCTTTTTTCACTATGGAGAGTAAGGGTTATGATCAAAGACAATTCTAGGCAAGGAGTAGATACATGGATTCTTATCCAACTATCCCCATAAGGTAAGATCCCTATCTAATTTGACTTGTATTAGTTGATACCCTTTTCTTTTATTAGACCACGTATACTTTTCACCTTTAAGATATTATCCAATAGTTTATTTTCCATTATGAAATCCTGTAGGTCTTCCATATTTTCAATGTGATCAATATTCCCTCCCTTCTTCTTGTTAGGAATTAAAGGAGTATTGAAATCCCCCATCACAATCCATTGTGTCCCAACATTAATTCCATGGAATTTGGAGAGGTGATTACAAAAGTGTTTTCTCTCTTTTTTTGATTTGTAGCATAAATGTTCTACATAGCCCGCATTTCCTTGGATTTCTTATCTTTGAACAACATAGCCAGATGGTTCTCTTTTATGAGTAAATTCCATCCATTAAGTTTGTCTGGATTCAACATAATAAAGCATACACCACCAAGTAGCCCCTCTAGAAATCACATCCACCGATTCTTCCTTATACCAACAACTATTCTTAACTTGAAAAAACTAATCCTCCATTTTAGTTTCATAAATAATCATAACATCATATTTATATTTAAATATAATCTTCTTGATGATCCTATATTTAACTAGGTTCTTCAACCCTCTTGAATTCGATGATATAATATTCATTTAGGAACTTGATATTGTTTTCTTCTAAATATCCTTGCATCAAGTTTAGATTGGGTTGCATCATCAATATCTCTTTGGTTTTTCTTCCTTGGAGCTTGTTTGTTGGAGTCTGCGAGAGCTCACATCAATTTTTCTTTCGGAGTAGATTTCCCCATTATTATGCCCATGTTTGTCTAGTTTTTCAAAGAGTCTAAAGGAATTTTTCTTTTCCATCATATTTTTCCCCTTTCTCACTCTTTCCGAATCGTATGTATATCTTGGATAGGATATATCATTTCATCTATACTAGTTTTGATCCTATTAGCTTATGAATCTTATACAAATCCACCATTAGGAATATTCAAAACTTCCTCATAGCCCATCAACTTATCAAAGGGATTGGAGCAAGGGCCTAAAACTTCCTCTAGATTTTATTCTTCATTTCTTCTCTTCAAGATTCTAATTTTATTTATCTCACCCAAAAGGGGTCCCAAATTTGTCGCTTTATCATCCTTTCCACTTGCAAGTGATTTTTAGCTACTTGAAAATGAGTATCATAAAAATACTTTATAAAATTATTTCTATTTCTTATTTCAATGAAGCCATCTCCAAGAGATCTAGGACCTTGGGATGCTTCAAACTAATCTTCATATTATTGATTGTTTGCATTATCATCATTTATTGTAACACCCTTATTTAGGAATAGAAATCCCGACTTTTTAGGCACATGTGTCTCCATTCCTTTTCCTTTGTCTAATACATTACCTTGTTTTGGTATCTCTTTATAAAACTTCATGATTGCCATTTTTATTGTTGTTTAACCTATCATTATAGGGCCAAAACCCATAACAAAATATTATTTTTCATTGACTTTTCGGTCTCACATAATCTGTTTACTTGGTAGACATTGGCTCCATGAACTATATTAGTTGTCACATCTATAGTACATCATTGTGTCAAATTCATACATGAAGGCATCAAATATATTGTTTTTTTTTACTTTCATCCATACAAATATTGTAATCATGATGTTCATACCACACTTCCTACTTCATGAAATGATACTATTAACGACCCTCAACCTATGGATGAACTGCCTCATTTTCCACCGCTTGAAGGTGTTATTTGCATGATATATATTGTTTCTTATAAACCATCATCTCCACTTGCTACTACTACTAGTATGATTCTCTATAAGGGTCCTATCCATTCTACGAGACATCGATCTATCCCATGTAACTTCACATGTACCACCTCCATTAGCATGCCCACCATTTACATGTATGATTTTTATGATTGTCATACTGGGATTGTATTCCATTTATTCCTACTTGTGAAGTTAATATATGTTCACATGATGGTTTAACCAACTAGGTTTCACTTTTTAGGACCTTTATCCTCATACGCATGATCCCCATTTATATTATGGATTCATCATCATCGCTTACTCTTATGGTTTACATGTCTTTCATCTAAAAGTATACCTTATGTGCTCTCCTCGCTCTCCTCTTCTCCCATTAGGGCAGCCTTGGCTTGCCTATATAGGAGGCATAGTGGACCATGATCATATTAATATCTCATTTCCTATTCCTTTTGTCCATTTATTCATTTGCAACATCTCCTTTCTTGGATATTAAAAAATATCACTCGTTGGTGTTTACAGAGAGATCCCCATTTCCTCCTTTTAATGAGGAAGAATATACTATGGGAATCTACAACTTGCACCTTAATGACTCCTTACTTGATCAACTTGACACTATTTCTTATCACATATTAGATGCTTCACCATTAGGATTTGACCATGACACGATGACGTCTTGGATGCCACTACATGAATTTTTTTCTTTATCATACACACTCTTGGGTGGAATTTTCTTCACACCCATAGTATCAACACATGTCTCATATTCACATCAAACTCCTAGTGTAAACATCCTAATAATCACCTAATTTGACCATTACTTGATAACGCACTCTTGTGCTTCGGTTCACATTTGACCGTTGAGGGCGTCCTATAAAACCGAACCTCACACACTTTACATTTCACCATTTACATATCACCTTACCTCATCACTACATCTATTACACATATTACACATCCTACTTATTGAATTATAAACATTGCACTCACTACTCAATGACTCACTCTAGTCTCATGATCCATACAAGACAGGTTGAGGGTATATACATCACAAAAAGGACCACATTACACTCATAAATTCAACCATTTACTATTTCCTCATAGAACATTCTTAGGTTAGTGATACATGTCATAGGCTACATCATCACTTCCTCTAGAATCATTTAGTGATATACATCATAGGCTACATCATCACTTCTCCTACTCATCTTGTAGTGATATATGATTTAGGATAGATCATCACACATTTTCACACCTCATCTCTATGTCGCACATCATCACTACACATTCATCACACCATGCTACATACAACACATAATTCGACCATTTCCCGATGATGCACTCTCGTTTACGGTTCATTCTTGATTGCCAAGGGGGAATAAACAAATGAACATCACTGCATACAACTCCATTCACTCAAGAGGCACGCTCCTCCTATCATTCACTCTTCAATCCATTCCATCCATACACAACATATTACATATTTTTGTTGCATTTAATATTTCTTGCATTTACATGTACATGTTCATTTTATTACACATGCTAGACAAATATCTTGTATGTCATCATGTTTATCATATACATATCCACGTTCACTTTCCTTTTTATGTATGACCATATATTAGATAGGTCCATTACATTCAACATGTATTCTTGGTGCAATACCTAGTGCCGGTACATACATATAATGGATCTTGGGTGCATCCAATTTCATACACTACATGTGCTATTATTTCATTTTGTGTCTTAGTACACTAATTTATCATATTCTACATGCTTTGAAATATTTTTATATTTCAAACATGATAATGGGTGCTTCTTGTGTAACATTTTTTTGTGGGACTAGTTTTCACTATGGTTATCTATTATATTTCTTATAATTGCTTGTCATTATATGCCATTATTTGCAGGCTTTTCCCTTTATTTCATGCACAAACTTGTTTGTTTTACAACAAATGCATCCTTGATTGTCTTATGATGCCATAAGTGGTGTCCCATGTTTGTAACCCAATTTTCATGGTCTACATTTTCTTCTTGCGTTTTTTATCTTACACATTGTTTTTCTGTCTTACACTTCATCTTCTACATGTATGTTTTTCTTTTCTTGTAAAAACACTTGTATCCCATACACTTTTTTTCATGTGCCTTGGTTTTTACCAAGAACATCCCCTCCCCCTGTAATGAATAGTTTCAGTAGTTGGTCCCTTTTTGGGCCGCATCCTCCTACAACAAGGTCGTATGTGCCCCCAAAGAGAGGGCTGTCATTTAGGTGAACTAGTCACCCCATATAGAGTATACACAATACAGTACCAATACAATATAGTTATCATATTTTGGGGCTTAGAAGAAGGCATGGGTCCATGACACGGTGAATTTACATAGATTACCTAAGACTAGGGGGCATATCACACAATGACATGGTTTAGTGCAGTCTACAGGGCTCTACAGAGTGGATTTTACAGGAAAAGTTGTCCTTAACACATCCATTGGTACACATAATCTATAGTGGTGTTTTAGTTTGGGAATAAGTTATAGGTTATAGGATAACATCATACTTTCCTCTCCACACCACTTCTACCATGGTGTCATATTTCCCAAAAACTAGACAATACAAAGATCTCTAAAGTTTCGGAAGCATATTCGGGTTGGATGATAAAATATACTTTCCTCCCTACACTACTTTGGACAGTGGCATGAGATCAACCAAAAACTTGCACTTCATCTGAAATATTCTTTCTATACCCTCTTTTGTTCATCATAGATTAGGTTCACATGTTCCTTGTTCACATTTTTAACATTTTATTTTATATACTTTCTTACATTCTTTTATACATATACATGCGTATTTGACTATTTGATCGTTTTACCTTTTACAAGTCCATCTGTATGGGAAGAAAGAAGTCAAAATACAACAAAAAAACACATTGATACTAGAATCATGTACATCACACACATCGCCATGTACACATGCACCTTCTCCCTAGGTTCATTTTCATCACTCTTTACAATTTTTCATTTTGAATGTCTAGGCTCCATATTTTTATCACTCCACACTTTTTCTAGTACCTCAAAAATATTTCTATATACATCTACATGGATATCATGTACGTATCTCTATCTACTTTATGTTATCAAGCATTCTTCTTAGTAACATAAAGTGGGGGAAAATGTATACATAATATCAAACACTATGTAATTTTCTAGTCTCTATCGCATACTACTATTTGTTGTTTTCTTTTCCTACTTTTAGTCTTGCACTTTTAAAAGTCTAGTATGTCTTTTCACACTTTAGTTTTACTCTTTTGGACTAGAGCACCTAGTCAAGACACACCGCCCAGGGAGCCATAGTCCCCTCTAGGAGCCTCGATCCTCTTTAAACTTTATTCTCACTTTTTGGGTCCTTTCTAGCCATTTGAGCATCTCATATTTTTGGTAGTTTTCATTTTTGAGGTTAATTAAAAAATTAAAGTGAAGGAATCATATAAAAATAAAGTTATGTGATCATATTAAGGGGCCAAACACTAAGCACTAGTTATCACCATCCGAAGGTTGTATCCATTGATGCTTCTATTGATCCATTTTGATCCATTTAGCTCCATCACAAAGGAGAAAGGTTGGTTATTATACATCACACTTCATACAAGGGGATTTTATTCTATTCCATGCACACATTATTAACATTCTACATGTAGCTACTCGGTCTCTACTTTGTAGTGCAAAACTCAGTAAAACCACCATTGTGTCATATGAGGACAGTCTGAACCCTTCATACGCATCTTTAGTTTTTAGGTTTTTGATGTTTTGTTTGAGGTTTTGCAGATAATTCTTTCATTCCATATTTATAGTGACATCCAATGAAGTTCAGTGACATACATGTGACAAGAAGTGAACAAATGTGAAGCTCTAACGACCTATTAGCACCTATTTCTAGCCATTTTCATAGACAAAGGAACCCATATTTAATACCGAGTTCCCAGATCACCCCAATCCCTTTTCTAGGCACAAAATTCTATCCAAATCACTCATATCTACATTTTCTCGGGATCTTGTGTGACGGTCTCACATTCATGTTCATCCGATCTCCATTCTAAGATAATCTCATGACATCTTTGAATAATATAAGGCTATTACAAACCTCTTTGTACATTAGTTTTTCATGTTTTTATTGTTTAGTTTTCTTGAGTTATTTCCTTCATTCATTTATTTGCTATTTTGTAAACTTACATTATATTAGGCTAGGATATTACATTTTAGCATAATCACCCAATAGCTTGACTTTGAAGGGGTGGATAATAGAGAAATAAGAATTGAAGGAATCGTTGATCTTGGAGAACTGAGGAATTCTTCCATGATCAAATTAGAATAACATAAAAAATCAACCAAGCAATGGTTTGATAAAAAGGCCAGAGTTTAAGATGTTTAAGGTTGGTGATTTGGTCTTGAAATGGGATGCTGATAGAGCTAAACTAGGAAGACACTCCAAGTTTGATGAAATTTGGATTGGTTTTTATATCATCAATGCTTGATTAGGTTGTATATTATCAATTCTTTCAAAGAATCCAACTCTTTCGAGTTGTTTGATCTTGATGGAAATGTATTGGAAATCTTAGTCATGGGAATTATCTAAAGCACTCCCATTAAATTTTCTTGTTGCATCATGTACATAGTAGATTAGCATTCAAATTCCTCCATGTGTTTGAAGCACATTATTTTTTTGGTATTATATGTATGTTTTTAGTTAAAGAAGTGCATTGTGCACACTCTGCATGATTTACTTAAAGCATGTAAGACTTCCTATTTTGTACATAGTTTTGTGACTTGTTGTGGTTATATGTTTTAATTCAGATAAGGTTTTCTAGGGCCAACTAAAAATTTGGGGTAGCTTTCAAAGTGCATTTTTCAGCCCCAAGAGATCATTTTTCATCCACGGAGGAAAGGGTTGAAGTTTCGGGTTTGAAACAATTTAATAGTCTCATAAAATCTAATTTAGAAAATTCTATAAAGAGATGGCCAATTTGGGATTCAAGGTAGCTTTAGATAAGGAAGAGAAGTATTCATGATGAAATTAGATAGTTGGAGTAGTTTCAAAGTTTGATTCGAGCTTCACATATTAAGGTTAGGCTATTACACTTTAGTACTCGGTCCATGTGGGATTGGGGTACACATTTAAAATCAAAAATTATTTTTTTGAAGTTTTGGGCTCGAATCCATGCCCAATGGATGCATAAAAACTACTAGTCAATTATAGCAAATAAATTACCCTTGAAAGTCACCAAACCGTAATCCTAAATTTAAACACCGGATCAATTTGGATAAATCATTCAAATTGTACTTAACCATTTTTAAAATTTTGAGACATTTAGACAACCATCAAATTTCACTTCCTAAAAGCACTAGCCATTGGCATTTAAAAACCCGAGGAGACTTAGCTAATTCATTATCATGTTTTATTTAAAATATGATAAACATCCATTTGGCCATAAATTTCAATGCCAAGTATCAACAATGCCACGTATATGGATTTCACTTCCCTTAAAGTGATTGAACTCCGAGAGACCTCAATTGTCTAGAGTGAGCCACAATTAATAATCTTTTGGAGTCATTATAGGTCAATGAAACACACGACAGGTGAAGGGGTCGATATGTGGAGAGTATCCAATAGATGTCAAGGGAAATGCATCACCTTTATGGTAAATGGTGAGCAAATGGACCCGATTGGACCTCAATTCTACGAAATTATTTGTGTTGGAAAGGATTTTGGGTCTAGTTATGGGAAGAGGTAGATTCACCGATATAGGTGGCCTAACCAAATGACACCAAATCTTGAAATATCAAAATTCCAAGAGTACACGTGATGGATTTATGGATTTATTCAAGGAATATGCACCGAGATAGACACTGAATGCCTTTAAATGAGCTATAATGGATAATTTTTTGGGTATTCCCAACCCATGTAATCAATACAAAGAGGGCGGTGACACATTTCTATACAGACCGGTTGTTTAATTTCACACAAGTAAGAAGTTACGATGTGAAGAAGAAGCCAATAAAAATAAAAATAAAAGAAAAATAAGATTGAAATGAGACACACATGGAGATTCCTCATTGTTCAACACTTGAGTAGGTAGAAGCATGATAGAAGAGGTCAATAAAAATTCGACATGCGAAGTAGTATGGAGCTTTCTATTGGCTCATGCTTCGCAATGTTCCATCAAGGTTATCAGTGGTCTAACATTGGGAGGGTATATGGTACAAGATCAATGGTCAAGGTAGGGGACATGTATCATCATTCTAGTTACCATGTAGGTGATGGGCTCCCATAGATGTAAAGTCCCAGGAATGATACATGATTTAAAGAGTTTGAGGTTCGATAACCCCCTCGTAATGAATTAGAAAGGAACATGTAAGTATAGGTTAATCCCATGACCTAATGGGATACTTGACACATGGAAAAAGCAAAGAAATGCACATATAGGCAAAGAAAGTATCCAAGTCCAATCAAAAGTTGCCATGTGTCACATTTTTGTGCTTCCTAACATGTAAAAATTCAAGTGGCCATATCTTTCAATGTAGAGCTCCAAATATAGAAAAATTTATATCGATGGAAAGGTATCATTGAGCCCTTGAATTTTGCATCATCAGAATTAAATTTGGAAAATATTTGATATGTTGAAAAGAGGAGAAAATTTTTGGTCCATTAATGTGTAGTTATAGGTAGTTTAACCACTTAAATTAATAATGGGTGTAACATTTTCATTTCATGTTTCTACTGGCATGTTTTAGAGCTTTACGAGGGCCCATTTTCCTCTGCTAGTTGGTCATTTTGGAAATGGGTGGTTGAAACCATTAAGAAACAACATGTAACCTCTCTCTCTCTCTCTCTCTTCTCTCCATAGATTCTATAAATTCAAGTCCGTAGGCATATTGGAGGAGGAGATCTAATAAAAAGGAACTCTTTCCAAATTTTTCTAGAGATTTTATGAGTTGCAAGCCTTAACCTTTGATGTTTTGTAAGGTGATTATTTCCTTATTTCTTGCATTATAATGAATTGTGCATCCCTCGGAAATAAAACGCATGTTTTGTGTCTTGTATCTGCTCTAACTTGTGTTGTATTACATTTATTTTCTTTCATTGCAATTATTCATGTATTGTGCATACTTTATTCTTCTTGCAGGGTTCAAATATTTTGTGCTCCATGAAAATGGTCATTTGAATGTTGTTTTGGATTATGGAACTTTTTATTCCCTTTGTTCCTCCATTTTCCCTCTCATATTCACTCATTGTATTGTCTTCGCCTCTTATTTTTTGAGTTAGACCATCCCTTAGCTTAGGCTTTTAATTTTATGTATCCTCCTCTAGCACTGGTCCCTTGAAAATATAGGTTAGTGTTAGGTAGTTGTGTTACCCTTTCTAGGAGTAGTTTTATCTTAGCAATAGGTAGAGGCGGATGACATTCTCTCGAAGGCTTGTATAAGTTTGAGTCCCACAACTTTGAGATAGTACCATATTTCCTCAAATCCCTAGATAAATTTGATTTATGATTGGTGCAATTTTGAGATCCAACATATTTAAAGAAGTTAAAAAATTTCAAGAACCACAACATTTACACTCTTCAAATTGTAACATCTAAATAATTTACATAATTTTTCTTCCACTATATCAACTAGATCTCACTCATACTAATCAAATGAGTGTAATTTTCACTTTCATGGGGCCCAAATAAAAATGGAAAACATACAATTCCACAATAAAACACCATGAAAATTAGCCTTGAGACAAGTAATCGACAACAATTATAATAAAACCAAACATATACATAATTTGATAACTATTAGACTACTTTCGGATAGAGAAAAAGATGTATTTAGTTTGTCACTTTTCCTTGAAATTCCAATAGATCTTCCTCCGTAGTTTTCTTATATTCATACAAGAAGAGTTGTTGAATGAAATATGAAGAAATAATCCCAACTGATTGAATAACATGGTCATTATATGATATTTCATTTGATATTATTATTAAAAAAGTGAGTGAGATGTAAATATTATTATTTCAGAATTGATATGGAAGTAAGATGAGTGATTTTGATCTTAAAAATTGGTCAAATGTTTTGGACCTACAAAGAAAAGAATTCCATGTATCTTACCATGTATGTCTATCTCAAGATTTGTGTTACTTTGCAACAGGAGCTCCCACAATCATATAGTCAAAAATTCCTTTACAAATTGATGTTATAAAAGTTTTGTTTCCATGGATGTTATATAAATTTATTGTTAGTATTAGAGCACGAGAAAATGGTATTCAAATCCACAATAATCTCATGATATACCTATATAATCTTCTATGGTCCATAATTGGTAATGGTTGACAATATGTTGTGAGTGATTTCTCAAACTTAACTCGTGTATAGGTGTAGTGCCTTATAGTAAATATGAGAAATCTTACATGATCAAAATATATGGATGTAAGTAGATGGATAAATTTAATGATCCCCTAACCTAATTTCACAACTTAGCTATTTTAAAACTTGAATATAAGAGGGTCCACCGAGTTGACCAACATTCATGATGGTCTTGGATACTTTCCTTCGAGTGGATACAATAGGCGGATCATGCTACCATGCATTGGAAGAGAGTACAATAGGCGGACTAACCGAGATGAAGAGATTGATGACATTGAATATCCAGAGTTAGCCCCATGTTTTTGGATAGATTGGAATAAATTTAGGAGTACTCACATTATGTCTTTGGCATGAAACAAGGATAATCGCGAGAATGATGGATATGTGGATGTAGTGAGGGAGGGTTATACAATAGTGAGATAAAAATCATGTCTATAAATGATGATGGTGATGAGAATGTGGAACATTTTTTTCATTATTTTTTTATCGGGGATACATGGTTCTTTTGTATATGCTTCGATCTATTCTAGTCACAAACACTAGTACTTAATTGGTTGTTTTCTATATTAACTTCTACATGTATAAATGAGGAAGCTCCAAGAATAAAGGGTGAATATATGGAGGTCACTTAAAATGGTTTCTTCATCATTATATACCTCTACACATTCCCACAAGAAGAAGGTGGAGAAACTATGATCCTACACCTTAAATATTTATGCTTTTTCTACTATTTGTCACACCTCTAGTAATAAATTCTTGAAAACAATATCAAATTTTGCTTATAAATATGTAAATAACCATGTGAACCATATTAGTGTTAATAAATTTGAAAATAAGATGACAATCAAATTAAAAAAACATTAAAATTATTTGATATCTTCAAAAGAAAGCGGTTTTGGCACATTGTAGAAAATCTGCAATCTTAAATAGTGAACAAAAAATAAACGAAATAAAAATTGCAAATAAAAACAAAGTAATTTACTCAAACCAGCTTTCTTGTGTGTAATCAATTAATTCCTTCATACTCGGATATTCGGCTCAAATTACAATCAAGACGTGTGTGCAAATGTGTGTATTCCATGTGCATCTACTTCTTCCTATGAAGATTTCACACTTCTGTGTGTGCATACAAAGAAAATACAATTGTTGTTATTTAAATAAAATAACTCACCCTAAACTTAGCTAGGAACTTCTCTTAAACAGAGATCTCCAAATCTGAACTAGATTCTTCTAGTTCTAACTCATACATCAAACTAATTGACTCATTCTTAACTACTAAAATAGAACTCAACTCAAACTATAAGTCTAACAAGCTACGAACTGTTTATAGATAAATTCAAACTGATGCTAACTCAAACTTACTCTATAGGAGAAATTACATGTTTTACATGCATGCATATTTGAAAAAATCCTACTTACTTTCAAACCTATAGCTTTCACCATTCTGGAGGTGCATTTGTATTTCTAGATATGTCATATACAAGATCACAAACTCCTAAAGAATCTCTCAAATATTCAAAAAAATCATTTTCCAAATGCTTTGTAAAAATTTCTACAAAATTATATTTGGATCTACAAAATTCAAGATGAATTTACTTGTTGTTCACCAAATCCCTCATGAAATGATACCTCGTATCAATGTGCATGCTCCTCTTATGAAAAACACGATTTTTCAACAACACTATTCCTAAGCCATTGTAGAAAAAACTTGCGTAGATTCCTCTTGATTCTGTCTCAAATCATGAACACTCTTATCATCCATAAAACTTGACATGTTGCTCCTATTGCTACTACATACTCGCCACTCTTATCATCCATAAAACTTGACATGTTGCTCTATTGCTACTACATACTCGCTTCTCCCGAAGATAACGTGACAATGGGATTCTTATTTGATGCCCATGAAACCACTTATGTTTAAAAGTGAAAAGTATAGCCGGATGTGCTTTTTCGATCATCTATAACTCCAACACAATCACTATCTCATGTACCCAATTAGTTTGAACTCATCCGAACTTGACTAAAGAATTCCATGATTTTTTGTTCCACACACATACCTCAATATTATTTTTCCATCTTTCCAATGTGAATTCTTTTGGATATTTCATGAAACTTGATGTGAGGCTCACACTATACACAATACCGGCCTTGTGTCCATCAAATACATAATACTTCCACCAAATTTTTAGATAGTGTTGTATCTAGAAATGATCCACCTGTCCTATTTTCTTTACTTCAAACCTACAACAACCAATGTTGGAGATGGCTTACAATTCAATATGTTATACCTTTTCAAAACATCATTATCATAGTTTCCTTGTGAAATAGAAACTTCTTCTTTTAATTTTTGAACTTTAATGCCCAAAAAAATATGCGTAAGACCAAGATCTGTCATCTTAAATTCCTTCTTCACGACCGATTTGAATGAATCTATAGATAGATGTCCAAGAATGATCAAATCATCTATGTATAAACAAATAATGAGAATCATACCTTGCCCACTTATCTTGGTGTATAAGGTATGCTTACTGCTACTCATACTCAAACCATTCTCAATAAAATAAGAATCAATTATATGGTACTAAGCTCTACGTGATTTCTTGAGACCATATAGTAGTTTCCTCAATATTTATACTTTTTCTTCATGAAATTAAATCTTATAACCCTATATTTTATTCACATAACCTTCCTCTTCAAGGAAACCATTCAAGAATGATGATTTAACAAACATTTGATAAATAGGCAATTTTCTTTGAAATAAAATTGCTAAAACTATTCTTACCGTATCTAAATGTGCTACTGGTGCAAACATTTCATTTTAGTCAGCTCCATATTTATATGTAAAACCTTTTACAACTAGCCTTGTTGTATGTGTTGGGAATATGGACTGCAGAAATGGAAACAATTCCCTAAAATCTACAACAATAGAAGTGTAAAATAAATAAATTCAAATCAAATCAAACTACAAAAAAATTAAAAAATGTGTACTTTGGTTCACCCAATCCACCAAAGATAGAGATCTCATATATATAATGAACAAGAGTACAAACCAACTCTTTTACACAAGAGTAAAATGCATCTCTCCAAGAGTATCTCCTCCTCCAGATCTCTAAATGGATCTACATGAGTGCACTACAACCATGCCTCCCAACCATCACAAGATCTCACATAACCAAGAACTACTACATCTCTGAACTGCAACCAAGCTCTCATGTGAATCTACAAACAAGACCTCTCAAATGGGTCTACCAATGTGTTACCATAATTTTGCACCAATAAGTAAGTCTCTCCTCCATCAATACATCAACCTATGAAAATATGAAGACAACCTCCTCTACAATATTATATATGCATGAATCAATAATACAACATGATCTCTTGGATCTACGATACAATATCGATAACCTATGGATCTACAAGAAGAAACTCAATACATATCTCACAACAACAAGTGGATATCTAAGAAGAAACTCTATTTTCTTTACATACTATGCAAGTCATTATAATGAGGCAATAACAATACAAGGGAAATATAGTAGAAGACATTATAATCTTCTCACCATTCAAATGTACCTATTATTTCCTTCTCATGTCTCATGCTCTCCATGAATTATTTGTCTTCATGTAACCATATTTTTATTCTTCTTCTTCTTCATCCTCTCAATGAAGGATTCCAAATGGAATAATAATCAATTACATGTTATCTCTCTTCTAACCCTATATTTCAAGCTTATATACCAATATCAAAAGTTAGGGGACCTTATCTATGTAATTAAATCAATTTTGATTACCTTTATAATCATAGGTTAGATCTAATCCCGTGAGTACAATATAAAATTTCACACATAGGAAACCAATGTCGGTTCCACGACCAATGCAGGCTCCCATCCTAGCGGAATGATGTTGGTCCCGATGTAATTGATGTCGATTACCCACCCAATGCCAGTAAATCGTGTATTCGAGAAACTTTTAAAGTATGCTATTTGTGAAGTAATTCAGCACCACAACTCAACAATCTCTCACTTGGAGATAAATTACTTAACCTATACTTGTACCTATATTTGTACATCACTACCCTATACATATCATAAAAACCATCTATCCTTTACTTCAAAAATTCTCTCAAGTAATTAGGAAGATAAAACCAACTTCTAAAACCAAGAAGATAACAAACCATGAATTACCATATATCTCGCACAAATGTACTACTAATCCATGATATAGAATCTATCCATACATAAATCTCGCATTGAATAATAACTCCAAGCCTCTCGATGTAACCAAGCCACCATGAATAACACACTTGTAAGAGTTGTCACTAAATACCGAAATACTGTGCTTCAACTTCAACAATAGCCATACCTATAAAAATAGCCATGTTTTGCAACCATCTATCCATGTCTCCATGCAACTACCAATGAAAATGACCAAAGACAAGTCAAACTAGAATATGAAAAAGAAAAACAAGATCCTAGGTAAAGACAACCAAAAATTTCTACATGCAAGTAGTGGGTGATCAATCCACAATACCTTCATAATTCAAAGAATCCATAACCGTGCTTTGTGAAAATCCAAACCTACATAAAAGACTTGCATGTCCAAGACAACCATCTGTAGAAAATATATCTATCATGGAGTAACATAGAAATAAGAGGAAATAAAAACATCCCCTACTCATGCACAAAATCATCTAAACCATGCTCATAGGCATCCATGTGCAAAAAAAAATGCATCATCATAGACTCATAGAAGAATCTATCCATATGTATAACCTAACCATATACATCCATCCATATCATAAGGATCTTTAGAAGCTCCATGGATCTCACCGACTAACTTCAAAACCACATATGAATCTTGTGCTCATTAATGTCAATAAAAACCATGCTAATCATGCTACTAATAACTAGTGCAAATACAAGCAAAAGATGTCATCAATCATACTGTAAAAAACCATCCAAGATGAAAGAAAACAAGTGCAACATCAATAAGATGTAAATATATATTGTTGTCAAAGTGTAACATGCAACAATTTTTTTTTCCTTCTTACACCCTTCAAACTCTAAAATATTGCTCTCTTTTCTTACCCCAACATAATAACCATCAATTGTCATCCCATAAGGATAACAAGGCACTACAAAATAAAACTTAAAGTTGCATCATCATGCAATAATCACAAAATACCCACAACAACCGTGACTATCCTCCAAAACAACTTGTGCCTCATACCTCTTTGAATAGTAGAATACTTATCTCACTCTACATGTGCATATGTGTCCAACCTGTAATGCCAACAACCATGGCTTGCTCCAACTTAACATGAAATCCCCGTGCACCGCTCTAATCATTAAGATTAAAATCTCCAATCTATATATATACATACATACTTATATATATACATATATACATACATATATATATATACATTAGTGAGAAATAAAAAGATGAAAGAAACTATATAAACAGGATTCCCTTCTTATCAAAGAATAATTCTACATCATAGAAGTTTGGACTTCTTATAAAGTAAGTTGAACCACCTTCTTTTCATCCATGTGTACTTAACATCTCTTGTTACATGCAACCGTGTCTAAAAAGGATTTTCATTGAGGATATCATCATTAGCCTAGATACCCTTGTCCTCAAGATTCCAACACATTCGAGAAATAAAATTCAAACTCACCAAATATCCATGGTACATGTTTTACTTGTGCACACAATCCAAACATAATACCAGTTTCTTCAAATGAAAGAAATAAAACATGAAATGTATAGAGATACCTGAATTCAAACATTGAAGTGATCTACTTTGTTCCTATTTGTACATTCTCAGTGCCGAGAAAACCTAAACCTCTAATATGGGACACTAAACCTCTTCATGCCCTCTTTTCTGTAAAAATCCCTATGTAAACTTGGTGTCATAGCACCGACCATGGTTTCCTAACTAGTACCAGTTCCCCACTATGATTGATGTTGGTTCACGACCAACGCCCGTGCTTCTAGAGCGAACACAATTCCACAAATTGGCGGAGTACACAAAACTAGGTGTCTACTCCAACCAAATTTGATGGGCGTGTTGATCTAGTCAATGCAAGAAGCAACCAATTCTTACACAAAACCTTTAAAACAACATACATGCAATAAAACTATACCAAGATGAAATACATCAACTTTCCAAAGAATAAGAAACTTAACCGCATCTTCAATCAGTACTTACCTCTCTCGATAGAAGCCTCATCTTCATTCCATAAAATTATACTCCACTTCTCTAATGAATCCCATGCTTGTAGCTGCACCAAAGGATTCAAAACAGCTCCTCTATCTCTTACTCATATTTGTAATCTTAAACATGAAGGTGCAACAAAAACAAACAAGCACCGCAATACAAAGATAACTAAAACTATACATTTATAATCTAGATCTGCAATCTAAAAACATGCCTATGCCTCCAAGAACTAGGGAAACCTTAGCAAACAAGACACATTCACCGTATTACCTTCTTAAATTAACTAATATATTTGATTTTATATTTAAACGAGGTTGTTCGGTAATCAACAACGATTACCCCGCAACCAACCACAAATCACCCTCTAAATGGCCATAGTCACCCTTTAACTGACCATGAACACCTGTAACGACCAATATCACCTCAGTAAATGACCATCGTCACCCTTCCGACATCGGTATCCATCTAACGTACCATGGTAACTATCATTCTTTAACAACCTTACTTTTCTATCTCCCACTTGATATTAAATATTTCCCTGCGATTTACACATCAGGAAAAACAAAACCCTACTCTCATACATCTATCAAGGTAATACCACTAACCAAACCCTAAAGATAAACCTTACTCTGAAAACTAAAGGCATCACTCGATACCAATTGTTGGTATCGAATACGATAACAAACTAGACTCGATACCATTTGTTGGGAATATGGACTATGGAAATGGAACAATTCTCCAAAATATGTAGTAGTGGAAGTGTAAACTAGATAAATCCAAATCAAAACAAATTATACACATATAACACATCATGTACAATGGTTAACCCAATATGGGGTACATCCACACCAAGAGATAGATCTCATATATATAATGAACAAGAGTATAGACCAACTCTTCTACACAAGAGTATAATACATCTCTCCAATAGTATCTCCTCCTACAAATATGTAAATGGATATACATGAGCAAATTACTACCATGCCTCCAAAGCATCACCAAATATCACATAACTAGGAACTACCGCATCTCAAAATTACAACCAATCTCTTCTTTGAATCAGTAAATAAGATGTCTCAAATGGGTCTACCAATGTGCTACCATAATCGTACACCAATAAGTAAGTCTCTCCTCCACCACCGTGTCAACCTATGCAAACATGAAGACAACCTGCTTTACAATACTAGATCTACATGGATCAATAATACAACATATTATCATGGATCTACAATACAAGATCTCCACAATAACATGTGGATCTACAAGAAGAAACTCAATACAAGATCTCTCAACAACATGTGGATCTACAAGAATAAACTCTATGTGGTTTGCATACTATGCAAGCCATGACAATGAGATAATGAAAATACAAAATAAATATAATAGAAGATATTAAATGCTTCTCACCATCCGGATGTAAGCTATTTCCTGTTATCGAGCTTCTCTCCATGAAAGCTCTGTCTTCATATAACCATATTTTTCTTCTTCTTCTTCTTCATCCTCTCAACCAATAATTTCAAATGTAATAATAATAAATTACATGTTATATCTCTTCTAACCCTATATTTCAAGCTTATATATCCATTTACAAACTTAGGGCACCTTAGCTATGAAATTATAACCTTTAGATCACCTTTATAATCAAAGGTTTTATCTAATCCCATGAGTTGAATATAAAATTTAATGCATAGGAAACTTGGGTCAGTTCCCTAACCCATGTTGGTTCCCATCCTAGTTGAACGATGTCGGTGCTTAGGTGACTAATGTTGGTTACCCAACCTATTCTAGTTATTATGTACACCAACAACTGTAAAGCATACTAGATCTGTGAAGCAATTAAGTTCCACAACTCAACAATCTCCCATTTGGAGATAAATTGTTAAACTTATACTTGTAACTGTACATCACCATCCTCTACATACCGTGAAGACCAACTATTCTTTACTTAAAAAATTCTCTCAAGTAATCAAGAATATTACACCATCTTCTAAAGCTAATAAGATAACAAATCCTGACTTACCATATACCTACATGAATCTACTACGATCCGTTAAACACGAGATATCCATACATCAAGCTCCCACTGAATCATAACTCCAAGCCTCTCATGGAACCAAGCCACCATGACTAACACATCTACAAGAGCTCCCAATCAATATTTAAATACCAAGATTCAACTCGCAACCATAGCCATAGCTCTAAAACCAACCATGTTCTCCAACCATCTATCCATGTCTCCATATAACCACTAATACAACTGACCAAAGACAAGTCAAACTAGAATTTGCAACATCAAAACAAGATCCTAGGTCAAGAGAACCCAAAATTTTCTACATGCAATTAGTGGGTGATCAATCCACAACACCTGCATAACTCAAAAAATCCATAACCCTACTTTCTATAAATCTAACCCTTCATAAACAACTTGCATGTCCAAGTCAACCACCTATATAAAATATATCTATCATGGAGTAATATAGTAATAAGACAAAATACAAACATCCCCTACTCATGCTCAAAAGCATTTAAACCTGGATCATATGCATCCATGTGTAAAACAAATATATGCATCATCATAGACTCACAAAAGAATCTACCCATATGTATAAACTCATGATATACATCCATCCATATCATCAAGCTCTCCGTAAGCTCCAAGGCTCTCACCGACTAACTTCAAAACCACATATGAATACTGTTCTCATCAATTTCAACAATAAAAACCATGATAACCATGTTACTAATAACTACCAAAAATACCAACAAACCATGTCATCAATCACGCTACACAAACAATGCAAGATTAAAGCAAACAAGGGCAACATCAATAAGATGTAAATATATACTGCTATCACACTGCGTAACCTATAACAAACTAATTTTCCTTCTTACTAGATACCATATATACTTTTCATTGAGGCTAGATACCATTTTCCTCAAGGTTCCAACCATCCCCGAAATAAATGTCAAGATCACCAAATATACATGGTGCATATTTTAATTATGCACACAATCTAAACATAATACCAAATTGCTTCAAATGAAAGAAAGAAAATATGAAGTGCATAGAGATACTTGAATCGACCCATGTATCACTAGACTCGCCGATCTAACTCCTTCCTCTTTTTGATTCAAACATTGAAATGATTTTATCTATTTCTAACTCTACACTCTATGCCGAAAAATTGATCCTTCGATATTAGACACTAAACCTATTCATGTCATATTTTTCTATAAAAACCCCGTACAAACTCATTGTCATAAAGACCACCATGGTCTACTTGGTAAATCTTGGTTCCCCTCTATGACCAATGTCGGTTCACTAACCGATGGTGGTGTTGTTTGTATAAACACAATGCCACAAATTGGTATAGTAAACCAAACCAAGTGCCTACTCCGATCAAAGTTGATAGCTTTCTTGAGCCAAATCATTTTAAGAAGCACCCAAGTCTTGTACAAAAATTTACAACATCATGAAATAAAACTACACCAAGATGAAATACATCACCTTACCAAGATTACCTAGACACTTAACTACATATTTAACCAAATTACTTTCCTTTCGATGGAATCCATGTATTCATTATGTTCTATTATAATTAATTTCTCTAGTGAAGCCCATGCATCTAACTGCACCAAAGGATGCATAACTTCTTCTCTATATCTTACTTAGATTTGTAATCCTAAACATGCATGTGCAACCAAAGCATACAAGCACTACAATACCAAGATAAATAAAACCATACCCTTATAATCTAGATCTGCAATCTAACCAACATGCGTGCACCTCTAGGAACAATAGACACCTCATCAAACAAGACACATTCACTACATCTTCTAAAATTAACTCAAATATGTGATTTTTATTCAAACCAGGTTACTCAAGAACTAACCATGGTCACCCTACCGACATCAATATCCATCTAACTGACCACGATCACTGTCAATATTTAAAAACCTTACTTTTCTATCTCCCACTCAAGATTAAATTGCTGTGATTTACACATCAGGAAAAACAAAACCCTTTTCTCATACGGTTATCGAAAATACCGCTAAAAAAACCCAAAGCAAACCCTTGATCTGAAAAACTAAATCCATCGCTTTGATACCTATTTTTGGTAATAGATAAGATAACAAACCAATATATGATACAAGTTATTTGAAATATGGACTATGGAAATGGAAACGATTCCCCAAAATCTATAACAGTGGAAGTGTAAACTAGATAAATCTAAATAAATAAAAAGTACACACATATAACACAACATGTATTGTGGTTCACCCAATATGGGCTACATCCACTAATGATAGAGATATCATATATATAATGAACAAGAGTACAAACCAACTCTTCTTGCACAAGAGTACAATGTATCTCTCCAAGAGGATCCCCTCCTTCAAATCTATAAAAATATCTACATGAGCTCACTACAAACATGTCTTCAAACCATCATGAGATCTCACATAACTAGGAGCTATTGCATCTTTTAATTACGACCAAGCTCTCTTGTGAATCTGAAAACAAGATCTCTTAAATGGGACTACCATTGTGATACCATAGTTGTGCACTAAGAAGTAAGTCTCTCCTCCATCACTACATCAACCTGTGCTAACATGAAGACAACCTCCTCTCCAGTCATTGATACTTCTTCAATGCAATGCTACTAGATCTACATGGATCATCAAGACAACATGATCTCATGGATCTACAATAAAATATTCGACAACAACCTATGGATCCACAAGAAGAAACTCTATCTCGATTTACATACTATGAAAGTCATTATAAAGAGACAATAAAAATACAAAGGAAATACATTATAAGACATTACACTCTTCTCACGATTCAAATGTACATGTTATTTCCTTCTATCTATCTTCTTTCCATGAAAGCTTTTTCTTCATGTAACCATATTTTTATTCTTCGTCTTCTTATTCATCCTCTCAATGAAGGATTCCACATGCAATAATAATCAATTACATGTGATCTCTCTTCTAACCCTAGCTTTCAAGCTTATATATCCATTTACAAATTTAGGGTGCCCTAACTATGCAATTACAACCTTTAGATCACCTTTATAATCAAATGTTGGATCTAATCCCATGAGTTAAATATAAAATTTCACGCACAAGAAATTGATGTTGGTTCCTTGAATGATGTTGGATCCCATCCTAGCTGATCGATGTTGGTCCCCAAATGACCGACGTCATTTACCCAACTAACGGTGGTTACCATGTATTCCAACAACTTGTAAAGTATGTTATCTATGAAGAAATTCAACTCCACAACTCAACATTATTTTTCTGTAATTTTCCATCCACATTGTATTTGGTCTTGTAGACCCAATTGAATCCTATCATGCCCTTTCCTTTTGGAATATCTATCAGCTCCCATGTATGATTGTTGTCTTTAGAATTTATCTCATCATCCATGGCTTGTCACGCAACTTTCATTATTTATACCTAATCAAAATATATTGGATCCGCATCTTGAGAAAATAATGAAAATGAATTAGTTGTATCAACAATATAAATCTCACTAAGACTCTAAATTTTCTTTTGGGTAGGAACATCATATGGTGGAATGCTTTGTGGTGATGGATTTTCTTCTCGTGCTATTTTTGGTGTCTCTTACATGGCTGAAAATGGGTGAAATCTTGGAGACCTCCGAGCTATAGAAGGAGGTGTAGCTTTTCCTATAAGTTGTGGTACATGTCCAAGATTTGAAGATACATTACCTTTCTACTCTAAAGTTTCATCCGCCATATCATCATGCGGAATAACTACTGCTATACTCACAATTTTTTCAATACTTTTATCCCATGCTTCGTTCTCAATGAACTATACATCTCTATTGATCACAACCTTTCTAGTGACGGGATTGTATAACTTGTATGATTTTGTATTCTATGAATACCCAACAAAGATACATTTTTATCCTTTGTTTTCTAACTTATTTCTTATCTCATCGTGTACATGTACATAAGCCACACAACCAAACACTTTGAAATGTGAAATGCTATCTTTCATGTTTGTCCATGCTTGTTGAGGAACCTTGTTCCTAATAAGTTTTGTTGGACACCTATTTAAAATTTAACAAGAAGTTGCTACTACTTCTTCCCAATAGTCATTTGGAAGATGTTTTTCCTTCAACATGCTTCTCTCCATCTCCATGATGGTTCTATTCTTCCTCTCTATGAAACCATTCTGCTTGTGGTGTATGTATGGTATTAAATTTCTTGTGTATACCATGATATTTACAAAAACTGATAAATTCATTAGAAACATACTCACCTCCTTCATCTATTCTTGGAAATTTGATGTAGTATCAACTTTGTTTCTCCACTAATGCCTCTAACTATTGAAATGTATCAAAGTCATATGATTTATGTATCGTAAAATATACCCATGTCTTCCTTGTGTAATCATCAATGAATGTCATAAAATATGAACAATCTCTAATAGAAGTTGTTTGCATAGGTCCACATAAATTTGAGTGTACAATCTCAAGAGGCACACTTGTTCTTGTCATTTTTCCAACTAGGAAATAATCTTTGTGTTGCTTCCCAAAATGCAACCTTCACATAACCTTTTTGGTTTTGAAACAATTCCAAACCTTTAACCATATTATTTCTATGAAGTAAATTCTAACCAATAAAATTAAAATGCCATACCTTAGATGCCAAATCCATGATTCACCTTTCATGATTAAATGAAAAGATGATTGTGTTCCTTCAACATAGGACTCAACTATATTAGCATAGGAATAAACACATCACTCACTTGAATTAGCATAGACCTCTTTTACATTGGCGCAAGATTGTGTTACCTCAAAGCATAAGTCTCTTTTAGCTTAGCGCAGACTCGATGAAGACCGATTTTACTTAGCACAGACTTGGCTGTGAATTGAGATGCTGATTTTGCTGCAAACACATATGATTTCTTCACTTTTCCAATTTTTAATATAAATGGAATCATCCTATTTATGCTCATCTTTAGTTTTTAATTAACTTACTGCTAGGAGCTTATTCCACAATCATGGACTCATTTTCTTCGATATAAACTCGATATCCTATCTATATCGGTTGTCAATATTCATTAAATTATGATTTAATCCTGCAACATAGTAAACATCATGCATATTTTTTTCTCCCCCTATCTAGTTAGAATAATAACCGTTCCTTTTCCTTTTACGGACACAATATGTTATTTCCAAGAGTAACATCACCCTTCACCGACTCATCCAAACTATAAAATAAATCTAGATTATATTTCATGTGATTACTGCAGCGAATCCAAATATCATACATCATATGGAATCTCTTTTGATAGATTGCACTCGGATGGGATAAATAATTATTTATTTGAAAATCCTTGTGCATGCAATAAACATAGGTTTAAGAGTAGAACTTCCAACTTGATTTTGATTTTTCCTCTCCCGATCATGTTGCTCTTTCTTGAAATCATAAGCATAGTACCCATATTTTTTTACAATAATGGCACTAAACATGTGACTTATCTTATCTTTGACCATAACTGTGTTCTTGTATTTTTCGTCTACCACCTGATTTTGATGAACCGTCACATCCTCTAGATGGACTTCTTCCTCTACCTCTTGGGTTGAAACTTCCTCTTCTTCTTCCATGAATACCGTGGTCCGAGATGAAAAAACTTAATCTATGACTACATGTGATATTATAATTCTTTGTTCATGATTGATTAGAGATGCATGCAACTCATCAATACAAAAATGACTCGAGATCCTTAGTTTTTCAATAAAGAACAACTAGAGGATCAAATTTAGTAGGAAAAATCATAAACAATTTTTCAATAATTATATTGTCTTCAAGATTCTCACCATGGGAATTTATTTTATTAACTAAGCCAAATACATAAGAAAATAACGATTCTACGAATCTGAATATTTCATTGATAAATTCTTAAAATCTCTATGAAGTAATTGTAGCTTGGATTTTTTTACTTTCTCCTTACCTTGGTATGTAACTTGTAGTGTGTCCCATGTAGATTTTACTTTACTGGTTGCTTCCACTCTGAGAAGGATGCCTTCATGCATTGCCTAATGGATATTCAAAAGGGATTTTCCATATTTCTTTCAAAACTCATTTAAAGTATCTTTCTCTTCACGAGAAAGTGCATTATATGTTGCTACATCCGGGGGTCATATATACCCATTCTCAATGATCTCCCACATGTCCTGAGATCTAAATAACACCTTCATGGTCAACTACTAGTATTCATAATTATTTCCATTAAACTGCATTAATACTGCATGCTGGATGTACAAGCCATTGCTTGCTTTAATTTAATAATCAGTTGTAAAAACGTCAACTGTAATACCAATTTGTAGAAAAATTGTAATATTAAACAACGAATAACAAATAAACATAATAAAACTTACAAATAAAAATAGAGTAATTTATTCAAACCAACATTGTTGTGCATAATCAATTAATTACTTCATACTCGAGCTTCACTCAAATTACAATCGAGGTATGCATGAATGTGTATTCCATGTGCATCAACTTCTACTGTGCATATTTCACGCTTTTTTTTCTCGTATACAAAGAAAATACAATTGTTGTTATTAAATAGAAAATAATTTCTCTAAAATTAACTATGAACTTCTCTTAAACAGAGCTCTCAAAATCTAAAGTCGAGTCTTCTAGTTCCAACACATTCATAAAACTAATTGACGCATACTTAACTACTAAAAGAGAAATCAACTCAAACTAGAAGTCTAACAAGCCACAAAATGTTTATAGAGAAAGTCAAACTGCTACTAATTTAGACTTAATCTATGAGAGAAATTACATGTTGCACATGCATGCATATTTCCAACACCTAGCACGTAGAAAATGACCGACAAACAAATCCTTTCACATAATAACAAACAAGATAGAAAACAAGGTCTCTCACCACAAAACACATTATAAATTATGAGATTTAGGATAACGTTGCATATTTAATTGTTTAGGGGTTAATTTCATTGTTAGAAAAGGGTCGACCATACTCACAAGTCCTCTCTATCTCTTGGATAGGAGTTAAAACATAATTTAACAGACCACTCTCGCAAGTTTAGAAATTTCAGCAAAAATCTTACAATATCTAAATGAAAAATTACGATATGTACATTTATGGAAAACAACATGTCCATATGCCCACCATCGTTAACTAGAAAGAAGCATACATGGAGATGGGTTTTTTGGTCTCATTAGTCCTTCACATGCTAATGGAAGGAGTGCTTCCCATGCCATGTTGTATCAGCAGTGTCACTCTATTTCAATGATTTTCCAACCAGTTTTTGACATGCTTCGATATTTTTAAGTATGGTAGATATCTCCTCCTTAAAACATAAACTATTTTTATGACTTCAATCTTTTCCGTTCCTTATTATTTATGCCTTTTCACAAATTGATAAGTTTTTAAATAGATTCGAAAAATGAGTTGATTATTTCAGGTCAATGAATACATTTTATAAAAATGTTTGAATTCAGAAATTGAGATTTAGAATTTGGTTAAAATTAATATTTTATCTATTTTCCAAAGTAAGGGGTTAAATTTGATGGCGTTTTCAAAGGTGCCGCATTTTCCAACCTTAGTTATCTCAGACTTCCTTACTCATAGTTATGATTTGATAGGAATTTTGACATATTTTTGACATTATGTTATGTTATTTGATCTTCATGGACATATGTGGTGATTTGAGCACGTAGCACTAATTTAGCGTTGATTAGCATGTTGACACATTTCACTAGATGTTGTGGATACTAACATATTGCTATGTTATTTTGAACCAATTGAGATATGATGGATACATAGTTTAGTCACATGTCTTGATGATATAGATTATTCGTTTTTGGATAAGAACACATGATAGCATGGATGTATGTAATTTATATGTATTTTAATGGCTAACTTATGGTGAATTGTGTGAAATTAATTATGATTAGGTTGTTTATTTTGTTAAGTAAACTAGGTTTGGGGACTTAATGGTCCCCACTTGCATTAAGTTTTACATTTTTGTAAGTGTGTGTTAATTAGAGAGGATTGGGGTCACATGTGCACCCTTGAGTGGGCCCCACATCCTCTACACTTGTGCCCAAATGTGCCAAACCCGAAATTGGGCTATTTATGGCATTTTAAGTGACCCCTTTTAGTTTTGGGAGTTCACTTAGCATGAAAATAGGCCTTTGGACCATACCTATTAGGTAGGGAGGCTTAATTCCAACGTATAGAAGGAGTTTTGATCTCAATTTCCCTATCTTTTGTCACCATACATGAAATATAGATTGGAACATGTGTGTTGTGAAAAGTGCCACTAACTTGTCTCTTTTTCTTTTTGGGAAATTTTGGAGAAGGGTATTTAAGGGTAAGTTTATTTTTTCTCCATTTTATCTTTTGGAAATATTTGACTTGAAGGGAAGAGATGAGTGACACATGTCACTCCCTCATTCATGAGAAAATTTATTTATTTTTATTCAAATACTCCCTCATGTGGGAGAAAGAGGACTTCTTTTTTTAGCTTTGGCTGGGTGCTTGAAGAATTTTTTGGGAGCTAGAGTTTTTTTTTGGATAAGGAAGTGGAAAAAGCTTAGAGTGTTGGAGATATTTTGGATGTAGGCTCTTTGATTATCTTGGAGGGATAAGGATGTTTTGTGAAGAATCTTGTAAGTGTGCATCCTAAGGTTGGACCATGCTCTTTGCCATTTTGTATATCTCATCTACTCTTCCCCATTTTGAGGATGAAAATGGTTTTCTCCTCTTTTATTTGGTTGATAAATGTTGTGTTCTTTAATGTATAGTTATGTCTTGTACATGTGAATTTATTTTTGATTATGTCTCCCTAAATCTTGTGCACATTTGTGGAAGCTAGCTCTCTCTCCCATGGGCTTGGGGGAGGATAACATGTCTTCCAACCTTTGGAAAGGCATGTAATGATGCCTATAGGTTGGGTGGTAAAACAAGCCTTGTTCTCTTTGTGTTTGGAGACTATGTGGAAGACAAGTTGGAGCCTAAAGCTTGAGGATTGTTGAAGTATCTTTGGTGGCATTGTCTCTTTTATGATTCTCTTCTTGTTTTGAAAAAAATTGCTCTTAATGAGCATGTGGTCTTTGTAAAAATATTGATGTGAGATCCTTTGTAAGCCTTCCATTTGGGATGTATGTATAGTTTGTGGAAGCATGTGTTGTTTCAAAGTTGTGTTTATCCCTCTCTTGAATATAGTTGAAAGTTTTATGTAATATGTAAAATTTGATTCTCTCCATGAAAGGGAGAGTATTTTTGTATTCATAAGTTATGCCCTTCTTTGTTTGTTTGAAAAGACAATATATATATTGTATTTTAGCTTAAAATGTGGAATGGAGCAATTAGTATTCTTTTGTTGAAATGGAAGCATTCTTTCATGAAATAGTTCTTTCCTTTCCAAAGAGCTTATTTGTAATTTTAGGGATCTCTCCTTGAATAGAAAGTTAGATACTTGTGAGCTTGATTTCTCCTATAGAAGTGTAAAATGAAATGTTGAGATTCTTGGATGAAAGTACATCTCTATCTTGTTAATATTGGAAAAGAATAAACTTAACTATTATGTTTGAAAAGAAATTTTGTTGCAATAAAAAGTTTGTTGCTGAAGAAGGATATTACCATTTTCACTAATTGTTAGCAATGCAAATTTTTATGGAATCAAAAATATAAGGAAACAAGGTTTAAATTAACTCCTAATTACATACAAGTTGTAACAAAATTGAGTATTACTTTCCAATGGAAAATTCTATATTCTCGAGAATTGATTTCGAATGTTACATAGTTAAAACTTGTTGTGTATAACATCTATTTATGTTAAGTGATTTCGGATATAAAAATAGTTTGTTTTATGATGTTCATATATAATTAAACAAATATGATATATGTGTATATTCACAATTAGAATATATCATTTTACATTTGTAATCATTTTAATATAGCATATAGTATAAATATATTCAAATAGATTTAATATAATTTATATATATATATATATATATATATATATATATATATATATATATAATTTATATATTTTAAATAAAAAACAAAAAAGGGTAGTAATTATATCATGGATGAGTAAAGTTTGCATGTTTTAAAATTAAAAAAACATTTTGAGGGCTAATCCCCCTAAAACCTACGCAAAAGTGAGAATGGTGTTGTTGTCGTAGGCCACACCACAATGGAATGTGGTGTGGTCTATGACCACATCACCACCCCTTTCCACCAAATCCCCAAACCCCACACCTCCACAAACCCCTACACCTGCACTACCCTACTCCCCTTCATCCACGTAGAACCCTAACCCCTTCACCCTTCCACCGTGACCCTCACCCCTTTTCTGTCGACCACTATTTTCAATCACATCAGCCACTCCCTCGGACTTCACCATAAACAATACAAAATCCTCTGTAATTTATTATTATGAGATTCTTCAATTCGGTTTATATATATATATATATATATATATATATATATGTTATTTCATTATACCAAACAAGAAAAAAATGGGTATAAGGCATACCCAACTAGAGAAGATCTCTGGTAAAATAAAATAAAATAAAATAATAATAATGATGATAATGATGATGATGATGATGATGATATTATCTTTTATTACTCCATGAATCATTGTCCTCCATAGCTCCTCCTCAACCTAAACAAAGAAGAAACAAAAAATAAAACTAGATGGAGAAAAAAAAAGAAATGAAATCATAAAGACATTGTAGGGTAATTTTAGGGTTTTAAATCTAAGGAAAAAAAGCATCCAAGGGTTGAGCTTTATCCCTACACTTTTAAGCTATGGGATTTTTTGTGGGAATGTTTAATAAAATAAAAGAAGGGTGTGTGGGGGAAATTAATTAAAACATGGAAACTACTTAAATTAAAAAGGGTGTTTAGACCTTCTATTATGTCTCTTAAACCTATAGTAGAATTAAATAATTAATTTGGAAATTAGGTAAGCAGTTAATTAATTTGGGTAAATCGAATTAGTACAAAAATTAATAAGGGGAATCGAGATAAGTTTAAGTTTAGTAATTGTTTATACCTTTAATTAAAAAAATTACCGAAATTTTTAGTTACATTTTGGGGTGGTTTCCTATGTCCCAAGGTGGGGCATTACATTTGGTATCAGAGTGAGGTTCGCACACACAGATGCTCTAGGTAAGATTTTTAATCAGCTATTAATCTTTTAATAACATTAAACAAAACAATTAAAAACGTTTCCACTAAATCATTTCTTTGGTTAAATCATCTCTTGATTAAACTCTTAGGAGCAATACGTTTGCTAACCCAATAGGTGGTACAAAAATTTTGATCACTTATTTTGTTTAAAACAATTGGTAAAAGTTAAGAATAAAGTCATTCTAAAGTAACGTGTAAATGGTTTCTTGGCTTCCATAGTGGTGATTGATTTGGATGATCATGTTTTCTAGTGATATGGGAAGTCAAGACAACATTTAAACCCAAATTGTAATATTGTTTGATCATGTAGTTAAGAGAATTTCGAGCTCAGTTGATCACATTGTTGTTTGGGACAACAACTTAAATTTAAGCAAAATCGTTTTGATTTGGACCTGTAAATTAGGGAGCTTTAGTAGGAAATTAAAATCTACGACCTCTAGCATTTAGTATTTCTACATTTCCTTTGGTTGCAGCAATTATATTCGAGAAAAAGGAATGGGGAGTCAATTTTCCAAGGGTGTTTAGGAGGCCTCTAGAAGTTGGCACAAAAAAAAAACTTTTCAATAACATAAATTGGCTCAAAAATTAAGTCATAGCTAGTGTTTTGGTTATTAGTTTTTCATTTTGTAAGTTGCGTCGGTTCTCTATATATAGGATAATTGATGGGAGTTGATAGAACTCATTTTCAAGTTGGGATCATTTGTTTTCAAGACCACTTTTTTGGCCAATTTCACTATAAATATGCTTAAATACAATAAAGAAACTCGTAATAGTTGGCTCGAGAAGCTTCTTCTTGTTCAAGATGTATTCAATAATTTTGAGAATGGTATGTCTTTGTTGACTCTCTATATAATACAAAATTGACTGAAAAACATTTGTTTTACCATTTGGGTATTGGGTACTTATTTGGTAGGCCCCTTTTGATAGCCATTTTTGTTAGATCATAAAACAAGACAACTAGGTCTTAATAAATTGTTAGACTTCTCAGGGAACCTTTGGAGGATGAAATATTTTATAATATAATTATCTTGTTGTCTTATGTGGTTGAATATTACAACCTTTTAAAATTTTGTGCTTTTAAACATTTTTTAATGCTAACAGCCTTAGCTTGGATTGGTCTTTGGACATCGAAAAAGGTCTAGTTGTTGGTTTCGTAAATAAGTAGTAGGTCA